>JAFMSR010000015.1:5120946-5580879 GCA_022818135.1 Saxidomus purpurata
AAATAGATAGTTTGATTTTATCATCATCATGAGATCATAACTAACATGCAAACGTAAAAGATATGGAATGTTATGAAGTATAACAAATCTGAAATCGCTGTACCAAGTTGGGCATAATGTTGAGCAATATGCTTTACTTCCCGGCCAATTTTAGATCAAATGGCCTGAACATTTATTTAGTTTTCTATTTTGAATGTTTGTGCTCATAATCATTCCCACATTATTTTAGACCATTTAATTTTAGGAAAGCAGGTACTCAGCATGGTTTAGAATGACCGTTTTTTGTTGAGTAATCAGACGTTTTATTAAGTACTCGAATAAGGCTTAATCAAATTATTTTCTAAAGCTTATAGTCAGTATTCTATGACTTCATTCATCAATAACACCACACAGTTAGTAGTATGCTATCGCATTTAAACACTTCATTTCAATGTGTCATTATCACGGCAAAATAAATTCTTTATAGTGCAGATCTAAAATTTACATGTAAATGTCATGTGTGCATCCTTTATAAAATGTGTCAGAAACCTCCGTGGCTGAGTGGTGTCGGTTTAGAAATATTTTGTGCACGCTCCGATCTCCATTATCCCTGTCCATTGCCTTTTACCAGGGTCGATAACACCACTACAAAAGTTATATTACCAATATGACGTGGATCTGTCTGGGTTCTGTACTTCCAGCTAGATTGACCTTTATATCCAAAGCAATACACTATGACAGGGAAGCCGCACGATGTTTGTAATAGTTTGTGATATATCAAAGAGATTAATTTACAAACATTATGGAACTTTGGATTCAGATTCCTGTCATAAACTTTAAACTTATTTTTGTGTTTACATTAATTTACTAATCGAAACAGTTTTATTTTAGCTAGAGTACAACTAATATCAACATATGTGCCTTCAGATATTCTCCAGTGATTACCGCCTGACACATACTGTAGTTCGGAGGGAAAGTGTATCGCGTCTTGGTTTGCCAATTGTTGTAACCATCAAGGATTGTACTTTACACACTAATGCGTAACCATCATCTGGTATTGTTGTTTGATATGACTGATTTCTTATCAAAATTCTACCATCAACATCCTCAAGCCTCCATTCATATGATGGTTCAGGATTACCGTCGGAAATACATTTCAAATTCACTGGTTCCCCTATCAGGCCTAAAGATGTGCCTTCTATTACAGGGTACGAAGGTGGATATAACACATCAACACATACATTCTTAGACTCACTGATATTAGCACCCGTAACTCTACAAAGGTATATTCCAGCGTCCTGTACATGTACATTGTGAATCTATCTCAAGCGTGGCATTTAGTGTGATAGCGCTGTTTCTGTGCCATGAAATGGTAGAGCTTTGTTAGTCAGTATTACAGCGCTTTGATTTGATTTGATTTGAAGCAAATTTTATAAAGGTCCGTCCATAAGAGCAATTATATTAGCTTGTAGTTGTGGATGAGACCTCGGTATGTCTCTACCATGCCTATACCTATCAAAAGTGTTTTCCTGTGTCCAAAATAGGAGAGATTTACCTTACTGCAATTTCTAGCCAGTTTCTTCCGAAGAGTGAATTTGATTGGTTGCCAAAAATTAGGTCAATCACGGCGACCAATGAGATCTAGAGTGTGATTGACCTAGCAGTATTACAGCGCAACAGGACCATGGGTATATACAGCACTGGACACTATAGCAGAACAGCTGTTGAGTGGTGCTGTTAATCATGACTTGTTTACCAATATGATAGATATTGAAAACATTTATTTCTCATACTCGCTAATATACAAATGTATATTTGTGTATATATGTTCTGTATACGTGGTTTGGCCCGGATGCAATTAGAGCACTATAATACGAAACTTTGTCTTTCGTTCTTCCCTTACCTTGAACAATGTAAAAACAACTCTATTACTAAATACTTCCACCTATAATGAACGTAGCAGCTAAGTTTATCATAGTTCGTCACATAAGCATTCATGGTACATACTTATCATTTTTATTTCTAGTAAGCTTCCATATAACCAATATCAAAGGATGAAGATGCAACAGAAGCTGAACTCAATGACGCGTTGCTACATGTAACAACAGTTAACAATAATACCATACACTGATTTTCCATCCTGTCAACTTAAACATAAAATATACGAAATTTACAAGATATTTTAGAGTGATTTGAAAATTGGACATGTGTTATTTGCGCAAACCCCCAATGTAAAAATAGTTTTATCTGCAGCTATCAATTTTTGAAGATGATTTATCCAGATAAGGTAGCAATTTAATTAATTTTAAATTAGTGATACTGCATATGGTACTTGTGGTGCTTCTGAAACTGAGAACATAAGCTGCATGTAATTAAGAAATAATCTATGGCTTGGAGTGCTTTATCGAAATTGAAGCATTCCCCGGAGGTGATGTGCCTGGCGGAATAATTCACGAGGGCGAAGCCCGAGTGAGTTATTACGCAGGCAATTATCGACGGGAAATGCTTCAATTTCGATAAAGCACTCCAAGACATAGATTATTTCGATTCTTAGAAGCCGATTTTTTGAAAACTATCGTAACTACTACGGACCTTTTTTCGGTTCGGCGGTAATGTGTAAAACAGCATAAATAGTAGCTGTTGGAATTCACTCCCCTATTCGGGCAACCATTCAAGATATCAAACATAACTATATTATACAAACTTATTTTAGTTTAATCATCTAATACATAAAATATAAAAAAGAAATACCTGACTGACATTATGCAGAAGACGTCAGATTCAGAACCTAACAAAGCAGCCAATCGATATAAATGCGTATCGTTAATTTGAACTGTACAACGTTTTAACGTGGAGTAATGACGTCAGTGTGATGACGTCAACGTTTTCATTCATTGTTTTGTCTCCCGGAATCAAAACATTGTATGACGTCAATCCAGAATTTTCTTAGCCTTTTTAAAGGAAAACAAGGTGAAGGTATTGTAAGGCTTACTTGACGCAATCAAAAATAATATTTAGGTTCTTAAACACAACTATTTCATGCGCCTGATGTATTTATACAGATATTATTTCTATTTCTATAATTTATTTCCTGCGAGGGAGTAAATTAGAAAAGTCAGAAGGAGCTACTTCCTTGTCCGAAACTCCGCCTTCTTTTCCGAGTGCTTTAATCATATTAATGCACTCGAATTGACTGTAGAAATATACCGTAGGCATATTAGAATAGAAAATAGTATAACTTTTATTCAGAAATATTCATGATTATTATATCGTTTAAATGTACAGCAATAATTGGAAATATTTACATCCGAGGTCTGTTCAATAAATAGTCGTGCCCTTAAAAGTGCTCTTATTTATTTCGTCATAACTTGTCATTGATTAAACTTTGATTATTCGTATTTTTATAAATATCTGACCAAATTCCAGAATTATCGGTCCGGTAATAAAGCATTTCAGAGCATTTTCCGGGTGTTCATGAAAATGTTATAAAGATATTACAAAGTATGGATATAAGGAACAAATTAAAATAGTCAAAATGAGTTGTTTATTAACGGTGTTAACTGTACATATAATCAAACGATGGTCGGGCAGATAAATACTTAGTCTAGCACTTCAAGCAAAATGTTGACAACTGAAAGAAAGGCATCGGGAGCGGATTACAATAAGTAAAGCTCATGTGGACTAAAATCAAAAGATCGTTTAATGTGAATAAAAATACAATGTATATCTTAATTCACAAGAGCACAAAAAAGATGTACAATGTGCCACATGCATGGCATACAATCGCACAAACAGCAAAGTGTATCGATAACAGTTAAAAGATACATACACAACTACAAGTACAAAACATGTACTGAAATTATAAAAAGCGGCAGTATAATAATCCTACTCGTCCGCTCACAAAATAGGTGATTTTGTTTTTAAAATTATACCTTACATGTGAAAGTAAAAGATGGGGAATTTTATGAAATTTTACAAACTTCAAACCACTGTACCAAATCGGACATAATGTTGAGCAATATGCTATACTACCTGTTTCACTATTAGATCAAATGGCGTGAAGTAGTAAGGTTTTTTTATCCTATATGTTTGTATTTATAATGACTGAAACATCATTTAAAACCAACTTATTTTATGATAGCAGGTACTCAACATTCAATATGGTTTGTAATGATCGTTATTTGTTGAGTAATCGAATAAAGCGTAATCAAATTATTATCTAAAACACGGTTCTTTCTCTTCGTTTCATTCTGCAAAAACAGGACAATTATTACCACGGCAAAACACATTTTCAACAAATTGTCCCCTTTGTGATCATTTTAGGTAGTGCAGATCTACAATTATACACAACTGTATGTCATGTGTGCCATTAATAAAATATGACAGAAGCCTCCGTGGCCGAGCGGTGCCGGTCTAGAAATGTCTTGTGTACGCTTAGATCTCCGTTGTCCCTTTTCACTGTATTTTAACAACAGGTTAGATTACACCCCTGCAAACGCTATTCGTTTTTTTATAATTAAAATATGACGTGGATCAATCAGGAATTGTACTCTAGCTTGACCTTTATAACCCCAAACAGTAACACACTATAATAGGGACGATGCACAATGCTTGTGATATATTATGATATATCACAGAGATCAAGTTACAAACATTATAGACCCTTGGATTTAGATTCCTGACATATAACTGTAAACTTAATTTCTGTGTTTACATTCATTTACTTTTAATCCCAACAGTAGCTGTTGTTTATGAGCTGAAGTACTCTCAAAAGAAATACTTTGCATGAACATTTGAAAGGGCATTGATTTGATAAATCTGCTGTTTTATTGGCACCAATAACTCTCCTCTCTCCTACTTAAGGTAGTGGGGGTCTAATGGACACTATTCCAAAATACGTTAAACTTAATATTTTTATAATCTACATCTGTTAACCGACTAGTGCGCAAAATTTAAAGACATTTCACCGTTTAATTTAAAATTAATTTCGTTTTTTGTTGCCCTACCCCCACTTAAGAAATACTGCCCAGATTTAAAAGTACCCTAAAAGTTAAAATATGTATGTTTGCATGTATTTACGTACATTATTTTTGTTCCAGATTCCAAAAAGTATTACAAGCAATGTAGAACTACAAAACATGTATAATTCTACAAGTTTAACATGTGTAAAAAAAGTATGCAATAATGCCAAAAACTAGGGAATACAATTTGCCTAATTTTGCCCCGAGACATATCACACATGTAAATATACACCACAGTAGCAAAAGATTCGGAGTAGGGGCATCACTATCGATTATAAAAATTTTATAAGTAGTATATGAACTGAAATATAAGAAAAAATGAAAATGTTTTACCGTCTACTTTTTCAGATACATGTATTGAACTTTTGGAAATTGTTTATATTTTCAAGTAACTGTACAGCTTGATAAAATTAAGGAAAATTAAGATTCAGTTCTCAAATCTTGTAAAATGGCATAATTTTTCATATCATTGAAATTGATAACTAAAATAGAAAACAATAACGAAACAAAAGTGGCTCCTTCGGGGATCAAACTAAGGACCTCTTGATCTCTAAACAGACGCTCTAACCACTGCGACACAATACAAAATAGGTACAACTATAAAATCCAAAGTATTCCAAATGGTCATTAAACAGTAAGTTCTCATTACACATCCAATACCTTAATACTAAGTATTTAATTTAGGACAGCGTCGGTTCCATGTAGGTTACAGTTGATTGTACTGTGCCATTGGAATCCAAAGCAGAAGGATACAAACTGCCATCGGTATCCGAATTTATCTGATTATAGTTTGACAAATCGGTATATGTATTGTCAGAAATTCTAACCTCTTGAATATAAGACGGTGGTGCGGGTAACGCTCGGCTATAAAATGACGAGTCTTGTGTTTGATTGGCGGCTTGCGCGTGAATATTTTCTTTCACATTCTTTCCAATCATTCTGTTCTTTCTACACAACCAAACATTCATGACAACACTTACTACTAGCGCTGTCCAACCTATTCCGCTAAATATAAACAAAATTTGTTCTGTTTTGTTGCTGTAAGCTGGTGTTATTTGGGTGTTTCTTGTGTACATTTGGGTACTAGCATCTGCGGTTGTGGTTTCTGGTGACTGCTTACAACATGATGAGCATTCTTCCGATTTACATGCTAAAGGTTCTGTAGGTGAAGATTCAATGACTGTAATATTAATTGTTTTCGTGACATGCGTAGTGATGACAGTTTTATTAACTGAAATGACAGTATTTTCTGCGTGACAGACATAATCCCCAGCAAAATTCATACCAGTGTTATATTCCTTTAGTCTGTACCCTTCATAGCGGAAGTTGTCATTCCCGACTTTTGTCCACCAAATCATCGGATTCGGCTTCCCAGCCACTGAACAATAAATATCAAAATGTGTGCCTTCAGATATTCTCCGGTGATATCCGCCTGACACATACTGTATGTAAGCTTTGATGTAACTTCGTATACTAGTTCGGAGCGAAAGTGTATCGCGTCTTGGTTTGCCAATTGTTGTAACCATCAAGGATTGTACTTTACACACTAATGCGTAATCATCATATGGTATTGTTGTTTCATATGACTGATTTCTAGTTAATACTCTACCATCAACATCCTCCCGCCTCCATTCATATGTTGGTTCAGGATTACCTTCGGAAATACATTTTAAATTCACTGGTTCCCCTATCAGGCCTGAAGATGTACCTTCTATTACTGGGTACGAAAGCGGATACAACACTTCAACATAGACATTCTTAGACTCACTGATATTAACACCCGTAACTCTACAAATGTATATTCCAGTGTCTTGTACGTGTACATCGTGAATCGCTAGCGAGGCATTATGTATGACAGCGGTGTTTCTGTGCCATGAAAGGGTAGCGTTTTGGTATTCAGTCTTGCAGCGCAGCAGGATATGGTCACCTTCTATAACCCTGACCGCCTCTGTATCTCGTATATCAGTTATGTCCAGTTCGTTGAACGATATTGTAATTGACCCTTTAAAACAAAACATAAATGTAGATTTAATTCAAGCTGACACTTCCCCGGTTCGAATCCCAGCCGGGGCACTGGATATGTCAGAAACGCTTTTCAGTGTTTCCCACCCATCTAGAGATGAACTGGTCAGAAACCCAGAGGTAGCCGCACGTGTATCGGTGCTTTATACCGGGCATGTAAACAAGAACCAAGGCGTCTATTCGTAAAAGACTGGTACCCGGATTCCCTTGTATCTGTATCTGTCGCTCTACAGGGCGTACCGTATAATGGTGGACCATAAGCACATCTAACAAAAATGCCTATCCGTTTATGAAATAAAATTGGTCCTACATTCTGCTTCGTTGCAGTCGAGGACCGTACGTTTATCCTTAATCAAATGTCTCTCGTTCCGGCCCGTCTCAGTGGGGTGGTATTAAAGTAAGATTGGTCTATAAAAAACAGCGAATATGTCCAATGCTTCAAATGCAATATAAAGTTGTTGCTTGATAAACGTTAAACAGCGAAAGAAACAGAAAACATTGACTAGGTTAGTGCGGTGGTCGAGCGGTTAACGATCTAGACCTCCAAGCCGGAGGTCCCCGGTTCGAATCTCGACCGGGGCACTGGAAATTTCAGAAACGCTTTTCAGTGTTTCCCACCCATCTAGGGAGCACCAAGAGGTAGTCACACGTGTATCGGTGCTATATACCGGACACGTAGAAAAGAACCAATGTGACTATTCGTGAAAGAGCTAGGGTCTGGTACCCGAATTCCCTTGTAACTGTTGCTCAACAGGTCGCACCGTATATACCTTGAAAAAAGATTGTGGTCCATAAGCACATCTAACAAACAAACAAACAAAACAGCGGAATCCAAATAGAAGCAACCCTGACACTGTGACGGACAGACAGACGGACAGACAGACGGACGGACAGACATACAACTCGACCAATTTTTATCAAACACATTCAAATTTCAAAGGCTTGTTTTTATAGTGTCTACTCAATATCCACATGAAACTGCTTTCTTTTACAAATAGATCGAATGACTGAAATCCGTCTAAAAGGAAAATGAAAACGGGTCGTATTTTAGCTGTGTAACCAAGCTAAGCTTGCCATGGACATATACCAACACGGAAGTTAGACATTGAAACATTTTTATTACTTGTGAGTTTCGAGAAACGAAATAAAAGAATAAAGGAATTACTTTCAATACCCTATCAATGTATTTTCTTCTTCTACAAAACAAAACAATTTAGTTAAGGATTGTTCGATTTAAAAACTTACCAAGGACGGAATTTATTAATAAAGCTATTAATCCAATGTCACATACAGCAGCCATTGTAGGTCATACCCATGTATTATATCACGTTCTGTGTAGTCAACCGATACTTTGATAAATATCAAATGTACCTTATTTAAATCCCTGGACCATGACATACGTAGTACTTGGTTTTCCATCATCTATTATTATACCTTACTGTAATGCACGCTAACATAAATTTTTAAGAGGGATGGATCGTGATTTTAGGGAAAACTGCTGGATTCCAAATCCTGAAGTCATGGGTTTGAATCCCATCAGCGACGTCACCATCCCATCTTTAGGTGGTAATACTCATCAGAAATCAAGGAAATATGGGCTGTGTAATCGATTTTGAACAAAGAGCTGTCGACATTTTTTATCGTAGAAACGTTATGTATTATGTCGTACGTTGTTTTGTTCTAGAACGGGAAGCGTATATTTGTCAACTTGTTGTCCGTCCGCGGCTATTGGTTGGAATTCAATGCAGCATTAAATGAAGCTCTCTTTGAAGCAGAGATGTGTTCGATATAAGTTGGCTTAGTCATTTTGCGGGTCATTCGATTGTTTTAACTGATAGTAAAACAAACTTTGTTTCCGCGCCAACTGTCAGTAACTATTAAATGGATTTCAACATAATTTTGAGCGACGCCTCTCAGGCGAAGATATGCAAATTAAATGTCGGCATGATGCAGCTTCGTGATTTTCTCTGACTTGTTCCTATTACTTTATCAGGTATATTGAGCACATGCGTATGTCCTCGCCAGTTCATAGCAAACATCAGCTGGAATTCAATGAAACTCCATGAGAAGCTTTAGTACTAAGAGGAGATATGCATATTGCAATACTGCAAACCGGTTTTGGTTTGATGAGGTTTTAGCCATTTATTATTATATTATTTTAATATTGCTGCATACAGTGTATATTGCATCTTTAGGAAGTTATGTTTATCTCGAAGATAAACTCTGATAGTATGTAGGGTAAGTGACATTTCACACAGTGACAGAGATCATTGAGAGCAAGTGCAGTGATGTGGAATTATACTTAAAACCCTTTTAATGTCCTCCTTTCATGTTATCAAAGTGCATGTGTCTAGGATAGAACGTCAAAACTTTTCAGAGGTTTTCTCACACTGACAGGGACATTGAGTGTAAGTTTTAAATTTAAGATTGGCCCATTTGTATACTAGTACTCCCTCTGAAATATGAATGTACAGTGTTTATAATGGCGGTATAAATACAACAATTAAATGACTTTGTTTATTTTGATACAGTTGTAAAGGATATTGAAAGGAAGTGCAATGTTGAAAAAAAATCAATTTTACTTTTTCGGCGTTAACTGAATAAGCTGGGTTTGGACCTACTCAATCCAATGTAACGATTAGAAGCGCGGTGAAAGAAATGAATTATTTTGGTTGAAGGTTTTCTCCTTGGGTGAGTATTTGATTTTGTGTCTTTGGAAAACATGTCTGCTGAAGATATACAGCACAAATTGAAAGCTTTTTTTTCAAACGGTTTCATTTGACCTTTTTCGATTTAGAAACTCTACTTGATATTTTAAAGAGTCAAAAGCAGTATACTCATTACAGGTTTGAACACTAGTAGTTAATATCAAGTGAAAGTTTTCTGCTATACATATACTCAGTTCCAAAAGAAAGTGTGCACTTAGGTTTTTGTTAATTTTTTGTATTACTTTGAACAGAAATATTATGATGTTTGGCATCAAAAATTATAGCAATTTATGCTCAATAGCCTGTGCATTGACAGCACATTCAATCGATAGCAAAATTGTGTACATGTATAAAGGTAGTGTTCGAAATTCGAGACCGATACTTTTTGATCTGAAAATGGAGAAATAAAAAAGTTTTGCAACACTTTCCTTTTTGGAACTGAGTATACTCTCTAGACCATTCAAATCACACATGACGGTTTGAATACTAGTAGTAATATCAAGTGAAAGTTCTCCCCCATATTACCCCTGTTTGCGTTTATCGGTCCCTACGTTTTTCCTGTCCTTTATTTTTCTTTCCTTTTTTTCTTTACACACTAACTTTAATGTGATCGTTGGTTCTTAAATACGCGTACATTACTCTCAAGTAAATGTTGTGGCTGTCACGGTCTTTATACAGGATAGTACGACCCGCCAAGTGTTTTGTGTAATTCATCGCTACTTTAAGTATCATTATGAAAATGATTGCATGAAGATATTTCTGGTATCTCATTATGTGTTTTCTTTGGGGAATATTCATTGTTACTTTTTTATTCCTTGTTTATATGTAGATACACTAGCATTTACAAACAAATATTAAATGTGTGAATTATCTTATTTTATTTTGTATGAAAATGTTATAAAGATATTACAAAGTCCAGATATAAGGAACACACTTAAATATTCCAAATGAGTTCTTTATTAACGGTGTAAACTGTCGGCCCGCAGATAAATACTTAGTCTAGCATTTCAAGCAAAATGTTAACAACTGAAAGAACGGCATCGGGAGCGGATTGTTGAAATCGGGACGGACACAGTACAAGTACACGATACATGTAATAACAGAATGTTAAAGTTTTTTTTTTAAGTTTGCTTCATATCATAATGCTACTTACTGTTACATGTACGAATATAGCACATCAAAACAGTGACTAAAAGGTAAACTTTATTACAGGTTAATATCATCTTGAAGATAAAGTTTGTATTATCATAAGTGGTTACCGAGATGTCAAAGAACAAAGTTGCCCTGGCACTAGTAGCGTAGTAAACGGGTATGAGCCGCTATCACATGATTTATACAATTAAGGATGATAAGTAATTATATACATTGTATGACTTTAAAAAAGTAAAAATCGGTATGACCAATCTGGAACAGGACATACTCTGTGACAGTCTTAACAAAGTGCTATGGGAATCAAATGACTTACAGAAGTTGAAATGTGGCTAATAGAAGTTGAAATAGGTTTTATAAGTATTCGTGATACCGTTTGCGCCAAGTGTACGTAATTCACCCGTTACGATTTATACAATTTATCTTGTTTGTTTGTTCTCATGTTTGTCTGTCTGTCTGGCTGGCTGGCTGGTTAATATCCTTGAACTTGAACCTTGAACCTGTATGATAACACATAAACTTGGTATCAATGTACTGCTATATACTAAAGACAAAGTACATCGGCGTGATGAGTAAAGCTGATTCCTTAAAGCGATACTCAGAGCAAAATAAAATCAGAGCTTTTGCAACATTTCACGCATAAAGATTACATGTGACGTATATCGTTATCATGCCTTCAGATTGACCTGACAGGGCGTGGTTGGTGCCAGTCCAAGGGTTTGTTGACTTTTCGGCAACAGACGGAACAATTACGGAAAACATAAGTAAAAAAACTGTTTAAAATAAGAAAAAAGATAATGGTCGAGTTAGAAATATCGTCTTTGGTGTAAAGAAATGGCTGCACACTGGACTCTCCACTTGAAACTTATTACTGGTATTTCAAGTGTTGGTCATGTGGGAAACCGGTACCAACAATAAAACCCTAATACACCATACAATTAAATTTGGTTTCCTAATGCACATGTCACAGCACGGACAGAATCACAATTGGAGACAAAGTGTGTAAGCGGCCGGTAAGTCAGTCGGAAGAGCGATCGCTCTTACAACCCTGTATGCGAAGGGCTCGCACTTTTTCTCAACCTGTGACATTTGGCGTCTTCTGACTACATCAAAATGAAAATTTGATAAAGGATTTTTACTTTAAAATCTAGCTACCAATCGCTTTCATATACTAAAAACTTTTGTAAGGGCCTCGATAGCTTAGTGGTTAGGGCGTTCGTCTCTGGAACGGGAGGTCCCGGGTTCGAATCCTAACCAGAGCACGAGGTGTGTCCTTGGGCAAAGACACTGATACCACACGTGCCTCAGAATACCCAGATGTAAATGGGTAGCAGCGATGAAAAACTCGCTGTCTCTCTCGCGCGAGTGTGATGACATCTGGAATAAGTGTTCGGGAGCGGTTTAATAAGCTACGGAGCTTTCCTCGTAATCGAACTTAAATGAATTCGTATACACTAAATAATTGCGCCGACCATCTTTTTAAAAAAAGTTCTTTTTTGTTTGCCTGCAATATTTGAAAATAGTCGAAAATTGTTTGCAACATTTTTAATATGAACTCATACGTACTGATTTATTGAATGAACCGGCTACTGTAGGATATGTAAACATCGTCCGAGCTAGTCCGACATCCGAAGTCCAAGTGCGCGGTGTTGTTGACAAACATGATGACTGGTATTTCACTAATGAAACCACGCAATCACGCGTCCGTCCGTCTGTACAAACTTGAACTCTTTACCATGACCTTAAGTGATCTATACACGTCTAACGGATTGTGAAGGATATAAATACTTCAACATCAGGATTTCATTGTATTTTATAACATTTAACTTAGACAGTTCTTTATACAGACGTGCCGCACATAGATATTTAAGAACCTAGCGAATTCTTCACAGATTTGGGTCTGATACTTTTTTGTGAGTGTTTGTTATCGATTTTTTTATTTACTTGCTGCTGAGTAAACTTCTGTTCTGTGCGAAAGATTCAGTGACAATCAAATCGAATAAAAATGGCAATGCATTCATTCCTGGACGTTGACGAATCAACATCGAGTAAATTGCTAACGTACCCGTGTTTCAACGAGTTCAGTGACATCATAAAAAGACAGGAAATCACATACGGTAAGGACACTACCTGAACAAACAGTAGACTTAAATCAGTATTGCAGTTTTTCTCTATACTCGAAGCTTTTCACATATATTCTCAACTTTCGTCAAACGTATATAGCCCGAGTTTTTATACTAAACAGCTATTCAGAGAAAAAGGTATGCTAGGCAAATTAAAACACATCTTTATCGGAAAAATTCCTACATCAGTCTACGGTATTTTTAGATTATCAATGTATAATTATAATAATTATTATTATTATTGTGTCAGACTCCATATTTCTTATGGTCAGAGATTGCAAGAAAATCAAATATCATAGAAAGGAGTGTTATCTTTATGAAAATATCACTGCATGGGTTTGGCAGAAGTCATTTCTATAGGCAAGCTTATTTTGTGCTATACCGAGCTGGAATCATTAACATACTATCATGAGACTGTCCGGTTTTTAGTCGACAGGTCGGATAATTCACGTTGCTCCTATAGTGTGTGTTAGAGATATCGTACATAAAATTTGATAAAATGATAAAGTGAACATGTGTGTTTCATTCACTTGTAACATTTGACCAACGTTACAATGGTGCTTTCAGAATTATTGAGCTATTGAAAGTCAAAATGTATGTACTTCTAACTAAGATGTCATATAATATGTCAATGACAATAAATAATTAATTACAGCTCAAAATCAGTAACTAAGGTTTATTTTCGGGACGTTTTACTTTAAAATCAGTTCATTGATATCTTATAAAGTAAGCAGAAATGAAACAGACATGTAAAAATACTGGTAGCTGATAAAGAAGCAAATATAAAGACCCCTTTGTCCCTTTCGCAACACTAAGCAGTGCTCTTTAGTTCACTGTAACGTTTAAGGGACACACTAATTTAGTGCATAGATAAAGCAATGATAAAATCATCGTTGTCTGTATTTAAGAACAATGATAACATCATGTATTGAAGGTTGAAACTGTCGTCATTACAGAACTCCTGATAACAAGTCATGAATAATCATAATCAAAAGGGAACATCGACTTGTACGAGAGTATAACAACATATGAGTTCACCATTGAAAATAAAACCTATTTTGCAAGATCTTGTGAGAAAGACATGATTGTACAAGTATGTACTAAACTAAGGTTTCCCCGACAGTGTAGTTTTATGCATAAACTTGTATACCTTACTTTGACTTAAATGGTTTATTTTCTTTCTTCGACGTAAAATTCGTTTACTGTACGTTTTATATATTGCTCTTCAAACCATGGCCATAAATAAGATTTTCCAAAATATTTCAGAATCCCAGAATTTCAGTTTTTTCAATTGTGGGACTATAGACTGGTACACATTTCTTATTTATTTATACCGTATAAATGTGGGCATTTTGTGTTAAGACAGGTATGTTTATGAAAAATATTAAATTAATTAATAGAAACCATTACTTTACACAGCAGTATATTTGGGAAGGTGGTTTGTATTTTTCATTTTCTTCAGTAATGATAACAAACAATTATCATATATTAATAAGAACACATATAAATAACAGTGCGTAAGTAGAATCAAAGTCCAGACTTTAGTCATCATGAGTAGTGATATAGGCCCACTTAGCTTGTTACACGACATCGTTTTATTGATCCTGTTTTATCTATACTCTAGTTATCTTCACACATATACAGTCATATACTACATGTTGTCCGTTGTATATAAATTAAGTAACGTTTTATAAAATTCATACGATATATAACAAAAATAATAAGGCAGTCATAAATATTGTTTAAAGTATTAGCATGGAAAACAGCACGGAAAGACCAGGTAAATTAATTTTATGCCTGATTTTGATTTTGCTTCAACATTATTTTGTTATGGTTGCATGACATTTACATGCAAGTAATTTTGCAATATTCATGTCACGTTGATTAGACTTAAAACAGTGAATGTCGAATGTCGTATGTTGAGCTGGCACGACATTTAAGTTTGAATATTGAATGCCTTATATGTCGTTTGTTGAGCTAGCTTCACGAAAATTCTTTGTTATGCAATATGTATATCTTTACATTTTAGTTATAAAATTCGTAAATAAGGTCAAATGTTGTTTGTAATAATAATATTACTATCACAGATATTTCTATTCACTGTACATGTATTTGTTCACCTCATTTCAGGTCCGTGTATGTTGTCTGTGTTCAGTAAGACACTGGGATATGTACTCATCGGGACAATGACTGTCAGTAAGTAACACCCTACATGTATTTAGGTGTTAATTTCTGTGTTAATAGCAGCAGAAGTTCGGGGTCTAGTTTACAGTAGTGTATATGCGTTTTACATTATAAAAGTTTATTATTAGGGACGTAAGATCGTTAAAATAATTTATATAGACTATGCAATTTATAAATTCAATAGCAGTTTTACTGAAAAATGTTCAGCTAATATGGCCCTTTCCTTTTTGACGAAATACCTCCCTTTGCTGTTGTTGGAACTTCCAATTCTTATAAGCGATTATTTTCACTCGTTGTGTGCCTTTTGATTTAACTGATCTCCGCCTTTATCGTTCACAGGTCTTATACCTCAAATTGTTAAGATTTTGCGAAAGAGGAGTGCATCAGGAGTGAGTTTCTTCAGTATTTTGTTGACGCTCGAAGCATCATCTGCAACTGTCGCTTATGCCATACAAAAAAAATTTCCCGTTAGGTAAGTGTCTGATGAGTGGCATAGAAAACCATTGACCAACATTTTAGTTCTTTTAGGCGTTTCCAGTCACGGAAAGTGTTTGTGGTTGGTTAATTCTTTTCCAGGGATAGTAACTTTATAAGGGTGATATGACTTTACACCAGACTAATTTCCAACTCATTGATATACCATCGTATCTAAACGTAATAGCTGTTTTGTTATACATGTACTAATGTGAACTGCTGAAGTTTTTGGGACGGTTACCGACAAATTGAATTTTCTTTAATTGAAATACTCATTCATATAAACATGTGCAAAAAGTGTGAAAGTGTGTATATTTATATATCTATTGCTCCTATTTTTAGTGCCTGGGGTGAGAATATTGTGTTGATGCACATGAACGTGGTTCTGATATGTTTGTTGCTGAGATACGACAACAAATTGAAGACATCTATAACTTTCCTGACAATCTATATCCTGTTCATGTTGTTGTTGTTATGGCCTACTGTACCTAGTCAGCTGGTGTGGTTTCTGTACCTTCTCAGTATGCCAGCTATAGCAGCAAGCAGGGTAAGTTATATAATATGTGAATTCAGAAGTTGGAACAGTATCGAAAGAAATTCCTCTACGGTTTCTTCAGTTGTATGTCATAATCTACAGTTGTAGGTCATAATCTACAGATGTAGGTCATAATCTACAGTTGTATGTCATAATCTACAGTTGTAGGTCATAATCTACAGTTGTAGGTCATAATCTAAGTTGTATCATCAGCCATAATCTACAGTTGTAGGCCATAATCTACAGTTGTATACAGTTGTCATAATCTACAGTTGTAGGTCATAATCTACAGTTGTAGGTCATAATCTACAGTTGTATGTCATAATCTACAGTTGTAGGCCATAATCTACAGTTGTAGGCTCTCAGTGAGGTCAAATCTACAGTTGTAGGTCATAATCTACAGTTGTAGGTCATAATCTACAGTTGTAGGTCATAATCTACAGTTGTATGTCATAATCTACAGTTGTAGGTCATAATCTACAGTTGTAGGTCATAATCTACGTTGTAGGTCATAATCTACAGTTGTAGGTCATAATCTACAGTTGTAGGTCAACTCGTGTAGGTCATAATCAAGGCCCATCATAATCTACAGTTGTAGGTCATAATCTACAGTTGTAGGTCATAATCTACAGTTGTATGTCATAATGTTACTATGATAGTAGGAAGAGTAGTTTATATCACTGTATGATCGAGTTTTAACTGTTACAACTGTTTGTATAGGCTGTGAAAGTTAATTCGAGGAAATCGGTACCACAGTCACATGAAGTGGACCCCCATCCCCGCCCCCTTAAAACCAGATGGTCAAAAAAACAAATTCTCAAAAACAGCAAAAATGTACATTTTGAGTTATGATAAGTATTTCGAGTATTTGAAACGAAAAATTTACTTAGATTTTATTTTTTGTACATCTCCAGCTTCATGTTCACCAAGAAATTTTCACTACCATTGTTTTGAACTCTGTCGTCAAACGTTTTTCACTGCATGCTTTGATTAGCAACCGATGAAAGATACTTACTTTATTAGTTGTCAATATATTTCACTTAGTTGCTTGTGTCTCATCTGCTGAGAGTACCGCGCCTCTTTTTTATTTGAAGAGAATATGTGTTTATACATCAAAACTCAAATCTCCATTTTCCCGTCACTTTGTGCGCTGACTTAAACTATTGTGACACATACAATGCATGTCAATGGTGGGAGTTCTGTACTTTATATCGCTGTATCTTATAGCAAGTAAGTTCATAAGCATAATGATAACATGTCCTGTGTTTTGGTTAATCAGAATGATAATACTTGTTTATGTAATAACTCTGTTTCAAATTGATATCCATAGAGCTTACATTTCCAGATGTACTTGGTAACCGCAGAAGACACGTATTAAACTGATTTATAATAATACGTCTTTAGTTTCCGCGGGGGCTTCTTTTCTGTAATATTGCTCTACGTGCAGCACTTTTTCCGCTCTTTATATAATGATCGGTAGCTGTTTACTTGCACATTATTTGAAATGGTAGCTTTCACAAATGGCGAGGGGTGACATGTAAATGGATGATAAATGCAGCCGTTGAGGGCGTTCTAAGAGTCCAATGTCTATTTTAAGCTTTACTGTTTATAGTGGTCGTAATCTTACCAGACAAAAAGCATTTACTTGTTTCATTGTTTTTGGGATTGTGCGAATAAACATGCAGACCGACACTTCTGCGATATATGTACTGTTGTTGAAAAGATAAACAAGTTCATGAAAAAAATGCATATCTAGGAAAGAACATTCATATGGCTAAGTATGGTCAAATATTCATTAGCAAGTATTATTCTTTTAGAAAAAGGCAGGTGAACAAAGTGCCTCTTATACGGGAGCTGTAACCCTTGTGCGCGTGTGTGTATATGTATATATAGGTTCAAGGCTACTAAATTAAGGCTTCATGTACCAGACCCATTTGATTAAAGTCAAAAAACTTTTCTCCTTACAAAATATATATATGCAAATAATAGATTTGTATGTAGGACATTTTCCGTTACTATGGCTTCACCATTCCATTGTTTAGAATGTGCGTGAAGTTAGCTGCCAGTTGCCAGTTGCCAATTCAATGCCAATTCAATTGGCAACTGGCAGCCAACTTCACACTCTTGTTGCCAATTCGTCTTAACTTGCAAATATTAACTAAAAACAAAATTGTTAAACCACGCGAATTGGCAACTGGCAACTGGCACCCAGATGCCAATTCGATTTTTATGTAAAAATCTTAATAAAAAATGAATTGGCAACTGGCAACTGGCAACCGACTTCATATTCCAGATGCCAATTCAACTTCCACTTGCAAATAGCCAATTCGTTCAACCTCACTTATTGGCAACTGGCAACTGGCAGCCAGATGCCAATTCGACTTCTGTCAGTAATTGTGAATAAAAAGCGAATTGGCAACTGGCAACTGGCAGCCAGATGCCAATTCGTTCAACCTCGCGAATTGGCAACTGGCAACTGGCAGCCAGATGCCAATTCGATTTTTATGTAAAAATCTTAATAAAAGTTGAATTGGCAACTGGCAACCAACTTCATATTCCAGATGCCAATTCAACTTTCACTTGTAAATAGCCAATTCGTTCAACCTCACGAATTGGCAAATGGGAACTGGCAGCCAGATGCCAATTCGACTTCTATCAGTAATTGTGAATAAAAAGCGAATTGGCAACTGGCAACTGGCAGCCAGATGCCAATTCCATTTTTATGTAAAAATCTTAATAAAAGTTGAATTGGCAACTGGCAACTGGCAACCAACTTCATATTCCAGTTGTCAATTCAACTTTTATTAAGATTTTTACATCTAAATCAAATTGGCATCTGGCTGCCAGTTGCCAGTTGCCAATTCGTGAGTTTGAACGAATTTGTTATTGGCAAGTGAAAGTTGAATTGGCATCTGGAATATGAAGTTGGTTGCCAGTTGCCAGTTGCCAATTCGTTAGGTTGAACGAATTGGCTATTTGCAAGTGAAAGTTGAATTGGCATCTGGAATATGAAGTTGGTTGCCAGTTGCCAATTAAACTTTTATTAAGATTTTTACATAAAAATGGAATTGGCATCTGGCTGCCAGTTGCCAGTTGCCAATTCGCTTTTTATTCACAATTACTGACAGAAGTCGAATTGGCATCTGGCTGCCAGTTGCCAGTTGCCAATAAGTGAGGTTGAACGAATTGGCTATTTGCAAGTGAAAAGTGAATTGGCATCTGGAATATGAAGTCGGTTGCCAGTTGCCAGTTGCCAATTCATTTTTTATTAAGATTTTTACATAAAAATCGAATTGGCATCTGGGTGCCAGTTGCCAGTTGCCAATTCGCGTGGTTTAACAATTTTGTTTTTAGTTAATATTTGCAAGTTAAGACGAATTGGCAACAAGAGTGTGAAGTTGGCTGCCAGTTGCCAGTTGCCAATTGAATTGGCATTGAATTGGCAACTGGCAGCTAACTTCACGCACATTTGTTTAGATGGCTGTCTATACATGTCAATGACTATTATAACTGCTTTTGTTTTGAACTGTGAAAAATAAACTTTCTCGTTATCTTTGCGTGGCTTAGTCAAGAAAGTATTTTATGCACGCTGTCCTGTATTTGTTTTGCAGTTAATACAGATGTACAAGAATCACAAGACAAAGAACCCAGGTCAGCTGTCGGCAACGACGGCGTTTCTGTGTATATTTCAAGGTTTTGGCCGCCTCACCACGTCGATAGTGATGACGGGTGATCACGTGATGATATACACGTTTGCAGTGGTCACTCTGCTGAATATGCTGCTGTTCCTTCAAGTGATCTACTACCGACGTATGATGAAGAAAGTTTCTTGAGCACTCATGACTATGCTTTTATGGTGTATGGGCTTTCAAGGTTAAAATATGGAATACCTTATATTGTCGACGCATGCGCAAAAGATGTATCCATATTCGCTGAACAGTTCTTGAGAAGGGATGTTCAGGTAGCTAAGTGGGCTAAGTGTTTAGATTTCGTCCGAAAAAACAATACGTAAGGGTGAAATGTTGTGTTTATAAGTTTTGCCGAATCAGATATAAGTTGCAGTGATATAAATATAATGCTGTAAGGATTGTCGTATACAGTGAAAACTTACTTGCTGTCGGCAATACGTACATACATCATTCAGTTTCATAAGTGTGTCTGCTATACCAGCACGGAGCTGGTGAAAAGCTCTGTTCCGACGTTATGTATAGAGAAATGAGATTTTAAAAAATGCATGGACTATCACAATGCTATATAAAATGTGAGTATCTGTGCAGTATGGGGACTTAAAATTCCTCATTCGAATGATGACAGTGGAAATTATTTCACTTTTGTTAAAACGACAAACCTTCTTGGTATTTTAATCAATCATTGTATGAAAATGAATATTATGCGAGTATTTTCAAAAAGTCTTGATATTTCATCTAATATTCTGCCATTCATTCTGTGTATAACACAAAAAGACGATATCCGACGATTTCACATTCTGTATTTGCAGTCGCACTTCATTCACATTATATTTAGAAGTTATATGTAATATAAAAGCAATGACAGTGCAATTATTTTGTATATCTAATAAAAGGTTAAAACTTTTTAGTTTTCACTGCCCTGATACCTTCAACATCGATATAATGTGTTTTGCACATTTTAGTCAGTTAGTAAAATTACCGCCACGCATATTAGGCAGTTTGTAAACTCGTACTGAGAGTATTACCGCCACGCATATTAGGCGGTTTGTAAACTCGTACTGAGAGTATTACCGCCACGCATATTAGGCGGTTTGTAAACTCGTACTGAGAGTATTACCGCCACGCATATTAGGCAGTTTGTAAACTCGTACTGAGAGTATTACCGCCACGCATATTAGGCGGTTTGTAAACTCGTACTGAGAGTATTACCGCCACGCATAATAGGCAGTTTGTAAACTCGTACTGACAGTTTTACCGCCACGCATAATAGGCAGTTTGTAAACTCGTACTGACAGTTTTACCGCCACGCATAATAGGCAGTTTGTAAACTCGTACTGACAGTTTTACCGCCACGCTTATTAGGCAGTTTGTAAGCTCGTAATGAGAGTATTACCGCCACGCATATTATCATGGAAATAATTTGAAATACACTCGAATGATATGCCAGATGTCCGTAATTTGGGTATTTAATAAACATACAAAACAAGGTGGTCGGTGGTTTCTCAATAAACAAACAGATAACTCATTTTCCGAGGAAACCCTATCACTTTGTTTACTGTTTTTTCTGCAATGACATTATCAAACAAGATTCTAAAGGGAAAAAACAATTGAAGCAAAAGGAAATAAGGACGACGTTAACAGAATTCATATTACAAAAACAGGATGAAGACTTCATTAAAATAAAAGTCTTGTTAAAACATATTTACTACAATTACATGTCAAAGAAGACAAAATATCGCGTGACCAGACGCAATCACTTGGAGTAGCAAAATTGTGTAAAGTCTTGCAACCAAATACATCTTGTAGTTTTGACTAAAAAATATTTACGAGACATTTCATGAAATGACTTATTTTCGCCCAGGTTAAAGAAAACGTACGTCCTTTAATGGAACAAATAAAAAGAAACAAGAAACTCTTAAAGATAACAGTACTAAAGCGGCCTTGGCAAGTTCCTTCGGGAGAAATCACAGGTCGACCGGGACTATAAATAATCTAAAACGAAGAAGAAGAACATGCAATACTTAATATGTGACTCCGATACTGGTGTTACATGTAGCAAGATGAGAGAGGTATCTGTTTCAAAGGACATATGTGAAATTAATCTGCTTCATAAGAAAGTCTACATCAATTTGAACATAGTACCATCTATGTGAGTTTCTAGCGTAGGCAAACTCAAACATTACTGATTTCTGCATGCGCATCCAAAACTTGCCGCATGTGTGTCTGGGTTACGCAATCTGGCCACACCCGTAACAAGAACATTCAATCATTTATCATCTTCAGTAAATTATTTCACAATTTTTAATTTCTAAATTTGATTCAAGAAAACTATAAATATGTTCTTAATGCTTTACAGAATGTACCTTGTGTCTGGTTTTGTTCTTCAAATGTACAAATATTGCTTTACACTTACTAGACTGTGATTTTGCCTTGATTTATTTTCTCAACCAGTTCCTTCCCGTCAACCAGCTATAAATAATCATTAGTATAAACTAAACTAAGCAATCTTTAAAACGTAAAGGACCTCAATAACACAAGGTTTGATAATTATTTTGCTGGTGATAAGGTAGGACTATACTTGCGTCATTATAAACCGTACAAGTATCTTCCAATGTCGACTCTGTTAATGGTTTCACAGTGGTAGGATTTCAAAGCGAACCATAACTATCTCATAAAATATCAGGAGGAACATAATTAATGTAGTATTTCAACTTTCAGATTCTCGCGTGACATACTAGTGCAAAGGTTTGTTCACGGTATAAATACAGATTTCCCATAATAGCACTACTTTCAGATGTCATAATAAATTTCTAAAAACGGATGTTATGAGAAAATATATTGTCTTTCGAAATGTTATAAAAAAAAGAAAGTGAATACCAATGTAGGCTGAATGAAACCAGTTTGATAAATGCTCAAGTGTTCATTGATCAAAAGCAATTTAATTCAAATAAATGAAACTCTGAAAATGAAAATTGAGACTAGCCTGGCTGATAAAGGCATTTATTTAATAGTTTTAAGTATATTGAAATGCTAGACATTTTTACGTAAATGTCTCGTGCAATCAGGTCACCTCCTGGTGAATGGTGAAGCGAGTTCATCGCTGTAAAAGGCATCTGAAATGTTGGAAGTCATATAATTTCTCTTTATATCTTTGTGAAATACTCGAACGTGTGTCATTCTTGTATACGCTTAATTAGGACTGTTTATGTCGAAATTTCATTAAGCCCACACATTTACCGTTAAACAATATTCCCCATATTTAGCATGAGAATAACAGCTTCTGTGGGGAAGCAAAGAGTGTTGAAGCGATCTGGCGTCGAACGGTTCAAGCGGCAGCATTTAATATGCTCTGTAGGTACGGTTGAGGATGTGTGAGACCGAAGCAGGCTGTACGCAGGAATGCATGCTGTGTAATCTTTGCAAAGATTGTTTTCAATATACTATTATGTTATCATAATTATGGACAAATGGTGATTTTATCATAGTTTTAATATCTTAAATATGACATATAATACAACTGATAACTGTAACAGCAGCACTATAATTATCTTTAATCTAATTACTTTAATGATAATAATGATAAAAATAATAATAGTAATAATAATCTATCATCATCATCATCATCTTATTTTAAAGCCGACATGATAGAAATAACACTTTACATAAACTGATGTGAGCTTTTGGACCGACCGAACAGATGTTGGCATATATGTTGTCTGCATAATTGTTTCTTTAAGATGACGATTCCGGTTAAAGTCCCACCAGCACTTTGCAAACCACTTACCAAGATAGATGTTTTACCTGAGAAAATGACCGTTAATTTTACGAAAATAACTTCAAATGCTTCTTTTAAGTTAAAAATGTATGCTACAAACATAGCAAAGCATTTTTTCAACTAAGTAACGCTTTACTGACAAGGCTTTTTCGTAAAGCGACAAAAATAACGTCAACATCTGTAAATTCATTGTTTTATGTATGTGAATGCAAAGTGATAGTGATACTGTAAGCCAGTTGGAACATTACTCATTTTCAGAAGCATACCAAAGAATAACTTACGTTAATCAAAAACATAACACATGTTTTCCAAAATCAATGAATATGATCTTGACTTTAATTTGAGTAATACAAATGTACAAAAACACTGCAACAAATTCATTGCTTGTCTAGCAAAATTATCCATATAAAACTGTTCTTGCTGTTTTATGCTATGTTAGTTTAAAATATCGAGCTACTATGATATCTATATTTTAATGCTTTTATCCGCTAACTTCTAAAACATAACAAGTATGCCACATGATCTAAATGTAAATTTCGTAAACATTGTAAAGAAGATAATAATCAGTAGAGTCATCCAAGTACTGATAGTAAGTAGCAGCTACACGTAAGCAGTATACTTCACATATACAAATATATACATGTACGTCATCTGAAGGGAAAAAGTTAATCACATAGGGTATCTTTGTACGGGTCCTATATTTTACCAGGGATTTTACAAATATATATAATACATAAATTAGCGCTAGATCCTGTCACTTTGACACTTCAAAATGAAATATTCCATCTTTTCCGAACTTTCCCGAACGATTTATTTAGATCGAATAGTTCTTTTCCGTATTATTTTTAAACATAAATTTTTGACGATGAATATGTAAAGGACATGAATGAAAAGCACATATGCAAACAGTACATGTCTCAATACGTAAAAGGGAACAAAATATGAAAAACGAAAACGTTATATGTTACAAACAGTTTGTTATCAATAATCACTTTCCATAGGTTTTGCTCCAAATCAGCGGCATTCTGCCTCAACACAGTCTACAATCATTCATACGCAATTTTATATATTCGATGGGATTCGGTTTTGATCGTAAATAAATTTGCAATTTTCAATGTTTGTAGTAATTTTACATACAATTATTGAGAGTTGAATTTTTCTATTAATACATATTAAATTCTATTCGATATTTGTATGCGTCACTATATGTGTACAATGTATAATATAGCGGCGGATATCAGAAGAGTCATTGTCCATTACAAACATCTAGGGTCGCGTCATATAACATTTAATTTTGAGCTGAGTTCATCCAGTCAAATAGCTGAAATAATTTCACTGAGAACTCTTTTCTTTAAATATTTTGAGTGAGTCCTAGCGTTTTCATATCTGCTGACGTAATGCCGATACTCCGCCTACTTCCTTTTTTACTTCCGGTCCTGCGTTTGAATACTGAGAAATACTTCGATTTCCAGCTGAAAAACATATCCCGGAAATCGGAGTCATGCATGGATATGACTGGTGAGATTGTAGAATGAAGAATTATCAGGTCGTCGAGAAAGCGCACATTTGAGTAATACACGTCCGGGTACATCGGGCCAATCGCAAAGCAAATGAGCACTGGAAGCAGGCAAGTGACAGTCACAAGCACGCGCGCAAACGCGACTCCGGTTATTCGCGTGTATGTGATCTTCTCATCAAGTTTGTCCAGTTTCATTAACTCGGCCTTGTAAACTTTCACCACTACAGAGACGTAGCATAAAGCCTGCACCATAATCGGAAACACTCCAAACATGGCCACTGCACAAACTCGAAATACAGTGGCTGTAATGTCATCCATCTCAAACAGATTCGTTGCTAGGTAACAAGATCTTTCGTTTAGACGAAACATCGCGCGAAAGGCCAGCCCTTTGTAAACTGACAGGAAACATCCAATTACAGATAACCATGTGACTATGCCGAAGGTAAGGACACGCCTCGGTGTGAAAATTGACAGGTAACCTTGGAAATTATACATGATCATTCTTCTTTCTACGGCTATCACCATATTAATGACGGTGGCAATGATCAGAAACATAGTTGAGATCATCCACAATTCGCAGATGATATCCGGGCTGTTGTTTGTGTGAAATATGATATATATGAGACTCGGTGCTCGTGTAAGGCATACACAATAGTCGCTAAATGACAGTCCGATGAAAAGATACACGTTCTGTTTTGTGGAGCGCTTGGTCTGCAAAGACCCTCGAATCACAGCGAGGTTACCAGCTAAACCAATCAAAGCGCAGACGCCAACGAGGACTGATTCCAGAATGTAGTACCACTTTGTAGGCATTTCTATATAGCTTATATCAGTGACGTTATCATTCTTGTCGTCTGCTGCATGAGAAATATTTTTCATGACGGAAGCCATATTTTCGGTTTCGTTCTGTGCCAGATAATCCATGACGATCTGAAATAATTTATTGGAACATTCCAGTTAAAAATGAGATAATAATCTTTGTTATAACTACTTTAATGTTAAAATCCCATTAGTACCTTAATTAACCACGCGCATGCGTAGAACAATAAATTTGCAGACAGAAAAATGATAGAACTGGGTACTATTTAGTCTGAAACAGTGATCGGTTCTTTGCGAAAAAAGCGTGATCAGACAGCGTAATGTATCATTAAAATATCGTGCTATATTGATAGCATGTAAGCACTGTTACGGTCTTTTTTTCTGAATAAATAACGGCCAATCACGCCGGCGCGATTTAATCATAAATGTAACATTTAAAGTGCTAATGGGACTTTAGAAATATGTTTTAAACGAAAAATAATCGATTGACATAAAACAACATCTAGATATGCACTTTGTTTTTACAAAAGAACACGGCTACCATAATATTAATAATATCTAAACGCACAATGTAATTTTAATACAATTGCTTCGAAATGTATCACCCTACAAGAAATCAATATTTGGTATAGCCACTGTTAGCGTGAATGCAAGTCACTTGTAGGGTAATACATTTTGAAGCAATGGAATTTGTGTTTATCATGGTTGGCTTTCTGTTAAATTTGAACACAACAGTGATAGCAGATTATAGTTCTATACTAAATAAGTTTTAATTTAATATTGTTTAACAAAACATTTTACAGAGGTTTTTCCAAGTGTTGCGTTATTAAAGTCTTCCGATGTATGAAAAGAATTGTAAATATTGACTTTGAGGACACCCTTTTGACCCTGGAATCGCACATAAAAACAAGAAAGAAAGACGAGAAATATTTTCATGTATCACGTAAGGCATGACCATATATACCTACCGGCAAAAGAAACGCAACTTTACTATAGCGAAGTTAAAACTTTGTGTGCTTGATTAGATCGATGTTGTTAGTAAGAGATGGCCAGTTGCAGCACAAATTAATCAAAGCGCTGTGACCGCTGAAGGCCTGGGGGCTATAGGTTAACTCCCCGAAAAACAACTTTTGACATACGTGTTTTGCGCTGAACCTTACCTAAAGCGCGGGTCGAAATATGCAGAGGACGAAATTCAATATATGACAGAATGAATGATTCACAAATATATGGATGGCAGGGAAGTTTGTTTTATTATAAAATGTACGTTAAATGAAAAATAATCACATAGTCAACATTATAAAATGTTTAAGCCAGTACAAATAATTCGATCTGCGCTTTGTACAACTTCAAGCGATATGATCTGATGATGTGGATCGAAAATTATTGTGTACCAATGACAAGACCTTTGAAACAGAAATAAACAAAGCAATACCAGCAATGAAATATAAATACAGTACTGTACAATGTGTATAACAGAGAAAACCAAAAATGATTCTGGGTTACCTTGTAGTTGTAATCGGTGAAACCGTTCACTGGGCCTCGACATGCAGCCTCCTCGATAAATGGCGGGTGAATTTGATCACGTTAGTTCCTTCTCGGGAATGTACGTAAATTGTATCTTTTTTTAGAGACATTTATTTTTAGGTAAATATATATGTAATCGTTCGTAAATAACAAAGTTGTCAATGAAATAACATCGGAAATTTGAAAATCACATATTATATCGAGCTTCGTACGTTTTCGTAAATTTCCGTAAATATCCGTACTTTTGCGTGATATGCATATGATTATCTTCCGTAACAGCTAACAGCGCATTAATTTCTAAAACAGAAAAAAATGTGTAATGCAGCCCTTAAGCTATATACCTTCCTGCAGTCGTTTGAAGATTTATGTACTATTTTTATTTGTAACATGTTCTTATCATATGCGGCATTCAAACAGAAGATTGATCTGGTCTGTCTTGCACTACTTTCGCATAGCGCATGTTTACAGTTGTTATTCGCACATAGCACGGCTAAAATTCTTGCAGGGTTTGAAATGTGGTATACTAACTTAGGCCTTGGGGACTTTCAGTCCCCAGGCCAAAAACAGTTTTCAAGTGAACGTTTTACTTCATGGTTATTGCATTTAGATCAAGTCTTATATGGAAGTTACCATCTGCACGATTTCATGGAAATAGTGAGTTGACATTTTCTACGAATTAAAATGAATTGAAAAAAGTCGCGTTTTTTACCGTTGAGTATAGTTTTTCAAAGTTTTATAACTCCCTTAATGCATATTACAGTGAAAGGTCTTGATTCCCTGCACTGAAACATTTTTATCATTACACATTATGTTTCCTAACAGTAAAATCAAAAGCTTCCAATTTTGATAACCAAATATATTTTCACAATCTAGCCATTCATTGGCATACATTGTATTGCCATTCATAAACTGGGACAAATGTTTTTGACGGACGGACGACAGACGCACGATGGAAGGCGACTGACTGGAAAGCGCAGCTTAAGCATTGTGTGTTCAGGTTCAGCTAAAAGACAAGAGAAAGTCAGTGTATGCGCAAATAATTGGGCGATAACTCGCGAAGACCGATGATACAAATATCTACTATTTACGAGAGTGCTACTTACGGATACCTTACGGGCACGTCCAAGTTTCCATAAGTCAATCGCAGCGTCTTCGTAATCGCATTCGTAAGTAAATACTTATGAAATTTTCGAGTTACCGATCCAGTTACTCTCTCCCTTATATCTTCATCTTTATTATTTGTTTGGCTTATTTCTGAAAATAACCTAGTCACTTAAGAATACAAAGTCCCTACTAAAGGACATGTGAAAGATACTGTTACGAAACCAAATGGAACAGGTGTTGGTCCAAAGTACACTTTTAACTTTATAGCTAATGAGATATAGAAACTGCTAAATAACCATTTTCTGTGCAATTATTTCACTCTAGACCAGTATTGAGCATTCCAAATGAAGCATTGACCTTAAAAAAAGTAGCTTGGTATTTGGTGCAAAAACGCTGGCGTTGTTACACATTTTAGAATACTTTTACAAAATACCTCGACAGAAAATAGTGCTATAATTATCACAGCCTTTCTCTTTACACGAAATTCTACTACATGTATATGACTTATGTTGGGCACGAAAATTTATTGTGCCATATAGCCTTACTCAGTCTATGACATAGTGCCATATAGCATTGCAGTGTAAAACGAAATATAACTATGTACCTGAATTGAATATGCTTTGGACACGACTTGCTGCCTACGTCTTGACACGACAGCTTTGTTCTTGAAATGACATTTGACGGGAAATCAATAGCACTATTATAGTTTAACTCCGAACATGACATACTTTTATAAAGCCTTCCTTTAGACAAGAAATATTTCCAGATAGTCTTACTATGAAAACATGTTTTAAGAGAGATTGAGATTGCGTATTAAGAGATAGGTGTGGCTGAAGAAGAAATTATGCTGCATTAACAGACCGTTTTATTAAGGGACCGCTTTTTCAACTTGTACTTGAAATCAGTCTTACTTCGTACATGAAATATTACAATATATCCTTTTCTATAAACCAAATAAACAGTGAATTTATATTTAAACGACACCGAACAAAGGATCCAATGGTTCACAATTCTATTAAACAGCATTTTATTAACACCATTGAGGCTAATGAAACACAACTGAAGTCAAAAGTTAGACAGAGTTAGGCAGCAAATCATATCAAACAAACATTGAGGAAGAGAAGTTTTAAATAGTTCACACTGATTAGCCATAATTAAGTCAAGTTTATGGTCAAAGTCAAATGTAACCTTTCATGATATATTATATGCCTTATAGCTTGCTCGCCTCGCGGCTTTGTGTTTATGATCATTTCTTGTCGTTAAAACTTTGCCTTTATAATAACAACGTCGGCTGTCAATAGAGCTTACAGGGTGTACGTTACCTGCTGCCTTTTCTCCATAGTTAGGGAATTCATTCTTCTGTATGATTGGTATCGTGACTAATGGTGTTAGGCAATTATATTTCTTACTGTATCTTTTATGTTCTCTTTTCCTTAATTCAAAAAATGTACAACAAACATTGCCTGTCCATTTAGACGAAAAATACAAAGTTTGTATCAAAATAATAAAAGTAATATCAATTATCACACAAATACCATTAAAAGCCTAAATAATTCTATATCAACATACCTTAAATTATATAAAATTTCGCTTTAATAAACGTGCATGCGCTAACACTGAGACACATGCCATCAACACAATTGGAATAGTTTTCTCTGAAACAAATCTAAATCTAAACTTACCTGTGAAATATTTCTCCGATCCTCTGCTAAAAACAGCTTGAGTCTGAGACGATTTAATATTCCCCTGTCGTTTTATATTACTGTGTCGCCTGGTCTTAGAAACTACGGAGGCCAGTTTGTGACATTTTAAAATAGTTGTCTGTGATTAGTTGCTTAATAGTCTCTTTTAATTCTTAAGTGTATATGAATGGCTATGTAAAATTAGATAAAATGTACATTTGTATTTTAACGTGTGTTTATATACTGAATGGTTTTAATGGAAGAGACATAAATAAATAAATAAATAAATAAATACATAATTACGTATATATGAATGGATATGTACAATTAGATACAATGTACATTTGTATTTTAACGTGTGTTTATATACTGAATGGTTTTTAATGGAAGAGACATAAATAAATAAATAAATAAATACATAATTACGTATATATGAATGGATATGTACAATTAGATAAAATGTACATTTGTATTTTTAACGTGTGTTTATATACTGAATGGTTTTAATGGAAGAGACATAAATAAATAAATAAATACATAATTACGTATATATGAATGGATATGTACAATTAGATACAATGTACATTTGTATTTTACCGTATTTTTATATACTGAATGGTGTACATGGATGGAAGAGACGTAAATAAATAAATAATAAATAAATAAATAAATAAATTTAAAATCTTGCAGCATATACTCAGTTCCAAAAGAAAGTGTGCCCTTAGGTTTTTGTTAATTTTATGTATTACTTTTAACAGAAATATTATGATGTTTGGCATCAAAATTTAGAGCAATTTATGCTCAATAGCCTGTGCATTGACAGCACATTCAATCGATAGCAAAATTGTGTACATGTATAAAGGTAGTGTTCGAAATTCGAGACCGATACGTTTTATCAAAATGGAGAAATAAAAAAGTGCACACTTTCTTTTGGAGCTGAGTATATTTGTTCGTTTAAATAAATAAATAAATAAACAAAGAAAAACATAAATAAATAAATTTAAAATCTTGCAGCATATTTGTCCGTTTCTTCTTTATTTTACATTTGTTTACATGCTCGTTTGATTTGTAGTGTATGATAAAGTCAACTGCAGTATCTTCTTTTGTGGAAAGTTCAGTAAGTTCTGCTGTTCTGGGGCATTTTGATTAAAAAAGCGCTTCGTTTTTCCACGAGGATATTTGTTTGTTTCAGTCAAATATTGATTTTAAGTGAACATCAAAAACTGATATTTTCACGCGAAAATGTCTGCTTTTTATGTTAATAAGTCAAATAAAATATACGCGTCTCGTGAAAATATCAGTTTTTGGTGTTCACTTGTGAAATAAAATGAAAGTGAAATGATATTATACTGAAACAAACTTATATTTTATGTTTTCTTGGCAATTTGGAAGTTTATTAATTTATTAGTTGGAATGATAGTATTTCTTATTCCCCGTGGAGAACCCCATAATAATCACCGCATTACTATCATCATTACTGATAAAGCAACAAAAAAGTTATAAAGTTTATTGCAGATAAAAGTATATATTTATAAGAAGTCATATCTATCTTTATCATCAAATGAAACTGAAACATCAATATATTAAATCGTACCATGAATCGCAGAATAATACTCAGTCAGAAAAACAGTGAAAATTAAAATGGTAAAACTGTGGATTATCACTTTAATTTCACTTAGAAAACTCTATAATTCACTTGAAAATATAAAATAAATGATAATATAACAGTGTATCAGGAATATTACGGACGCTTAACTCTGGCTTTTTTATTCCTGAAGTATCAATACTTAGGAATATGATTTAGGATGCAACCTGAGTACACTTCACGTATGACTATCACCGTAAATTGTGATACTGATGGTTATCCGTAGTGCTGAAAGAAATCGATGACAACAATGCCTTACTTAGCACAGTAGCGCAGTAACTGTCTATGGAAACACATTAAAAATACAGCACATGTTTTGCCTGTGAATTGCTGTATATTATTATGTTATTTAACATTGTGCTTTACAATACGGAGATATATTTGGACGAGTACCCAGCTGAGAAAACCATATTGGACGAGCCGCTATTTTATTTTAGTTTAAATTAAAAATGATTCCCTGAATATTGTATTTCTGCCTTTTCCTCGTTTTTGTGTTTACAAGCAAACGACAAATAATCCTGATTTCAAGACGCTTAAACAAACTCTGTACATAGAGCGCCTACTTCACCCGATTTTCATTCGGATCATTTTCACGCGTTTCGGGCTTTATCGTATGTTTAACATGGGACTGTTGAACCGTCCAAACATGGAAAAAATACAGGATTTTTTGTACGCACGTGCTGGACGCATAAAATATATGGTAATATATTGTACGGTCACGTGTTGCAAATAAACGTTCACGACTGGATAAATAAAATAGATATAGAATCAAACATGTCCGCTCCATATCTCCAAATAATTTTTAGGTACATTATGTTATAACTTTTTATTATAAAGCCCGAAACGCGTGAAAATGATCCGAATGTAAACACAAAAACGAGGAAAAGGCAGAAATACAATATTCAGTGAATCACTTTTAATTTACACTAAAATAAAATAGATATAGAATAAAACGGTTATTTAACAATGTACTGTACAATACGGAGGTATATTTGGACTCGTACCCAGCTGAGAAAACCATATTGGAATCGCCTAGCGGTTTTCTCAGCTGGGTACTCGTCCAAATATATCTCCGTACTGTATGGTAAAATATTAAATAACCTTATATTATCATCCTTCACATAATACATCAACTAGAGAGAGTATATCTGTATCTTAGGCAAGTTAGCTCCTGGCTTGATGTTCTAACTTCAGAACAGTCATGGAGTACATCGGTTCGCGGTATTTTAGCAAAATCGAGCATGAAGTTCTCGTGGTGAGCTATTGTGACGGTACGTTGTCCGTTGTCATGCGTCGTCAACATTTTCCTTCATATGACTTCTCTTCTAAGACCGATGTACCCATTGTTACCAAACTCCCTCTATCAAATTCCTTCAAAATGAGGTGACCAAATGCAGAACACTAGTTGCTATGGCAACTGAAAGGCAAAACTTAAAAAATATTCTTGTTAGAGACCAATAGTCCGATTTCATAGTATTTCAACACGAATTTTCATTGGCTGACCCTCTAATTAAATTTAGAAAGAATATGTATGACAGTAGATCTCATCCAAGTGTATTACAAATTGAGCCATGCTGTGTGAAAGCCTACCATATATAAACTTGAAACAAAATGACTATTGTTGAGTTGAGCTTACGCGAAAGGACTTGCGGACCTGGAACAGCTTACATGTATATAAAACAGACTGGGAATCGCTGACCACATAATTATAATCCTGAAATAGAAAGGCGGTGACTAACCTGACACAATTGACCTAAAAAAGAAAAGAATGGCAAGTAGCAAGTTGGCTGGGAACTTACGCGAAAAAATAAGACAATGCTGAACTTATCTGAAAGAGAATAACAGCAACAGACCTTACAAAGATAAAATGACAATGACTGACCGTTACGAGAATGAAAAGGACAATGGATGTCTTTGCATGACAGAAGAAATATCTGACCTTGTATAGAACGGAATGCCGATACCCAATCTTACATGCAACAGCTAACAGAGGGACAATAGCTGACCTTACATAACGAGAGCTTACATAACATAAATGGACCAGATTTCAGAGCTTACGTGAAATTAAAGAACGATTGCTGACTTTAATGGAAATAGATATCTGCGGTTTACGTGTAACATAACGATTATAACTAGCTTTCATGAAACTGCTTACATATGGCAGGACAGTAGCCGTTACATGAAACTGCTTACATATGGCAGGACAGTAGCCGTTACATGAAACTGCTTACATATGGCAGGACAGTAGCCGTTACATGAAACTGCTTACATATGGCAGGACAGTAGCCGTTACATGAAACTGCTTACATATGGCAGGACAGTAGCCGTTACATGAAACAAACGACGATGGCTGACCTCACATAATACAGATGGACGATGGCTGACCTAACCTGAAACAAACGGACAACGCTAGGTCTTACATAGTACAGAAGGGCGACCGCTGTTTTGTACAAACAAAGGTACGTTCGCTGAGTGTACAGGAAATAAAGGACATATTGACTGTCCTTACATGGATCAGAAGTATAAAGGTTGGTCTAACATAGAAGAGAATGATTTTGACAGACCTTATATAACAGTTTACATGACAATGACTGCTCTTACATAAAACAAGAGCAAGTTGAAGGCCCTTGCATGTAACAGTAGTAGACGGCTGGCCTGACATGGACAGAAGGGTGGTAATCGATCTAGCATGAAGGAAGATTATTAAAAAAGAAGGTCGATGGCTAACCTAAAATGAAACAAATGCATGAATACTGACTTACATGAAGCAGAAAAACGATGGCTGACCTAAACTGAAATGGAAGGACAATTGTTGATATTACATTAAACAGGATAATACGCGCAACATCACAAGAAAGCCATTAAAGATAAAATAGTGTGTATCTTTTGAACTTCCAGAGATACACCTTGATGCTGGTTCCATTTTATAGCGCATGTACTACAATACCGACAAAAGTACGAACATTATTTATTGACTGAAATGACTTTTTAAAAGAAAAGTTACTGAAAGCTGGAAACAATGTGTATGTATGATAACAGACTCTGGGATTTACAAAAATGTATGGCTTATGAAAATCGGTAGATCTGTTGCGGAGTAGGTTATTATTAAATTTGGCAAATTATCATAATGATGCATAAATTATGCAAATGAGCTCAATTTTAAATTCTTGTATTTTAGCCTGGATATAAGATATAATTGTGGAAAGCAGCTGAATTTCACTTGTTTTAAATACAATGGATCCATACGACCAGGGTAGAAATCCCAAGGTTTTTGCACCTCGTACATCAATCATGTCGGCAGCCAGCGCTGTTTCACAGAAGAGTACATATATTTATCTATATCTGTAAGTTAGTTTGCAATTCGCACTTCGGAGTTGCAATTCGAATCGCGAACTGCGAACTACAGACTAGTTGCCAGTTCGCATTTCGCGATTCAAATTCCGGACTGCGAACTGCAAACCAACGGATATCATTTATTTGAGTCAAAACGAAGACAGTGCACAAAACATAATGAATAACTAACCTAATAAAATGCTGTTTGAGAGGACTTATTTACTCCTAAATGAAGACAGTTAACCTAATAGCATGCACTTATAACTTAATAATAACGATGTCTCGCAGAACATCACATATATTTGACATATCAGGTAGACAATAAACGAACTAATATGAAAAATGAACTGGTAATAGAATACGTGTCTCACAAAGCATCAAGTTTCTACCACTCAGTAAGTAAACAGTGGACAAAGTATCATGACTAAGTGACCTAATAAAAGAGATGTTTAACAGAATATCATATTTAAGTGACTCGACAAGAGACGGGTACAGTAATCTACAGCAGTATTCATGAAAATTTTAAACATCTTTTAGACTGCACTTTTATGGAAAAGATATGAAAACAAAACAGTGTCGAAGCAATTTCTTTGATTTCTTATTTTTTAATTATAACTTATATCACAAGATACATTTTAAATACTAGAATGTTAGATACTAAAAATAATCACAATCGTTACAAAGTAACAGTTCAAACAAAATAAACTGAGTTTTTACAGTGTATATAGTGCCCCTGAACCTTTTAAAAACAGTTACATGAGCTAAAAAGAACGTTTATTCCAAATAGTCTTGCTAATTTCAGTATACAAATTGTGGAAGAATACACGTTATGTTCTATTCTGTTCAGTGAACACAGGTTTTACTGTTTGATAGTGCAGACTTATTTAACAGAATTCCTGCTGCGAAAATGAAAGCCATATAACAGCACAGCTTTTTATAAAAGCAAAAAATGTGAAACAGACATAAATATGCATATATGATCTTAAGTGCGGAATAAAATATCGTTTATTTTATGTATTGAGAGATGTGAATTGGTTAGGAGCAAGTCCCGCGGAACTCTCCTATTACAGGAGGGCTTGAAATATATATTTGGTAGTTTGTAGGGTATTTTCACGGTAAACCAAATATAGTCCTTATATATAGTCACAAAGTATGCTCGCAAATATAAAACATTAAAAATAGATTTGTCTGAAATGTCTTTTAGTGTATATTCTTCATATAGGATTCTTACACAGAATTTTTTGTCAAAACATTACAAATGGTGACACGTTGTCGAAATTTCATTGCACCAACTCTATTTGGCCCAGTTACACGTCACTGGTATTTCCTGTTTTAAAACAAAGTGAACACCAATTTTGTATATACATGTAAAGACATACATATACATAAATGTACTGTGGGAATAATGCAAACACACAAAACAACTTGTAGAATGTAATGAGCAATTGGAAATACATTACTTCCTGGTTTTATGACTGAAACACATCTGTAAGCCTGTCCTTTACAATACACACGTGTTATACATAGCAGAAACACAAGCTATTTAGCCACATAATACATAATATTCAATATTAAATACTGCTTCACAGTTACATATAACACAGATTTGATGGACACACTCATCTCTTATTGCCAAGACTTGATACAGTTTTCATGGTGATCGATAACCCGGTTGTTTCAAGCACTGGGGTACCATTGTGATCTCACTTCCGGTTTTCAAGGTCATCTCTACGGTACAAAGGTCAGGATTGTAGCAACCAAATACCGGATGAAGCGGCTCAGTGAAGTCCAGCATTTCAAAGGTATGTAGGACTTTATTATTGTTGCAGTCAGCGACAATCCATTTTTTACGACGCGTGTCCAGCAGGAACCCGTATGTTATACGGACTTCTATTCCGGCACTGTTGTCTGACAAGGGTATCAGGTTCAATAGATCACGGTTGTGCCAGAACTCCATAGTAAGCTTTCCGTCCTCTGGATACCTAGCAACGTAAAATGACCTTGCAAACTCGTGCCTCTCAACCGTGTGATGCATGTCTACATCGTCCAGGCGACAGATACCGATCTCAAACACGAGCCATGTTTCTTCCAGCGGTTGTTGAATGTTATACACAACGTCAACCTCGTAGTAAAACTTCCCCTGCTCTTTGAATGGGATCGTCCCAATCGCACCCTTGTACTGGACGAGGCTATTGTCCAGATCAATTCCACCGCTGCTAAATACGTCAGTCTTTTTATTTCTAAGAACTCTACCATCACTAGAGACCTCACGTTCGTGGTGGGCTGATGTTGGATCCATCTGGAAATCTGGGCCTGAAAAAAAGAAAAACTTTCCTTGTAAAGACGGTCCATCCATAAAGGATAATAATAATTATAATAATAATAATCTGACTGAAAATCATGAATTTGAACTTTCTTATTGCAACCCATTTGTGGTTTAATAAAATTCAATGCTAAGATACAATTGGATGCACCAACACGGGTTACTTTACGTTCTCTTTTATTATGTAAACTGCTGTGAATATTTACTGTGCCAGTCTCGGCTAAATCGAAGACCGAATAAGCTGAAACACTCCAAAGTGTATGAAGCCCGAGTTCTACTTAGAGAGCGGTGGGTGAAAAGTACCACTTTGAAGTTGGTCAATTAAATAGCAAGATAGCAGGAGTATAACACAATATAAATATGTTGCTATGGTGATTTCTATGAAAGTGCTTTTAGTATTGTGGTCAGCCGATAGTAAATAAGAACATATCGTATTATTTCTATTTCATAACAGACCCTGCATAACAATAACAATCCAATAACAGTATATAATAAACAAGATAACTTGCACTTTGTATCAACTCACATGATATGTCCCCGAACACTATTAATTTGTCAGAAGGTGGTTTCCTAGGTGACGGCTGCTTGACTTCTGGATCTGCAATGATAGAAGTATCATATACATGCACTAGTAGTATGTCATATCTGATACATGTGCAGTCATTAAAATACATTCTAGAAGGTGTTATATTCATATCTAATCAAATATATTTATAACTTGACTAGACGATCTCGGTGCAGCTTCAGCCATGAAATCATTATATTACGTGCAGTATTTCATGCCGTTTTGCGTGATCATGCAAACACCTTGTTCGGAATTCTGTTAAAGTGCAGACGTGATGTACATTGTGTGACAAGCATGTTGAAATGTCTGTTTAAAACTCTGTGACTTCGCTGATTACTATTCGAGTATTTTTAACCATTCTGAAAAAATATCACAGTATACAGTAAACTCCGTATATAACAACTCCGGATATAGCAAAATTCCGGATATAAGGAACACAATTTCTCTGCCCGCGTTTTTTTTTTTTTTGCTTTCTTTATTTATATGAAAATGATATGTGTACTGTATATATCAAACTCCGGATATAAGGAACAAATTTAAATGGTCCCAATGAGTTCGTTATAAGCGGAGTTTACTGTATAATGAAGACAATTATGTCAATAAGTTGTTTAAGCAACGGCTAAGGTGTTGAGCCGCTATGAACGTTTGTTTCAACATACTTTGAACGCACGTTTGTGCTCATATAATATGGAATTATCAACACAAAATGAGATAGTGAGGTAGTATTTTTCCTTCAACTCAAAACCAGTCCAAAATGATAATATAATTACAGAAAATACAACAAACAAACAAATGTCTTCTTTAACAGATCATGTTGCAACATAAGAAAATGTATACGTGTAAGACAATCTGTGTTATCTGAGAGTAAAACTAACGCTATCAAAGCGGGAACGTGATTAGAAATGTGTGAAATACGAAAAACAAATAAATTAAATAGCAAGATATCAGGAGACAAGTACAACACAATAGAAATATGTTGCTATGACGATTTCAATGCACGGTAAGCATGGCAACAACCTTAACTGGTAACCGGAGATTCTATAACACCTTAATAAATGAGCTTTCTCTCATTGCCGTGACTTTAAAGCTCTGCGTAGAATCTTTAACAGAGTCAATGCATTTCAAGAGGCAGATTTCCAGCTGATATATAGAGGATATTTGTTTGTTTTGAGTGGATATGGAATATATCTCACCGAGAAGTGATACAATTGTAATATTTTCACGAGCGCGAAGCGCGAGTTAAAATATGAAAATTTTATCACTTTGAGTTGAGATATATTCCATATCCACTCAAAACAAACACATTTTCTATTTCATGCTAACTATTAAAAAAAGCAAGACTATGTATATGCACTACTTAAAAAAGTAGTTCCGGCAGACCTATATCACCCACACTGTGACTGATTGAAATCTATATCATCACTCTATATTTCACTGATATAACACAGTATTTCCTTATTTGCATAAAATAAATGGAGTTACATCATAATGATGCAAAAGAAGTGATTAGAAATGAAAACATGTAGAAGAGAAGCAAAGCGGTGCATAGTCTAAGGGAATATGAAACAAGTACATGGTATCATAATTGATAAGAAGTCAGAAAATCGGTTATCTAGAATGTAAGCTAATGAATTGTGTATCCTTTCTACTTCGCCCAGAATTCACTCATCTCCAGAGTTAGATCATTTTTGACCACGCAACACTTTTTATCTTCATAAACAAATGGAACTGGTGAGTCTATAACTGCATTTCTCTTTGCATTGAAACATGTATACAAAAATAATACTGTGAAATCTTTCTTTACTTAACATAATTTTATTTTTTTTTTTTTTTTTTTTTTATTTTATATAAAAATAATAAATAATTAAATTTTTTTTTTTTTTTTTTTTTTTTAAAAAAAATTTTTTATATTAAATTTTTTTTAAAATTTTTTTTTTTTTTTTTTTTTTTTTTTTTTTTTTTTTTTTTTTTTTTTTTTTTTTTTTTTTTTTTTTTTTTTTTTTTTTTTTTTTAAAAAAAAAATTTTTTTTTTTTTTTTTTTTTTTTTTTTTTTTTTTTTTTTTTTTTTTTTTTTTTTTTTTTTTTTTTTTTTTTTTTTTTTTTTTTTTTTTTTTTTTTTTTTTTTTTTTTTTTTTTTTTTTTTTTTTTTTTTTTTTTTTTTTTTTTTTTTTTTTTTTTTTTTTTTTTTTTTTTTTTTTTTTTTTTTTTTTTTTTTTTTTTTTTTTTTTTTTTTTTTTTTTTTTTTTTTTTTTTTTTTTTTTTTTTTTTTTTTTTTTTTTTTTTTTTTTTTTTTTTTTTTAAAAAATTTTTTTTTTTTTTTTTTTTTTTTTTTTTTTTTTTTTTTTTTTTTTTTTTTTTTTTTTTTTTTTTTTTTTTTTTTTTTTTTTTTTTTTTTTTTTTTTTTTTTTTTTTTTTTTTTTTTTTTTTTTTTTTTTTTTTTTTTTTTTTTTTTTTTTTTTTTTTTTTTTTTTTTTTTTTTTTTTTTTTTTTTTTTTTTTTTTTTTTTTTTTTTTTTTTTTTTTTTTTTTTTTTTTTTTTTTTTTTTTTTTTTTTTTTTTTTTTTTTTTTTTTTCTTTTTTTTTTTTTTTTTTTTTTTTTTTTTTTTTTTTTTTTTTTTTTTTTTTTTTTTTTTTTTTTTTTTTTTTTTTTTTTTTTTTTTTTTTTTTTTTTTTTTTTTTTTTTTTTTTTTTTTTTTTTTTTTTTTTTTTTTTTTTTTTTTTTTTTTTTTTTTTTTTTTTTTTTTTTTTTTTTTTTTTTTTTTTTTTTTTTTTTTTTTTTTTTTTTTTTTTTTTTTTTTTTTTTTTTTTTTTTTTTTTTTTTTTTTTTTTTTTTTTTTTTTTTTTTTTTTTTTTTTTTTTTTTTTTTTTTTTTTTTTTTTTTTTTTTTTTTTTTTTTTTTTTTTTTTTTTTTTTTTTTTTTTTTTTTTTTTTTTTTTTTTTTTTTTTTTTTTTTTTTTTTTTTTTTTTTTTTTTTTTTTTTTTTTTTTTTTTTTTTTTTTTTTTTTTTTTTTTTTTTTTTTTTTTTTTTTTTTTTTTTTTTTTTTTTTTTTTTTTTTTTTTTTTTTTTTTTTTTTTTTTTTTTTTTTTTTTTTTTTTTTTTTTTTTTTTTTTTTTTTTTTTTTTTTTTTTTTTTTTTTTTTTTTTTTTTTTTTTTTTTTTTTTTTTTTTTTTTTTTTTTTTTTTTTTTTTTTTTTTTTTTTTTTTTTTTTTTTTTTTTTTTTTTTTTTTTTTTTTTTTTTTTTTTTTTTTTTTTTTTTTTTTTTTTTTTTTTTTTTTTTTTTTTTTTTTTTTTTTTTTTTTTTTTTTTTTTTTTTTTTTTTTTTTTTTTTTTTTTTTTTTTTTTTTTTTTTTTTTTTTTTTTTTTTTTTTTTTTTTTTTTTTTTTTTTTTTTTTTTTTTTTTTTTTTTTTTTTTTTTTTTTTTTTTTTTTTTTTTTTTTTTTTTTTTTTTTTTTTTTTTTTTTTTTTTTTTTTTTTTTTTTTTTTTTTTTTTTTTTTTTTTTTTTTTTTTTTTTTTTTTTTTTTTTTTTTTTTTTTTTCCTTTTTCCTATTTCTAACGAATGAACGGATTTTGTTTTATGGCGCATCGACTTCCAAGGCCATAAAACACATTTACCGTTTAGGCTTTACTTTGATCAAGAGGAAAATATCTCAAACGATTACCTAGAGACTTGCTTACCATTTACAATCTAAATGATTACAGTAAAGGAATATGCTGACGAATAATCACATGACCAAAAAATTCATACAGTGAACAAATATGGCTGTATTTTCGTCGTTTGCATACTTCAAATCTTGTTAAAGCATAACACTCACAGCCGTTTTTCGGGTTTCCACAATATGTTTTTCTCTCTTGTTTTTTTCTCTCCTATAATCCAAAACGTACTGTGCCAGCGAAAAATTATTTTAAGTATACACGACAGAAATTGCCTGCCGGAACGACAGGACACATTGTGGTCACATGGTCATCTGACAAGTATGTAGTTCCATTTAGTTCCTGCTTCTTAGAGAGTATGCTCGGCTTATACACTGGGCTAGGAGATATTACTGATACTCTTACATCTTCATTGTTACTCCATGTATTTGAACAGGCACGAAACACAAAGAAATGTTTTATTCAATCTAAGCAATGTGTTATAAGACGACATGCAACGTGCATTTCAGTTAAAGAGCTAGTTGCCTTGTACAGAAAAAAGGCTTCAGGAACCCGATAACTCGAAGGTAATCAGTGCTTCACTTCGCAGTCATATACTGACTTTGCTAGAGTAAACAGATAGACTAATTAGCGGCTATCTATTTCTTGACTACTATTAAATTACTGAAATTTTCGAGTTGACGAGTCCTAGATCTTTCAAAACTAAGCTCAAACGCATATTATTTTTTTTAGTGTTAATAGGTTGATAAGCAAAACACTTAAACTGGAATCTAAAAGCTCTTGGTTACAAATGTAAATCAAATTAAGTTTTAAGAATAATTCAAAAACGCTGGAAAGCAGGGTTATATGGATGAGCACAACAAACCCATGCTTTATCACCTACAAGAACTTTCTGTCAATTTTGGCACAGGAAGAACGTTTTGTTTCTTTGTCGACTCCTTGACGTCTGAGTCTAAATTCCACGTGACAGTTTGTGATTTTGTTTTGGATTGAATGATGACGTCATTTCCTGTTTTATGATGCCCGTTGGAAGCACGGCCATTCGGTGGCTGACTGTCCTTGGCAGTGTTGGCTTTTACCGGAGAATTGTTTCCATACAGGTTAAGTTTAGGAACTACCGGACTCCTACTGGCGCTGAGACTAGTTCTAGCTTTAATGATTATAAATATTCGATACGTCAGGCAAAAAATGACGTCAGATTGGATGGATAAATTAACACTTCAAATTTTTTATTTTAAAAGTTTCGCAGCAGATAGAAAAGCTTTGCTACTACACATGTATCTTATTTTATAGTAACAAAACACTTTACTAACCGAAATGTGTCACTCTAAAATAATGACTATCGCTCATCTTACTGACGTGTATTGTTTGCCTCTATTGTAAGCATGTAAATATTGAAACGTAGCCACATATATATTCTATTCTATAACAAAGTGAAATTGCATAATTATACTCTACAAATTATAAAGACCGATGTTTTCTAGGGCTGGCAAAATGCTTGAAGCTACAGGAACAAATAAATGAGTGTTTGTACCGAATTACACATGAAGACTATCTTTCAAATGTGGATGAGCTCTACAGATTTCAAGGTCACTCTACCGAATCAACAAAGGTAAATGTCACACTTATATTTAGATTGCCCACAGTTTGCTATTTGCGCAGTACTGATTAAATCAACGGGAATTCGTGCTTCGGCTCACGTTTAAAGAAAGTTTGTTTGCAGTAAAACCGTCAACAGAATATTTTAGTCAGGCAGATAAGGATAGTGTACAATGTACCATGTGAAACATTGGGTAACTTTTTTTAGCAATGAAGGCGTGATAACCGACTTATTTAATACGATACTAATCATAAACATACTTTTCTTATATTCTTATATAATGGCATGAACGCATGTCTATTTGTTGGCATCAAATTTCGTAGATTTTTCCATGAATAGCTATAATAGCGTTGGTACATATACTTGAAATCGTATATTTCATTGCATATGAAAAAAGATTTCGCGGAGCGACCCACCCATAAATCAAGGAAACGTAATGCCCCAGAAACATTATTTGGCAGTTGTTGCCAATAGCTATCGTGTTTTCATCGACAGGGCCTCAGTACCAAAGCACACTCGTTCTCAGTGTTGGAATATTTTTTTTTGGCACTATGAATTAATGACATTATTCGTTCATTTATTACTTATAGTCTACCTACATTGTTTCAAGTTACACAATACTAGCCTAGACTGCTAGGGAGAGCTCCATGAGATCAGTGATTGTAAGAGATTACTACTGGAAGAGATACATGACACTGAATATATTCAAATAAGCAATACATTGTACTTCAACGTTTAAATCTTCGTCTATTAGACACTATCAATACATAATTATTGAGATTTACTATCTAAAGAGAACACATGAATTTTTCCCTCTAAGAACTGATATATCACAGATATTTATACCACGATATTACGGAGACATGTAAATATTAAGAAGTGGGTACCTGGATGACCTCCCCTGGCAATAGCTTCTCTACTCTTACCGTGCAAATAGCAAAAACCTTTAAATATTACTTTAAGTTTTGAGATCCCAACAACCTTTCATGTCAAATCATATAAAAATGTTCATGAAAGAAGCAAGCAAACTTTAAAAACAAAGCATGAGTAGCGTCTAGGCTGATCACCGTCAATTTAGAATCTTCAACCATATACAATGTAGGGCCAAAACCACGATACGAACTGCAGCTTAAATCCTTTGCATACCAATATCATTCAATAATATATTTTTTGCTTTCTTTTGTGCTTTGAAGATGTATAGGAGTTATTCTCATTAAACACTTCCATAAAACGTTTCATAATGTTTACTTGTTACTGTATCAAAACGCGCCTGGTTAGACTGATAGATGTGACGGACGCAGTCAATGAAACTTGTCTAAAATATGTCTTGTTTTTCTTGTCGTACTGAAGACAATAATGATATATTGTTTCGTTTCAGTATTGCTTTTTAAAGGATCGGAAAGTTTAGATATACTTACAATTTTGTATAAATACGCTGTCATCCCCATTTCCATTTGTAGTTGGCGATGTAAAGCCATTTCTGTTTGGTGACATCATATCCCTTGCAGGCGGTGTTTTGATACCGGAACTTCCGGTTGTGCTGTATGGCTGGTATGTTTGAGTTACCGGCGGCGTATATGGCGGAGTACCTGGGGACCTCTGACGTGCCGGAGATAAGGCAGGGGGCAATGTAGGGGCCTTTGGAAGCTGGCGATCTGAGTCTTTGTCGGTGAATTCTTGAGATTCTGTAATTATAATGAATTCACATTTCCTTAACCACACAATGTTGTCGCACGTTTTCCAACAGTTATGAGTTGTCTTGCGTAATGTTTGACTTATCATGTTTCTTTAATAATGGTTTTTAATAAAAGTGAAGAAAAAAAGCATGAGTGATCAATCCAAAGGCGTAGTCATAGCATAATACAGCGTTAAGAAAAACAAAGCTGAATTTTAAATTTCGTATGTGTAGCTGAATGCATATTTCTCATCCAATTGACAAGAAATGGTATGATACAATTGAAGCTACAGAAAAGCTAAAGCCGTCACTTGCTTCCAAAAATAAACCAGTACACTTATGTTGAAGTGTCATAATTATGATATTTTCCGTTTCAGAAAATAACAATAAATATATAATTTCTTATTACGATATAAAGGTAAAATACATGTACAGTAAACTCCGTTTATAACGAACTCCTTTGGACCATTTTAATGGGCTCCTTATATCCGGAGTTTGTTATATCCATATATCATTTTTCCAAAAATAAGGAAAGGAAAAAAATGGGACAGAGAAAATGTGTTCCTTATATCCGAAATTTCGCTATATCCGGATTCGCTATATACGGAGTTTACTGTATGTGTACATAGGCGGATCCATGGTGTTTAGGCAAGTGACAAGGTCTATCTCAAAAGTGAAACATTATGTCTTGCCATGAACAAATCACACTTGACAATCGTATTTTAAAGTTGGATCATATTAATTCTAACTTCAAATTAGATGGAAACAAGTATATATAAGTGTTTTCTTCTATTTTAGGTGAGCTAACTTTGTCCCTGTAAACCTGAATGCCTTTGTTCCAGGATTATAATTGATCAGATGGGTCCGCCTGTGTTTTACGCAATAGTTTCAGAAGAAATCAAGCATAAGCCCAGACATACAAATAAGCAAATACATTGTATAATTTGCAAAAACGCAACATCCCATGAATATAGGAAAACAGCTGTGAACCAAGATGTAACAATACTTAAATACATAAATTAGTGCAATAATGCAATGGCATTTTTATTAAAGGAGCGAAAGAAGGGAATGCAGTACTTCACTTTAAAACGATGACAGTTTTTCCAAAGACGTTATAGTTCATAACTTACTGTTCAAAAGGACTTCTATAGATCAAACACGGGAATATGTTTCATTCAATTTATTAGTAAAGTTTAAAGCAACCTATATCCTTTAACGACCCCATAGCGGAAAAGAGCACTTTCAATTCACTGGACAAATACATTTACCGCACAGCATCTCACAAACATGACAAGAAAACTGAAACTCTGCAGCGTTTCAACCCAAGCCATGAATTAAAATTTAGTATCTTCACGTAGTCAACGCTTTATTAAGATATTCGACACTGAAGCAAAATTACAGCGGAGGTTATTGATTAAACATTAAGACTGCGAATTAAGTTGCCGTTTTCGCAACACATAGAAAACATGCCTAGGTCTCGGGTTTCAGCCATTAACCTTTATTGGCACTATTCTTGAAATTTACGAAATGAGATACAAAGGAAAAGCTGAAAGCTCCATGCAGCGGTTATCTCCCTTGCTACACTGTATTTTACATCAAATTCGCAGCAATGGCTACTTTTCTCTGGGTTTGATGATTTCGTAATAGTGGATTCCCTGTCAACAGAACCGGAATTTGTGATCATGCTCAATTTCGATTTCAGACAACTAAATTGACCACAAAGACAAAAAAGTAGTTTAAATCTGAGAATGGGCTAAATCTTACTCCAAAAATAGAAAGTTTGGCCCAAATTTGAAAATCGAACATGTGTTATTGAAAAGAGGGACACTCGTCTTCAACTAATCTTAATTTTAAGTCTTTGACAAGTATTTTCAGTCGGCCTAAACCGATTCCGTAGAATATGTAATGTACCACATGGCCCAAACCCGATTCCGTAGAATATATAAGGTACAGTATGGCCCAAACACGATTCCGTAGAATATGTAAGGGACATCTATACTTAACCTTTTTTCTTAACAGAAGAATGGCATCGTATAACCAGCTGGAAAGAGCGACCATCTAAAATAAAACAAAGTTTCTGGTGGATGTTAGACGTAAGTAAATACCAGATGTTGATGTTAAATACACATTACATTTTAGGGTCGCTATTTTGTTTAAAGGCATACATTGATCCTGTAGTACGCCGAGATCAGTCTGAGAGTTTTTCTTTTAAAAATTCTTCTTTTGAACCACATACTGGACAAAGTTGAGTAGAATTCTTACAAGTGTCCTGAAACAAGGTCATTGACACTGAAGGAATAAAGGATATTGAAGAAACAAATAATTACAGCGATGAGACAGGATGTACGTGTTTCTACTTTTCAACGAATAGAAACTTCCATTTCCTATCCTCCGCAGTGAAAAAAAGACATGTATAATTTACAATTAGATTGTAATTCCATGTACACGAGAGTCCTTAATGTAAAAGGTACATCACGCGAAAGCTCGTTTTGTCATAAAGCGCAAACAAAGTAAAAGCGCAGGAAATTGTTTGTAGAAAATAATTAATCGTCAATAATTAACTGCTAGAAATCAAATGAATTGGTAAAACTACTAAAGATGTTCTACTTCCAAGGTTCATAAGTTCCTATGCACGTGTATCTAGGCTGATCATGCACTACTCTGGCCGCAAGAGCACAACATATAAAAATTAAAGGTCATATATAATACAGTTGACATAGCTACGAGTCTAAAAGAGTATAAAACATAACAAAAACAGAAACAATGTAGACGAACATAATTACAGTGAGAGGAAGCACTTGTAAGAGTCTTTAAGCGTGATAGTCCTGCGAAATATGTGCGGGTTGACAAGCATGAAAATTGGTGAAAACAAACAAGAGTGATTTACTATGAAGGTCCTAGCGGTAAAGGCAGTTCGTGCAGGGAATGTAAACAGTGCATCACTTTAGAAATACGGGGTAGAATTAAGGACATCTTGTGCAGATAATGTAAACAGTGCATCTTTTAGAAAAAGGGCGTAGAGTTAATGACATCTTGTGCAGGGAGTGTAAACAGTGCACGTGCAAACTAACCATCGTCCTCTTTATCTTTAAGAAACATTTTACTCTTTGTTTGAAGTTCACCTGAAATGTTGTATAAATATTCAAGTTACCCCTATAAATAGTCAAGTTACCGTTATAAATACTCAAGTTACGCCAATAAATACTCAAGTTACCCCAATAAAACACGTGTATGAGCATTTGATTATCTGCCATTTAAAAACAGGCAACGACAAGACAGCGTATAAGACCACGTGACAATTGTTACACTTTCTGAAATAATCATACAAAAAACACCAAAGGTGACTATTAGTAGTCCAGTGTATGTAAAACAAATATATTCAAAGTGTTTTACGTTTGTGTGGTAATTTTGATTCGTACGGGCAAATACAAACTTGCACGTGTCAGACTATACAAAATCACCTACTTTTCGATGATGTTCGAACATGATCGGCTTAGTGTATATGAGCATACAGCAGCACGTGACAGTGATAGCATAATGAACCTTAAAGAACACCATACATATTCAAACTTTGGATTTTAAAGGGCTTAGTTGAGAACACTGTCAACCTATTTAAAAGAGCTAAAATAAAATGTTTAAAAACTGTTACAGAAATAAGACGAGAGGAAATACTAAATGCATTCTCTAGGAAGCAACTCTATAAACCGAAATCTATGCTTGTTTAATAGATTAATATCATAAATTACAGATATTAGTACTACAGACGCGGGGCTATGAAACAAGCTGAAATAAAGAGTAAAAAAATTAAAGCAAATATACATGTGCGACTGAAAGCTAAACAATATATGGATAAAAGAAGGGACATAACTGTGCTACATTTCGTTCACCTAACATCCATTGATATTTCTTTTCACGGATAATCTCCCTTGTTTGATTGTGAAGCTCGTCTGTAATAATGTTTATGTTAAATGTTCATCAAGTGTGTTGCCACACATACAATATGCTTTTATCTCACTTTATTATGTGCGTTAAAACTGTTAACGGAAATATAGCATGCAGAATAGATTAATACGTAAAGGCTCTTTGGTTTGCATGGGCCCCACTTATAGCTGTCTAATTTAATGGTGTCTGATACAACTTTATATAATGGCGGTCTTATATGAAAAATGTTCTTGACAAATGTATAAAAATGTTTAAAATAATACTAAGCTACATAATTCTTTATTAAAGAGACACACCCTAAAACATGATGCTTTTTGAAATAATTTAAAAACTATTATATGTAGCTAGAACCTTACCAAAATGTTTAAAATTCAGCCTCAAAAGGCAGTAACAAGCGGTAAAATATTACGTACATTTAGCCTATTTTGAACATTTTGAGAAAATAATCTGCTAGTTGTATGTTATGCCCCTTTAATCTCATTTTCATTGCAACTTTTATACATTGTATTGTAACGAAGTTAAGTACTTACTGAGAAAATCTCCAAGAGACGTCGGCTGTTTGCCAGGGGAGATCACTGGTGACTTTAGGGACAGAGGCCTACCAAGCACGTTTTCATTTGAAGGGGAAACTGTGGTTGCTGAAATAAACACAGATTTTATAACATACGATATTCAAATACAGAAACCTTCACGTGATGTTGTAAAAATATTAATTTTGTTGTTGTTGTAGGAGTTTAACGCACTTTCCAACCGTATTTAAGTCATTTAAACAGGCGGGTAGTTTACTTAACCAGCGTATCTGGGAAGCACCAGTACTAGACTCCTATTCCTCCGGAAGAAACTGCCAACTTTTCCACATAAAGAGACATGGTCGAAAGCAGGGCTCGAACCCATGACCCTCAATCTATGAGAGTACGACACTAATCACTCGACTAATTTTGTTATAAGATACATGTAACTGTACAAGGAACATTTTTGATTATAACATTTTTCTTGCCATATAACATTAGACTTCTAGATTTATTTTCTAGAGTTCACTGATTTAAGTTTTGCAGTGGCAGGCAGTTTACCTGAACATCAGTTATATCGACTCCAAGCATCACCATAGCATTGAACTAACAACAGATCTACCCGTGCGGCGTAATGTGAATAATAGTCTTTGATGACTTTTTTTTTATAAAGAATTGGCTGATATATAAAACTTAGAGTTCTCAGAGATGTATCAAACATTGAAAATGTAGTCTTCATAAATTATTTCGGAAAACATCGTAATATTTTTACTGATTTTTATAGATCCCTGTCTAATTAATTGATATACAGAAACAAAATATACCTTTTATGACTGGTTTGATGTCATTATTGAGATTTAACTTCAACGATTCTAACTTCGGGGCCAATCTTATTTCTTTAGTTGGTTTGGCTGGTGAATATTTGTTCGTTGTGTATTTTCCCGGTGGGTTTTTCGGAGCTCCTTTGTACGGAAGAACGTAACTTTCGGAAAACTCAAGTTTCCCATTAACTTTAGGAGATGTTCGGTCGTTTTCGCAGTAGAAGTTTGTTCTTATTTCTCCGACGTTCTGAACAATTTCTTCGAATCGGTTTTGTTCTATGCACGCATCGAAACTTAGCTCCGTGGTTTCTGGTCTGTTTGCTGTATATTCGGTTTGAACCATTTGGTTCAGTTTGGAAATAACAACGTTCTTGAGCTGAAGAAATTCAGGTTTGTTTGTAAATACCAGCATTCTAGAAGAATAGTTACACGAGTTTTCCATATCTGTTTTACATTTCTGTAGCTTGCTCAATTGCCCGTTGACTTCTGTTTTCCTTTCTTCGCATATAACATCTACTCTCTGTTTTAATTTTTCTCGTCTGCTTCGTAATAATGTCTCTAATGCATCAAACAATGAGTCTATCTGCTGACTCGTCTGCTGACGTTTCCCTTCAATTGCTTCTTCCTCTGACTCTAACATTTTAGCATCAGAACTGACACCAGAGATCTTGCTCAAAAGTTCGCCAACAAGGCGTTCAACCAACAGTTTATTCTCTTCATATATTTCATTTAACCCTCTAATCACGTGACCGTTAGACTGGCTATGATCGCTTACCACACACTGGGTGCAAACTGGTCTTTGGCATTCGTCGTTCTCACAGTAGAAAGAAAATGGCTGATCCTCGTGACCCGGAAGTGAACACATTTCTTTCCGGGTAAAACTTCCAATACCAGCATTCTTCAGTTCGTCCAGGGTCAGAAGAGTATGGCGTCGGGTTAACTGTGTTCGTTTATGAGCGCTGGTGCATTCCTTACAGAGAAACACGTAACAATCTTTACAAAATTCATTTCCCTTATTGTTGTCAGGGCAGTCCGAACAGAGAATGCTGGAAGGTTTCCGTTGTAACTTGATCATATCCATCATGTTTTTCATTGCACTGTCCTTAAAAAAGTCAAGGTCACTCGAAATTTTGTGCTCATCCTGACACAGTGCGCATTTTAGACTCGAACCATGAGAGGCATTGAGTGCGCAGTCGTTACAAAGCGTGTGTAGGCATGGCAACAGCTTCGGTGCCCTGTGGTCATCATCATAATCGTTGTTGCAGACATTACAGAGAATAAAATCGTCATCAAGGTCATCTATGTTCGCCATTTTTGATCTGATGAACTATCTGAAATATTTACATACATTTCGATGTAAGCACATGTGACGTATATTTTCAACTAGATCTATGTACATTGTAACATATTTTGTACTGGTGCAATGGGTTGTAAGTGGACCCTCATCTCCGCAACAAAAGTCTGACAGAAATGGTCATAGTATGCGGTAATAGTGCAAGTTATGCTCATTAGAATTACATCCGAATGAAATCATTACTTGACACCATAGCTCAAAGTTCCAAAATACCGAACACGAGGGAGGCACCATGAATAGGGGTTGAGCGTTGGACTCCTAATCTGGAGGTCGCTGGTTCGAATTCTCGTCATTGGAATGTGACCTGGACCTTAACAATCTCTTCTTTTAGCAGGAGTTTACGTCAGAGCCAAAAGAAGCAGGCAGTCATCGAAAGTAGTTAATAGAAGTTGCAAGAAATACATTCGATGTTAAATGAGTAAAATTGAACTGTACAAGCACGACTGGTCTGAAACAGAATTTTGCATTGTCACAAATACAACTGTATAATTTTAAGTACATTTATTCAATATATTAAACCTGTTAACAAGAATCATTAGGTTAAGCTACTTCAGTGAACCCTGTCGAGGAATTAATTCATATTTAAAGATCACGTCTTGATAGTAATTATTTGGTAAATTATTCCAAATGGAATACTTTTTACGACCCGTTAAACATTTCAACAAAATCAATATTTGATTGATTTGAATGATATTATAGAGTCGTTAAAGTCCGTATTTTATAGTATTAATATACATCTAAGTACAAGGCATTCCCAAGTGTAAATAATACCCTCCCCGAAAAGGATTGTCAGGTAATGAAGTAGTAATATAGTGGAAACATAAGTAGCCAGTGTGTGCTACTTAGTGCCGAGCGGTCAATGGCTCTTAATTATATATACATGTATGCAAAACATTAATTGACTGCAAGTAAGAAAAGCTGGTAAAGAATCATACTTCTCGACCTTGATTACTTCAGCGACTGACGGACGGACGGGCGTGTTGTAAGCTGCGAGAAACAAGAGTGATGACCTGTGACCATTTTGACCGTTTTTAACTTCGCATTAAGCAAAAGTGGATGATCAGTAACCGCTGCTAGTTTCACATTTATAAAACTAAAGCTGAAGGCTAAAGGCGACGAGCGGCTAAAGGCATAGTACAGCCAGTGGATACTAGTACGTTGTCAGCAAGCAACTTCTCAATTTAAAGCATAGATGATAACGATTAACCCTTATCGGCGTTAACTACGAGAAGAAACTGACAGTGAAATGCTTACAAGCTCTTTCAGGAAGTGAAGCCAGGTTACGTATTATTAGTAGCTATTCAATGCGACATAGGGACAACATAAAGCGCAAGATACCTGCCATTAATATCAAAGCAGCTGAGAGGAAATTTAATACTAAAACCGTTGATTGGAAAATAGTGAATAACGTATAATTATTCTTTTCGTTTTACAAATTGTGGAACTCTTCAAATCAAACTGTACAACTTCCCTCCCTTAATCACTAACCTCCCAGGGGATGATACAGAAAAGGTTTGTCTGGAGGCGGGGTGGGGGGGGGGGGGGGGGGGCTGACTCGGGGTGGGTAAAGGAGGGGTGTCCCCTTATACATGACAACAAAAAGTGTAGACATTTCCAAAGTCCGTTGAAACAGTACCTTAAGCAAATCAATACATTTGTAGTACTGTATTATTTCATTTCTAAGATGTGTCATAAATAATTAAGTTTTTATCGACAACAATTAAAATTACGTTCTAATTAGTTAACATTAAATTATATTAGCCATTGTAAACACCGATCAGGTGAATTTGAATATTTGATAACGTTTGCTCGTAAAAACGATCGTGTACTATATAGCTATAGACATACATGTATATACATATACACAGGCTTGCAAACGATTCTTTTCACAAAATCCTATTTGTTTTCTTATCTTAATGTTGAAGGTATATCCGTCAAGGACATGCTGTTATAAAGCAAACCACATAAGTAGCACGTATATGAAAATGCTTTTAAATGTAATTTCGAAAAGTGTTAACTATCTAAGCATACTTTTCTATTTATTGAAAAAGAAATAAGTAGAAAAAGAAAGAAAAAAAGCTATAATCCTTACCTGATAGCTCTATACTCAGATCCTTTGTAGTTAAGCAATTTACAATATTGTACAATTTTCTCTATTGATATTCGTACAATAAAACAATCGCTTTGAACAAATAATTAACATTTTTGATCCATCCGATTATACCTTTACATCTAGATGTAGATCCAAATCGATTTTGACACGAAATGAATACTTCACTCCAATGCAAAATTAGATTTAAATGAGCAAAAATGTCTTACCGTGCCTTAAATGGTGATATTGACCAATGGTAGGCTCAGGGCCAAAATATTTTGGCATTATGCTATCCATATGACGTTTATTTTGCACTAAAATTGAATTGCCTGCTTCGCGTTCAATGTTATCAAAATTTGAAATACATCTACACGAAGTTTAGATTTATTTTCTGCAACTGGTTCAGACTTGCATTTTTAAGTATTTTAAGTAGGATCAAATACGGAGTGGTGAAAATTTAATGCTTCTGTGTAAATAATATATGTATACGTGGTTTTCTAAATACTTTATGTCTTTAATCAGTTTATCGATACAAAGAATACAGTATCAGAAATGATTTCATTTGAAGCGGAAAGTTTATCTAACGGATTTAAGAAATGTCACTTTCGCTGTTAGAAAGTTGTTATATTTTGTAACATTCAACATTTATGTTAAAACTCGAAATGTCAATATTTGTGAGATAAATTACTCCGTGCAAGTCTGTACACAGTTGGTTTTCATTAATAGACCAAATATTGTCCATGCACAAGTAATCGCATTTATGCAGTCGACCTTCAAGGATTAACAATTGCATATTGCATGTTTACGCGTATACAACCATGTATAGTTTAGAAAAATGAAGAGCTAATAAGTTTGAAAAGAACTGAACTGACTGTTAAAAGGCATCTCGAAACAATAACAATAATTAGCATGAACATTTGATTCTCACCTCCACAATCCCTCTTTTCCAGGTTGGGCTGGTCAGAACTCAAGGAAGAGTATCTTTAAGTTGCAAGATCTCGAGTCTACAGTTGGAACAAAGTTTTAATTTTTTTTAAATTCAACTAGATAATAATAAGTACGCAGCATCTTACATGCTCATCGACAGTAAGTCAGTGTGAAGGGGCAGAAAACTATAAGTAAAATACTATGTTAGTCAAGATGAGAATGATCTGAGTGGGACTGGAATATCGTGTATGGTAGATTCCGTTCATGTTTTGTTAAATCACCAGTGCTGCTATAAAATGATAACACAGGTGGCCGACCAGTTTGTGTATCTCTTCATACTCAATTTCGTCTTAAGCGGCCATCTATGGTATAGTATAGCGTGTATACATAGTTGCTTAATAAAAGCGCAATAAAATTGATTGTTTGCGACACCTCAATGTGTAAGACACGTGGCTGCTTAATGTAGATAACCACATTCACACGTGTCATACTTTAACTGAATTATAACTTGTCCATCCAGGGGCATTCCTATCCAGTGTTTCATGTGATTTGAAATCTTTACAAAATTCAAAGTTGATTACTTCAGGTTTAAGTGGAGGCCCGAGGGTCGAATTGTGTCTACCAGATCTAGAATTGCAGATCAGAATCTTCGGTATTCTTCCAAAGAGTAACCACCTACGACCACAAAGTGTCGTCTAAAACTTTATCTAATTGTGTCTCCTGCTCAAGCAGGAAGTTGCAGGTTCGAATTCACGACGACGCCTTTAGAAGTATTGACTTTCACAGATATAAAGATTTCGTCACTATAGATATAAACTGAACGTGCCCTAATTAAATGGCATAGGTATGGTATATTAGGGTTTTATCGTTGGTACCGGTTTCCCATATGACCAACGCCCCCAGAAGAGTTTAGTTATTTTAGGTTTCGGGGGATAGTGCAAGATACAGAAAGCGTCCCAATTCCAGAGACACCCCTGGTTCTTTATCATGCCAGGTTTTCACCCATACATGGGACCTCGGTTTAAGTCTCATCCGAAAGACTGTTAGTAATTTTAGTTGGTCAGCCCTGGGAATCGAACCCACAACCCCGAGATTACAAGTCTCGTGCTCTACCTATTGAGCTATCCGGGCTGACTGAATTAAATGGCATACATAGTAGCACACGATTTATACACAGTAAAGGGAGCATTGAACACACATTTCACTGAATGAAATAAAAGCTATTAAACTATTTACCTGGCATTTATTCGACAGTAAGGTCAAAACTGTAACTTAGATTAGAGGATGATAAAATCCTATTTAAAGTTAATCTAATCAATTTAAGTGGGTATCACTCTCTATTGTATTGATCAATGACCATAGATCACATAAAATCGTTATTCAGATTTTGGTATAAAGAAAAGATTAATGAATGAAAATTTGACTTGAATACGATTAAAGGGTCGTTTGCAGTTAAAAACGTTTTGATATATTTTTACGATGTACATGTATAAGTTAAGTTTTGTTTCATGACACCTATAATTAAGCGTTACGTACAGTATTCGGCATATTTTTTGTTTCAAATATTTACAAAAGTCGGGAAAATACGTGATGCATTATGCAGTTTTAATAACGCCCAGCGTTTTCTCGTACATGTAAAAAGTCGCAATAGACGTTCTTGTTAATTCCAGGCCACGGTTTTACAAAAATACTTTGTAGAAGTAACTGCTCTGCAAAAGGTTTCAAAATTTAAGGCCGGGTTGTTAAATCAAGCTGTTTGAGCCCGTTTCTTAAACCGGCTTATCAAAGCAATATATGAGCAGCTTGCTTTAATGAAGTTTAGGAGTTTTCTGAACATGTCAACAGTGAGTCCAAGTCTGTTATTTCAAACTCTGTAGGAAAAAAAGGAGTTAAGCACAGTATGACTAAGTATTTCAGTGGTGAAAACGAAGGCCTATCTGCGGAATTGCCAGTTATTTGCCAAAACTTTGTATATTCTTGCTAGGTTTTCTGATAAATTGTATATATCTTAGATTTATAAAAAAACAAAAGTTTTAGTACAATATATCAAACAAAAAGTAAGTACGATGCCAATCGGCCTTGTCGAAAGTGTTCTGTATACAGCTAATAATATACACGCAATAATTTTTGCTGATATTTTTTGCAGTAGATTAACGTCTTATCAGTTATTATTGTGACAATCAAATCAAATTAGAATGTCATCACTCATGTGGTTTTATTCAACAAATCCGTTACAGCAATTGAAGAAAAGTTCCGCCTTTGAAAACCCGTCGATAATGGATTAAGTGGTATTGAACACTAAGACCTTGTATCAAAACTGTCGAAATACTAACACAAATCTATCGAACGCAGCTTAATTTATTACCCCTTTAGTATGATAAAATATTTGTGGCAAACAAAGACAGCAAACGATAAATAAACATACAAATCTACATGTAGCCAGATATAGCGACCGGTTTAAATGGTCGGTATAGATGAATTGGGGCGCGAATGGCTTGCAATATCAAATATTTGGATCATTTGTTCAGCTAACCCCATCTAATAAATATTATATCAGGTATGTAAGATTTATCAAAACTGCACACCAGTCAACAGTCAATGCGAATTGCAAAATGCAGACTAGTTGCCAGTTCGCCGTTCGCATGCGAAATGCAGACTAGTTTCCAGTTTGTGGCTTGAATTGCGAATTGCAAAACAGTCACCAGATTACTTTTCGAATAGCGAAATCTAGTTGTCGGCAGTTCGCGGTTTGAATCACAGTTTGCAGTGTGCGCTTCGAATTGCGAACTGCATACTAGTTGTCAGTTCAAAGCGCGAACTGCGAACCGACTTTACGGATAAACGGAACGGTCACTGTTTATGTTATATAGTTTCAATGATGAGTTTATATATTTTGTACAAATTGTCCATTTCTCCAGAACCACCCAAAAGATAGTCCTCATTGTCCACAGCCGATGAATAACTTCAGAAGAGTTCATTCTAATGTGTGGTATAAACAGAAAATCTGCAAGTTACAAAGATACGCTGGTTCTTTTACATGCCCGATATATACATGTAGCATCGGGTACTTTGAACCTCGGTGATAGATCTCATCCAAAAGACCGTAGCTGCTAGTGGTGGAGAGTTGGATCGAACCACCAGTTACCGCTGGTTTACATGACCAGCACGTTCTCACAAGAACTAGGACCCGTTTCAAATATTCATTTGTTTTAAATTTCCGCTAGCGATCTGAATGTTCTTAGTTGTACACATGTGTTTGTTTTTGTCAACAAAAAAAGTCATCATTGTCCACAGCCGCAAAACAATTTCAGAGGAGTTCATTTTAAGTTTGGAGAAATCGTGCGTGATACAGAATATCTGCAAGTTACAAAGGTACCATGCTATTTTTACATGCCCGATATATAGCATCGAATACTTTGAACCTCATATTGAGATCTAATCCCAAAAAAGAGTGTAGTTGTTAGTGGTGGAGAGTTGGCTCGAACCAGTTACCGCTGGTTTACAAGACCAGCACGTTCACACAAGAACTAGGGTCCGTTTCAAGTGTGTTCAGAACGGATTAACACAAATTCAATTGTTCATTAGTTTTAAATTTCAGCCACTGATATGAACTTGCTTAGTTGTACACATGTGTTTGTTTTTGTCTTCACGATTATGCGATTTTCAAATCGAACAAAAACATAAATACACACCGTCAAATAAAGTCACATCGGATTGAATAACAATGTACTTGTATACGGTATTTTATTCGACAAGGGGAACAATTCAATTATAGGAAATATACAGTGACATTTAGTTGTATCCCTTAACGAGTATTTAGGTACATGTTGTAACCTCTAATTTTCAAAGAAAAATAAAAGTCTGATTTATATAAAAGTTGCTCTTACAGTCTTCGTCAATAAAACTAAGTCCGGCTTATATGATGCAGCGTCTCGCTGAATGGCCGTGTCTCTTGTATCAAATGACTTCTTTAAAAGTTCAGCTATCTATGTGTATGACGGGCACAGACCTCTCCCCCGTCTGGTTATTATATTCCATACATGCTAAATAACTTTATTGGACATTAGCTTTTGAAAATAGTACTATTTCTCGAAAATCCTTTTATTGGATAGGAATTGCTAGTGTAACTGTTAATGTAAAGCAAGTACCTGGGTATTTGCGGACGTACTGTACGTCAGATAAAGTGCCCTTAGAGGATTCATATGGCAGTAGAGAGTAACGTTCCTGTGTATATCACTTCAGCGAGGGTGATAAATAAATAAAGATATGACATTTTTAAACCGAAAGAGAATGGTAACTGTTTATGTACTATAGTTTTAATGCGAGTTCAGTTTGTACAATTGTCCATTTCTCAAAACCCAACCAAAATAAAAGTCCTCATTGTCCACAGCCGCTTAACAATTTCAGAAAAGTTCATTTTAAATTTGGAGAAATCGTGCGTGATACAGAATATCTGCAAGTATGCTATTTTTACATGCCCGATATATAGCATCGGATACTTTGAACCTCATTTTGAGATCTAATCCCAAAAAAGAGTGTAGTTGTTAGTGGTGGAGAGTTGGCTCGAACCGGTTACCGCTGGTTTACAAGACCAGCACGTTCACATAAGAACTATGGACCGTTTTAAATGTGTTCAGAACTGATTCACACGAATTCAATTGTTTATTAGTTTTAAATTTCAGCCAGCGATCTGAATTTTCTTAGTTTTGTTAGTTTTGTCTTCACGATATCAAACAAAAAACGTAAATACACACCGTTTAATAAAGTCACATTTGTTTGCTGAAGTCGGATTGAATAACAATGTACTTGTATACGAAACATAAACTCCTATTAAAGTCAACTAGTATTTTATTCGACAATGGGGAACAATTCAATTATAGGAAATATACAGTGACGTTTAGTTGTATCCCTTAACGAGTATTTAGGTATACGTATAGTGTAACGTCTAATTTTCAAAGAAAAATGTAAGTCTGATTTATATAATAGTTGCTCTTACAATCTTCGTCAATAAAACCAAGATGCAGCGTCTCGCTGAATGGCCGTGTCTCTTGTGTAAGCAAGCTGCAGGTTCTAGATTTCTGCAAAAAGGAACAACCCCGCAAAGTTTAAAACTAGTATTTTTTGATTTAAAAGGCAATGATAGGAATGTTTTTTTTTCAAACAAGGTTCAGTTTCGCCGGGAAGATTTATACTGTTTTTTTTCCGCACAATCTTCCAAGCTAGTGTCCGTAAAAATCTCCTGTATTCAAGAATGGGCCCGAAAATAGTGCCGGCTATAGATCAGAAGTCTAGGTATTTGTAAGTTTGTTAGATGTGCTTATGGTCCACCATTCTATTTGAAGGTATATACGGTACGACGTGCAGAGAGACAGATACAGATACAAGGGAATCCGGGTACCAGAACCTAGCTCTTTTACGACTAGACCCCTTGGTTGTTGTTTACATGCCCGATGTAAAGCACCGATACACGTGAGACTACCTCTGGGTTTCTAACCAGTTCATCTCTAGATTGGTGGGAACACTGAAAAGCATTTCTGAATTTTCCAGTGCCCCGGCCGGGATTGGAACCGGGAACCTCCGGATTGGTAGTCCGGAGAGTTAACAACTCGACCACCGCACCACCCATCAGAAGTCTAGGTACCTAGCCACTGCCCTTTATATAGACAGTTTTCCTGACGATTATATAGGATATGATGCAAATTAAAGGTCAGGAATGTTGGCACAACGTTTAACAAACATCTCAGCTGTGGGTAGACCGAGTTGAATCATGGCAGCTACGTCTACTCAGTAGGTCTGCACTACTGTCTTACTTGCGAATTATTACCATGCAACGGAGATACATGGGGATTGTACTTTCCGGTAAGAGAATCGTTTCGTCTTCTGACAGTTAAACGATATTTTCTCATTTTATCTCAGTAACTATTTTATTCAGAAGTTGTACTAACGCTGCATAACTAATCGTTCAGCAAACTATGGTGCGAGGTATCATAATTATTAGTTTAACTTTTCGATGGAAGACCTGCATAAACACATGTTAAGCTAAAAAAAAAGAGCTGTCAGTAGGACAGCGCGCTCGACTTTTGTCAGTGCTTGCCAATAAAACAAAACTTTGACAGTAAAAGGAAAGACGAGGATCTGTATAAACAAGGGCCAAAAGTAGCAAGATATTAAGTCAAGAGTTATCAAACTTAATTGTTTGATATCCCTGAATACTACAGAAAAGTTTTGTATTAATACTAAAAGTGGTTAATGATACATGTTCATGACAGTGCCAGTTGCACCAAAGACTTTAACTAGGAATTTTCAAGTACAAATCAAGAAACATTTTCACAGACTTATATTCTCTTGCTAACAGATAGGTGTCATGATGGTACATACGTACTCTTAACTTTCAAAGTAATATATCAAATGGTTGTCAAGTAGACAATATTGAAAATTATTTTTGAGTTTCTAAGTCGAAAAGGGCAATAATTCAATCCTAGACTGTTACCTTCTCCTGCCCATGTCAAAAAGGGACATAACTCTGACAAAATCCTTGACAGTTATGTACTCTTTGTCTGTTGATGGAGGTTAGGATGGTTAACAAGTATGGTAACTTTCAAAGCCTCTAATGGTTTTTAAATAAAGTGAAGTGGTACGAAAAACTTAACCAAGCTAGTAGGATAGCTTCGCTTTTCTTTGAAAAGTCGAGCTAATAAACTGGCAGATATTGGAAGTTGATAATTAAACAAAGGAGGAAATATGCAGGTGGTGCGTTAGAAGTTTCGTTTAGTATGAATATGTATACCTATTGGGAGGGGGCAATATGAATCGGCCCGAAGTCCCGATAGTGAACGCAAAATAGAACTAATGATCTAATGACCAGGAAGTCATTTGGTTCATCAAATTCTCATAAACAATAATCATAGTAGGTGAAAGGGTGGTCGAGTTATTGAGCGGAAACAGTTTTTAAACCCAGTATTACTGCCACCTTGTCCGATGACGTCGTGACCCCCAAAAAAATAGTCGAGTTTCACAATCCCGATAATCCGATTAGACCTTATCTGACCTAAATCGAAAACGAGGCTGAGGATGTATTGATTTTTACAACAATGGCCGATAAACACACAGATAACGTTCTTGATGTAAATATTGATAAATTATGGACATATACGTGTAAAGATTTGAAAGATATTTTGCGTAAGCATGGACAGCCAGTGGTAGGAAATAAGGACATACTTGTAGCTCGTGTTTTTAGTGTTGTGTCAAAAGGAAAACAGAATGAAAACCGAGTTTGTGACGACACGCCATGTGTTGACAAAGATTCTGATCCGTTGAGTGCTCTTCGTAACATGCAAGGGAAGGAAACGACGTATGATGACATAATGCTTACAACAAAAGGTCGGTTGTGGTCGAACGATTTACGTGATCTTCCGAAATTTACATTTGACAAGTTATTTTCATACTTGGTGGAACGTACTAACAAATACGGATCCGGTGAACTGACAGGTGCTTCGTACAAAAAAATGAAATCGTACCAATTCTTTGCAGAAGGTCACATCACGTGCTATGAAATTGCCAAAAGCTATGGACTTATATGGGTCAAGTGTAAAGTTATTGCCTCAATGAAACAAGAGAAGTACAAGGTGGTTGTGATATTCAAAGACAATGATGTACAGTTTGCAGCATGCGAGTGTCCAGCCGGGTATGTATATATTTGGTCACATAGAAAACATTAAAAAATATATCGTGTTTACATCCGTGTATAGAAATAAATTCGTATACATTTACTGTAGCAGAAATGTAAAAAAAAAACCAACAGAATATACCAGAATTCAACAGAAAATGATTAATTTTCCAGTGAAAAAGGTTGGGGAATAGCTCAAGTTGCTTATGTTGATCTGTTGCATTATATTAGGTACCCGACATTTATTCTACCACGATCTGCAATGTTTCGTATATTATGTTATTTGGTTTTTGAAGTGGTATATGGCCCATAATGGGGATATATTATCCGCCTAGACTTATATTACCCGAGCCATTAGGCGAGGGTAATATTATGTCGAGGCGGGTAATATATCCCCATATATCACGTAAAAAACCAAATAACAATTTTATTACCCTTCCGTTTCTTAAATGTTGGAAGATTCCGTTTATGTTTTATTTATTTTACGTCTGAATGTAAGAAGAACTTCAAATCCCCTTATGATACCTCAATGTCACTGCATGACGTCACAAATCAGCACGGACTTATACAGTGACGTAGTGTACACGGCGAACAAGCTCACGTTTAGCATGGGGTACAGTAACAGGGTTATGTCAAGTGTATATTACCGGCTTGCCCGTAAATATCAATATATGTTTACGGATCGTTGATCAATCAGAAGACCGCAAATTTTATGGAAGGGTAATAAATAGATATAGATGGAAAGAAGCTATACATGACCTAATGATGAGATACATCACATTTTCCACGGGCAACACATGCAGTAAATGATGTACGCGTCCAGTCGCGTCCAGTCGCATAGCGTGCTTGTAAATGCTATGCGTCGAACATAGTTCACATTACTTTTCAAAGGCAATTTCGTGTTAAAATCAAAATAATAAATGCATCTCTGTATTTTATTGCTTAATTAAATACAGCCAGTCGTTTGGATGCGAAATATTAAATCACTCGTGCTACATACTCCTGATTCAATTACTATGCCCACAAACTTTTGATTGTATTTTATTAAACGATAAAATACAGGGACACATTTATTATTTCTTAAATTAATATTGTTGTATCTTATATTTAATTTGTTTTAAAGGATTTGATCTAATTCCCAGTGGCCTCTTCATTTGCATTGCATTCCTTAAAATGGGTATGAAGTTGTAAACAAAATGTACAGTAGAAAAATATCACACCCAATAAGCAAAAAAGATTGGGACTTGAACTTATGTCACATCAGTGAAGTGTCTTATTATGTATACTAGAATCTTGCATATTTTAAAGCGTTACTTCTGTGTCAGCGTCAAATTGTTAAAGCTGCTTGTTCCCAGTGAAAAAACAGCATTGCTAGACTGTCTGTTTATACCGGATAGTCAAAAGAATGTGGTAGTGATTGATTTAAGGAATTTATATAAATTATAATATTCTTTTGAAACGTCAGTGTCAGACTCAAGAGTTTTTTGCCCCAAAATCTTAGAGATAGCAGCTTTAACATTATTGTTAAACAGGATATCATCAAAGATATCCATTATACGATATTAGCTATTATGCTCATTTGTTATCACAATCAGTAATGTGACAGTATATTTAATATATCTGCATTTAGTTTATGTATCTTTCTTTGGTATTTTTCAGGCTTGGCATCAGTGGAGCCGGCAAATGTAATCATGTTGGTGGCCTTCTTTTTTGCTATTGAGGATTTTACAACGAAAGGGAATCATGAAAAACCGGCTAAAGTCTCAAGTACTTCTAGGTTGAATGAATGGATTGTTCCAAGAAATTTACATGTGCAAGCCAAACCCTTGTCCGAGATGAAAATAAGAAAGTTTCGTTATGGTAAATCTAACATTGAAAAAACAACTGTGAACAATTTTGATCCTCGTGCCCCACAAGACCGTGTATTGGACACATATGCGCTTCAGCAGCTCCACTCTTCCCTGCAAGATTGTGCTTCAAGCTCTGGATTCTTCCTTTACCACGATGACCCAGAGTCAATGTCCATTCCAAATGTTGAATACTATGATACTATTGATGGTGAGTGCTTAGGGCTGGATATTTCAATCAATGCCTCATTCAGAGAGACTGAAGAATCTTCTTTGCCAACGGAAGATACGGATTTGACAAGTGTACAGGCAAAGTGTGTGATAGAAATAAACACCAATATTAATGATCAGGAAAATATTGATGAGCAATTTATTAACTCTTATGTGAAAACAGTGATAAGTAATGAGCAAATTAGTGAGGAACAAATATCTGATGTTGAGCAAAGCACCAGAAATCAGGCCAATAGTGGTGAATGGCTAGAGTGGCACAACCATAAAATAACAGCATCCAACTTTGGTAAAGTGTTTAAATGTCGAAATCCTGAAAGTGCAATAAAGCAACTACTATACACTAACATCAATAGCTACTCTATACAGTATGGAAAAGACAATGAAAAAAATGCAGTTCAGGCATACAAAAACATGAAAGAAAAATTAGGCACACCTGTAGAAGTGACAGATGTTGGACTGATCCTGTCGAAGGAAAGGCCCGGGTTAGGTGCTAGTTTAGATGGAAGAGTAACCGACAAATCTGTGGAAGATCAATATGGTGGACTTGAGTGTAAATGCCCGGTCAGTCAGAAGGGAAACTCTGCACTTAATGCTAGTTTAGACAAAAAATTTTATTTGCAGAACTTACATGGACAAATATCTCTTAAAAGAAACCATAATTACTATGCACAGGTGCAAGGTCAAATGTTTTGTACTGGATTGAAATGGATTGACTTTGTTGTGTGGTTTGGGGAAGAGCAGGAAATATTCTGTGAACGCATTTTGTTTGATGAAAAACAATGGTATTCGGAGTATCTACCAGTTCTAGATTTGTTCTATACATGGGTTTTTGTGCCAGAGCTTTTGACCAGGCGGTTTGAAAGAGGGCTATCTTTGATCAGTCCCGAGCAATGGAAAGAGTTGAAATACTCGGATGAAGAACTTGAAAATGACTGAATTGTTTGCATAACATGTATGTTAAATATGAGAATTATTGACCAGGCGGTTTGAAAGAGCGCCATCTTTGATCAGTCCTGAGCAATGGAAAGAGTTGAAATACTCGGATGAAAAACTTGAAAATGTTTGCATAACATGTATGTTGAATATATGAGTTTTATTGAGACAGCTACTGTTACTGTACAATATTATGTGTATATAAATGTTACGATGAATGTACTGTTATTCAACTATTACAGTGTGCGTGGTGTATAAATTTATCAGACAAAATTTCTTTCTCTTCTGTCATTTTTTTAATATTTTGAAGCCCGACAAGTTGGGTTTTTAATTATTATTAGCATATATATATATATATGCTTCTCTATGTGGTAAACCAACCCCCATTCAACAGCATTTCAGTTATATTCACAAAGAGGCAGTTTGCTTTACCATTGTTCCATTTAAAAACCAGTACTAGAACCCTATCATCCGCAAGAAACTACTCAAGTCTCAGTCGGCCAAAGAGCTCGAACTTGTGACTATTTATCAATATAGTTAACAACCATGCCCTGTTCAACAATATTTCAGTCATGATAACAAAGAGCCAGTTTGCATAACCATTGTGACAGACAATAATTCCTTGCTAAAACAAGTACAGAACCATCTCATATATCTGCAAGAAACTGCCAACTGTCACTCAGTAAGAGACGTGGCTTGTCAGTATATTTCAACATTGACTTTTTAGTTGATGATTACAAAATGGAACGAATTGTACAGAAAAGAAATTTATTTTCCAAATTACAACCACAACCATAATTAATTAATATAGGTATATATGTGAGTGAAAATTCTTTGCAACATAAAACTCAGTTCAAACCAATCTCATGGTTGTTTTGTTACCAGTGTAGACTATGATCCATTTGAGTAGTTTTTTCAGAGGTGACACTTTAAAACACAATCAGACATTTTATACGGACCGAAAAGGAGTTTATGTTACTAACCACAAATATTCATAGAAAATTGGCTGATAAGTATATTTATTTGATCACAGTCTACACTTCAAAATTATCAGATACTGAATTTTCAAAGACAACACCAATAAACAATAAATTAAGTACTATACATTTGATATTTGTCAAGTTCCCATTACAAAGTTAACAGGAAACATCATAGTCTACATTGTTATATACTATATAGTCTGTTCATGGTCTTCCTTGTGATATTATCAGATAACATCAGTGATGAACAAGATACAATAAATTAATCAGGTCTGTGAACCTTGATAATATTTACATAAGTCACCCATTATGTATACCGACAGACTGCACATTGATAGTTACATATGAATAGTTAACTATTATGCCCGATACAGATTACATTATTGTTTAAACTCTTCTTAGCGGTATATATGCATAACGGTTAAAAACCTGTTAAGACTAACAGATGCAGTAAATATGATAAATATTTCAAGAGTCAAACAGGAAACATCATAGTCTACATTGTTATATACTATATAGTCTGTCCATGGTCTTCCTTGTGATATTATCAGATAACATCAGTGATGAACAAGATACAATAAATTAATCAAGTCTGTGAACCTTGATAATATTTACATAAGTCACCCATTATGTATACTGACAGACTGCACATTGATATTTACATATGAATAGTTAACTATTATGCCCGATACAGATAACATTATTGTTTAAACTCTTCTTAGCTGTATATATGCATAACGGTTAAAAACCTGTTAAGACTAACAGATGCAGTAAATATGACAAATATTTCAATAGTCAATACATGTATCTGTTATTATGCTAAATCACCAGCATCACTTTGATTTGTATTTGAGTTGTCTGCTTCTACTAGCGGAGGGAGAAAGTTAGTCAAATATGCTATTACTCTAAATATTTGACCAGCAATATGAGATAGACTCAACGGTAAGACACCATCCAGTATATGGTAATTCTTTATACGGCCTATCTCTCTCTCAACATGAATACGGACTGTAGCAATTTTCATTGTTTCTTCAACTCCGGCAGAGGATAATTGTTTGTTCAGTTTGAATGGGGGTCTATTCAGTGAAACCCCTTTCGGCAGAATGTCATCAATATTGAAACCCTTATCTGCCATAATATTGTCGCCAACATCAAGTAGGTCCAGCACTCCACTGCGTTTGGTGATTTCTTTATCCGAGACTCTACCTCCCCACAAATCTGACACAAATGTCACTGTTCCATTTGGTGATACACCAACTAACACTTTGAAAGTGTTGTGGTGTTTGTAGTTTGACCAAGTTTGGGACTGTGTTGTCATTGAACTTGGGATCTCTACAAACACCTCTGTACAGTCTAAAATAATTCTTGTTGTGGAATACTGATTAAATGATTGCGGCATATTTCTTCGGATCCTTTCTTGTGACGGAAATGGGAACATTAATGGCAGCTCCTTGTGAAGAAAGTTTATCCAAGTGGTGAAAATCTTAGAAAAATGAGAGACTGATATTTCAAACCTATCAGCGATGTCTTTCACAAATAAACCTACTTTCAGTCTAAGTACGACCATGAAGAACTCGTCTTTTAATGAAAGTTTTCTCTTTTTACCTGGTTTACCCCCCTGTGTCTGATATTGTTTATTGTCTGTCTGTTCATTTTGTCCTCTCCAGTACTGGAGACGGGCTGCCTTATTTTGAAGGTATACAAACACTGCATTAAAAACACCGTAATTTTGAAAACCAGTATAAAAAGACATAGCATCTTTGTCATCTTTAATTTTTTCAATACTGAATCTGTTCCCTTCAAAGTATTCAATCAATTCTTGAAGTTCTGAAATTTTCGATTTCGCCTTCTCAAGATCTTGCTCCAATTTAACAATTTGAGACCTTAAATTTTCATTAAAACTGAAGTCATTAGAAGCTATGTCAACTTTACAAGAGCTGTAACAATGTTCATCTGCATGATGACTTGGATATATATCATCCCATGAGGTCTGTGTGCCCATTTCTGATGTAATAACATCTGTCTGTGTATACTGGCATGTAACCTGAAAAACAAAATCACAGCATTAGCTTCTCAAGTCAGACTTTTTTTACTTCAAATCTACTTTCATTTCTTGAACTTAAGCTGCTATACATCATGCTTTATTTTTTTTAATGAATACTATATCAAGCATATGGTATTTCTTTTTAAGTAAGAGTTTTGTCCTATATTTATGTAGGATTGAAAGTTAGTACTATACATACAATATAACTGATGCCAAACTCGAACACATAATCTAAGTTTCGAGAATATAATCGGATAAATGTACGGCATTTAAGAGACATAAATCTAGCATGAGCTCTGGTGTCAAATGATACAGCTCCAATGAAGTTTTTGGTGAATCGTGCTTTTATCATATATTCAAATATTTGGAAATTACTCTCATGTATTTAGTCTTACACGCACGCACAATACATACAGTACACCCTGTTTAAAACGAACTTTTTGGGATCAATTACATTAGTTCTTTATATCTGAAATATGTTATTTATTAGATAAAATATAGCAGGGATAATTTGTTCCTTATATCCAGATTTTCGCTATATCGTTTTACAGAGTTTACTGTATTTTACTTGTATGCAGTGTTGTTTAAGTATATTTAGTACCGTTTCTTTCTCAAAATCTGGCAGATTCTCATCTTCAAACTGGCTTTCAGGGTCTGCGAAGTTGTTTGGCTTCATGCTGAGAGGACTTAAAGGCGCCCGCTGTGTTGGTGCTTTTCTTACATTTTGTAGTCTTTTCCAGTCGAAAACACATGGCTCAGCACCTGGTTTAAGTGTCCATATCTTGTTCACAAGAGATACTTTAATCTGCTCTCTCAAGAAGTGATGATGACAAATGCGAGTGTTTTTAGACATTTCAAATCCATCACGACCATGCTGACGCTTTATTAAATTACACCATCTGTCCCTTTTACGTTTGTCCATCAAAATCGACTGTGGCACTGAGAAGAGGTGAATGTCAGACTTTGACCCATCTTGGAGTAGCTGGAAATTATTACACCCATACACCGCACATTGTCTTCCTCTAGAGCTGTTAGACTTTTGAGGCTGGCTCATACTTCAGGTTCTGAAAGTTAAATAAGATTGATTTAGAACTTTTAAAGTCAACTCTTTATTTCTTGGGTTTCACTACCATAGAAAGTGCCAATGTACATGATTGCTAGCAGGGCTTGAACATTTAAACCTCAGCCAATGTAGATGATAAGGTGTCTGCCGCTGCCTCATCCTCGAGTTCCACTAGGGTCACGACCTTTCCTCCTGATATGACACCACTACTGTTTTTTTCGAGGACGCAGACTGAAGACTGACTTGATAAGCTAAAAGCTTTCTCAATCCAACTCAAATAAATTGCAGAATATCACCGTGCTGTTTTCGTATGTATTTATAAGAAGAATAATATTTATTTAAAGTCAGAAAGATACAAACAACAACTAACATAAGTATGCTCATGGGCACTTGTGAACTGACCATGCAAGTTTGGCGTATGAGCCTTACTGTGCGAAAAAAAACAACTGCAGAACCGAGAGAAAACTGTCTGATTCATGTGACAACCAACTATCTCACATATACTGTAGTCTAGAATCAGGATTGAACCCGGGTCGCATAAGCGGCCCGGTAGCTCAGTCAGTAGAGCATTCAGCCTGTAAGCGAAAGGCCCCGGGTTCGAGCCCCAGTCTGGCTGCACATTTTTCTCACCCTGTGACAGGTTAACTGGTTAATAGCGAGTTTGCTAAAACAACAGCCAATTATTGTATAATTTATGTTTATTATTCATTGTTCTTTACTGAAAGTTGTTTACACAGCATGTTTGTGTTTACTTTGTTCAACATTCTGAAAAATCAAGAGTGAAGATCTGTAGGATTACCAACTTCTTCCATTTTCTAAATCTACAAAGCTAAGGACAGTAAGGTTACCTTTATTTTCTTCATGCAAAAATGCAAGTTAAATTGATCGAAATTTAAAAAAAATGACTTGGTAATTATAGTGTCATCGTATTTATTAACGATTATAAGTATATAACTAAATACCCGTACTATGTAACAACCCGTTGTTTCGTGTCAAAAGATTTTTACTACATGTACATAAACGACACCAAACAAGAAAAAAATATACTTTTACAATGAATAAACACAACGTTATGGTGTCATTAACATTCCTCAACATGAAATACATCAAATATACATATTTTTAATGCAATTTTTAAGAATAAATCCTAATATTTACCTGAATATCGTATCGATTTCTAATAGTCTTCCTTTGTTTACCGGTTTTGTTTACATCCAGAGCCTCGTTTTGGATTTCGCGGCAAGGGAAGTAACTCGGTAACTACATTGAAGTAATCGATTGTGAAAAGGGACTATTAGGGATCATGTACTCGGCTAGAAAGTTTGAAGACTTTGTCAACGCATTTGAGTTTCACAGAAAAAAAAATCCGTTTGTAAAATGCAATGTCACAGAAACCTTGAAATTTGACCTAGTCATCTTTATTCCTCGTAGCTCAAAGCGCTTTCATGTTATAAGGCGGAAACAATTTTTATATACAAGGTCAATATGAACATCACCTTTTATTCGCATCTACTGTCCTTGACCAAAGTCCCTACATAGATGGAAACCTTCTCAAGTTATTGATTAACCAAAGATCTAGACGCCGACCTCTTCACAGAAATATAACCAAACCTCTTTCCCACTGACCCGACGAGTTATTCAGAACCCGATAAGCCTACCACGTTGTATGACCCTGCTAAACCATTCTTCCATTATTAATAGAAACTGGATTGTTCAGTAAAGGTCGTTGTGAAATTGGCATTTGACCAACTGACCCTAAAATCTATATGGGTCTTTTAATGGACACAAGATCCTACTAAATTTTCAATTAATATCTCTTATGACCAATAACCTTCGACTCCAAAGTCAACCGTTGTGGTGTCTACAATCAACCATAATTTAGTTACTGATCGGAAACCATTTTGTCATTACAGGTCAGTAATCTAGACTTTTTGACTAATCGACACCAAAATAAATTTGTTTCCCACTGGCCATGACCGATAAGCCTAATAATTCACATCATCCTACAACTAACCATTCTTCAGTTACTGATCGGATGCCATTTTTAAAGTTCCCTGTGATCATGAATCAATAGCGGTCTTTGTTAATAAATGTAGCCTATATACAGCGTTACAAGTTTTTCTTTGATTTTAACGCGTTACCTACGTTTCGTCCCCAGGTGACCCAGATTTGAACTCGACATAGAAATCATCGAGATAAACATTCAGACCAACTTTCATAATAGGTTAAATATGGTTTCTATTGGAATGAAACCATTTCCTGTTTTTTGGAAGAGGTCAACGCTGGGATGCTACAGTGCAAGTTTGGTAAAGACCCGACACACAGTTTCTGAGAACTTTACCAGTTAGTTGTTGATGATAAGCACCGGATCGACCACCTATACTAATAGCTCATCCAGAGCCTTCGGCTTGGATGAGCGACACCCTCTTGCAGCCTATACTCCTTTTTTGTCACTTTTAACAACCTTGTAAGAAAATAAACACAAGAGGCACTTGTAAGGTACAAGTTTCAAGGAGTTTCCTATTTCTTTTAAGGAAAACTTGAGCTATCACCAAAAGACTGCTTTATAAACTGAGGAAGTTCGTAGTAACAGAATACCTTGCAAACAAACTAAAGAGAGATATTGTTCTTGGCAATAACTCTGTAATTTGTCAAGATAGAGTCATGGTTCTTGTACACTGCACTTTCTCTCAATGTACTTGACCATTGTATGAAGTTGTATTAAATTCCAACCAATAGTTTTCGAATTATGCTCCGGACAAGTAAAAGTAACAAAGGGCAGTAACTCTGTAATGAGTAAAGATAGAGTTACTGTTCTTTTGCACTGCACTTCTTCTCATTGTGCTTGACCATTGTATGAAGTTGTATTGAATTCCAACCAGTAGTTTTCAAATAATGCTCTGGACAACGAAAAGGAACAAAGGGCAATAACTCTGTAATTAGTCAAGATGGAGTTATGGTTCTTGTGCACTGCACTTCCTCTCATTGTGCTTGACCATTGTATGAAGTTGTATTGAATTCCAACGAGTAGTTTACGAATTATGCTCTGGACAAGGAAAAGTAACAAAGGGCAGTAACTCTGTAATGAGTCAAGATAGAGTTATGGTTCCTGTGCACTGCACTTCCTCTCAATGTACTTGACCGTTAAAGGTTGTATTGAATTCCAACTAGTAGTTTTCAAGTTATGCTCTGGACAAGGAAAAGTAACAAAGGGCAGTAACTCAGTAAATACTAAAGATAGAGTTATGGTTCTTGTACACTGCACTTCCTCTCATTGTGCTTGAACATTGTATGAAATTGTATTGAATTCCAACTAGTAGTTTTCAAGTTATGCTCTGGACAAGGAAAAGTAACAAAGGGCAATAACTCAGTAAATACTCAAGATAGAGTTATGGTTCTTGTACACTGCACTTCCTCTCATTGTGCTTGAACATTGTATGAAATTGTATTGAATTCCAACTAGTAGTTTTCAAGTTATGCTCTGGACAAGGAAAAGTAACAAAGGGCAGTAACTCAGTAAATACTCAAGATAGAGTTATGGTTCTTGTACACTGCACTTCCTCCGATTGTGCTTGATCATTGTATGAAATTGTATTGAATTCCAATTAGTAGTTTTCAAGTTATGCTCCGGACAAGGAAAAGTACAGGGCAATAACTCTGTAATAAGTGAAGATGGAGTTATGGTTCTTGTGCACTGCACTTCCTCTCAATGTGCTTGACCATTGTATGAGGTTGTATTGAATTCCAACCAGTAGTTTTCAAGTTATGCTCTGGACAAGGAAAAGTAACAAAGGGCAATAACGCAGTAAATACTCAAGATAGAGTTATGGTTCTTGTACACTGCACTTTCTCTAAATGTGTTTGACCATTGTATGAAGTAATATTGAATTCCAACTAGTAGTTTTCAAGTTATGCTCCGGACAAGGAAAATGCAACAGACCGCCCACCGGGTGACTCCTATATACCCCCTTAAACTTCGTTTTGGGGGTATAACGAGTATTCTTGCATACCAGATGGGGATATCTGCAGTTTTTACCAGTGCTGGAAAATCTCATCTTACACCCCCCCGTGTAAGACGACTTACGTGCTTACTTGTGACGTAACGTTATAAACAATGTGACGTCACGTTATCAACAATCTGACGTCACTTTCCCATACATAACATCTAAAGAATGTTTGTTTTTATATCAAAATGCATCATTTCGGTAAGTTTGTTTTTAAATATCTATTTCAAAGTGCAAGACGGTATGCAAGAAAAAGTTTCTTCCATGAGATACTTGGTTCAGATGGAAATATCCGTCACTTCGGGTAACTGTTTCGCGGGAACTCGGCAGAGCCTCGTTCCCGCCAAAACAGTTACCCTCAGTGACGGATATTTCGATCTGAACCTCGTGCTCATATAAGAAACTAATAGGAACCATCAGCTGGTGGCTACTTTACTTCACAGAATCATCAACTCTTACACAATCGTTGAAGAGGGTAGACCAAGGAGCATTCTGTGTAATCTGTAAAATGTTATTTTCATTATATTTTTCGGCAGACCTCTGTATCAAATCTTACTGAGAAAAAAATATAAAGCACAACAACGCAGTATTTCCAGTATTTGTCTTTTTTTTTAATTGCCTGTTGTATACAGGTAGTATATAGAGCAGGACTTGTATAACAGTCAGTGTGTTTATTCCTTGTCTTTGCTCTTGATAACATTTGTACCACGGAGACGACCTGTTCTTCTTGCAGCAATAAGACCAACCTGAAACACAATAAAACATGATCAAGACTGAATTTACATATTTTCTCTTCTACTGGAAAAGTACATCATAATTTTTTTTAATATATACACATATACCACTGAAAGCCTGCACTGCCTACTATTGCCTGGAACTGACCTCCCTTTTAAGTTCAAAGATCCTAGGCCCAATTTTTGTCCAGATAACAACTAGAAACTGTTTCAAGTCACTGTGACCATGACCATCTGATTTCAAAACCAAACATTCTTGTTACAAGATGGAACAAAGTGTGATGCCAACAGAGCCAGCCACAAGCCCCACCCCCCCCATATTATAAGGTACATTTTATAAGGCTAAATATTTCAATTTCATTTCTGCGTAAGTTTCTACTTTTTCCACAATGTAGACAACTAGATATATACTTTCAACATAGCAAATTGCCTAACAAATCGTTCCCAAACAATGAGCATAAACTTTCAAACTTATGCTGAGTTATGACATTTTGTAACCAGCAAAATGTTCATCTGTCAGTGGCTTACATATACAGTAACACTGTACTATTGCACTAAACAGTGACTGTCGGTTTGTTCCTTATTTCTCATTACATTTTCTGTTTACAAATGCCAAAAATGCTATTACACTTTACTCAGTATATAACTACTTTGGATATAGTGAAAATCTGGATATATAAGGAACAAATTATCTCCGCTGGAATTTTTATTTATTTATTCTATATGAAAATCTTATCCAAATATAAGGAACTCCAGATACAGGTAACAGATCTGAATGGTCCAAAGGAGTTTGTTATAAATACAGTATTCACTTTCTCAGATGAAATGAAAGAAGAAAGTTCTAGCATGCATTGTCCTCAATATTTGATCTCATCTATCATTATGTTACAATGCACAATAATGTAACATTATACATCAATTTGTTGTGGAATTGTCACAAAGACATGCCAAATGTTTCAGGACATTCCATTTACAGGAAGCCTTTCCAACATTAGTTTTTCTTATTCTACATGTAACATTCAATATAAACAAGTCTGTCGCCAGTTCATTATTTTGGCACTGCTTCTAACAAGGCATTCTAAGTACACACAAGTATTCGTGTGCTAACTTGGTATACATTTTTTTCTAGAGATACAGCTTTTTTACTTAAGAAATAACATCAACAGCTTACCTTTTTACCTGCAGAGCAGTCTCTTCTGACGGTTGAAGCTTTACCAATATGCTGATGGTTACCACCACCGTGGGGATGTTCAACGGGCTGAAGAATATAGAAAACACATAATGAAGTGATATGGTTTTGACCGCTCTTTTGTTATATATTTTGATTGTCAAAACAGGTCTAAGCTGTCTATGCACGTCAAAAAAAACCTGCAGAAAAATGTTAGAATTTGATTATCTCTAAGTTTAACTCTTTTTGACAAAGCTGTGTAACATTTTTGTACCCATTGCAGCACTCTAATACACATGTATAATAGTGGTTGTACAATCTCCACTAGCAGTAGTAATTTTTAATGAAATCACAGACCATACAGAAAATCAAAGCAGACACCTAACACTCAAGAAATGTTGCATGAAAATGGACGGCCCAAAAGTCAATCATCTGAGCAAACTCATTTCATGTAGTCAGCACCTGTGAAGAATGGAATTTAACATCACCAAAAGCTGTATAGCTCACGAGCTGAAACAGTACTCCATCTCATGTTCATGAACCAGTATCTTACACAACAATGCTGTAGACCTACTGATATTAAGACCATTTCCCCTATTATATACAGAATTGTCTGACACAGTGAATGTCACGCAATCAACTTATTTCAGGCATTCAGTGCTTATTACAGTCAACTTACATTCATAGCCACACCACGAACTTTGGGCCAGCAATTTCTCTTTGCCTTGTATTTGTGATAGGCACGTCCTGCCTTTAGAATGGGCTTGTCAATACGTCCACCACCAGCAACAATTCCTACAACATAGAAAACTCATGAGCACATGACAGGGTTATGTAACTTGTAAAACTCTTCCTTCTTTCTATTGTACATTTGATACTGAACAGCTATTCCAACTTTCAAAGTGATAGCTTTGATAGTTTGCATGCAACTGACATAAATGCAAAACTTAAAAAATCAAACTAGCTAAAAATTACAAAGTCCAAAAATATTAAAATATCCCCCCAAATGTAAAACTCAAAACCCTGTTTGATATGTTGAAGTACATTATCCATTTATTGTTTGTGAAAAATTTGAAATCAATCTAACAAAAAATGAAGAAGCTATGTCCAATTCTCAAAATCAACCAAAATCGATCAAAATTCATGTTTTTTACCCCAAAAAACAGGTCAGACTCAGCATCTTTAGCATACAATGTGAAGAAGGGTATTAGATGAACAAGCTTTCCAAGTTTCAAAGTGATAGCTTTGATAGTTTCCATGTAAGTGACCTAAATGCAAAACTTAACAAACGCCGACGACAACGACGAAAATGACGACAATAGCTCGTCATTTTTTTCAAAAATCAGCTAAAAATGCTCCAGAAAGCTGATCACTTGTGCAGAAAATGCTGATACAAGTAAAGTTTGGAGCTGCTCTTGGGGGAAAACCTAGTCTGCTTTGCTGCTGAAGTAGTCACTGGAACTGGTGCATTAATGATTATGTGGTAACTAACCTCCCATGTGACATTTAGACGTCGACAGATTTCGGCACAAAAATGAATATGAGCTACGCTTCCAAGGCAAAATATCGAAGCTTTTTCAACACAGTAAATATGGATAATATGCAGCCCTTAAAATGTTGGTTAGGTGTACAAGATCAATTCTTTAGAGGTATAGACAGGCCAAAAACCCGTCATCTAATACATGCAAGCTCTATTTCAGCAAGCAGTTTGAAAGATAAAACAAGAGGCCCAAAAGGGGTCAGTATCGCTCTACTGGTCTGTCTGACTGGATTGTTCCGAGTAAGTTTTGTGAAAATCTTTTGCAATGTTAACAAGGAAAAGCTAACAGAGTTCACTGTGAGCATGACCCACTGACCCCAAAAAACAGTAGGGATCATCTATTCAGTAAGACCAATCATCTAATGACATTTAAAGACTGTGGGTGATGTACATGTAGATCTTAAGATATCGAGTGGAAAATATTTTCAACGTTCGGGTCATTGTGACCTTGACCTTTGACCCACTGACCCCAAAATCTATAGGGATAAGAACTGAAAAGACAATATTTGCAACAAAACACACTAACACAGGTTCTAAAAGCTTATATTTTATAACAGTAATTCCGTTGTGTATTATGTCAAAAGACCACCAGACTACATTTTAGTGATAGCTTAATTTTTTTTTTACTGGCGTCCATTTTGTTTTGGACAAGTTAGTTACCGTAATCGTCAATTCAAGTTTCAAACAACCAAGTCAAGATCGTGTTCCATGCAGATTAAACAGTCTTAAAAATTTCAACATCGAATGTGATCGTTTCATAATTTCAAGGTTAAAATTGTTGGTTTACTACAGTAGTTATTGACAATACACACTTGAAATATTTTCATATGTTATTATGATGATTATCCGGGCTAATTGGTAATGTATTTCTGAAGTTGCGAGCCTAGCTGGCCAATGGCATTTCAATGTTTATTTCTAACCCTGCTGACTCAATATTGTCCAAGTAATATTGTACATGTGTCTTGTCCAAACTAAATACCAACAGCTTCTTACTTGTGTGTGTGTTTCTTATTCAAGGATATGATCTAAAATGAAGCAGGTATACATACCTACTATAGCTCTGTTTGCTGATGGGACAACTTTCTTAGATCCAGATGGAAGCTTCACACGCGACTTTTTCGTATCTGGATTGTGTGAAATGACTGTGGCGTAGTTGCCTGAAGCACGTGCCAGCTTGCCACGGTCTCCGGTTTTCTCCTCCAAACAGCATACGATGGTACCCTCAGGCATGCTACCAATTGGTAAAATGTTTCCTATCTGCAGAGTGGCTGGAAAGAACAGTAACAATCTGAAGATTTCCTGTCAAATATTTACGTAGGCATTTCAAGATTACAAAATCAGAATTGTCAAACAAAGTCAGCCTTTACTACGAGACCATTATGAAGAAACCTGCATATATGAGCTACTGCACAGGGCCCACGCTGTCGATCGCCACTCGAGCCATTTGGCGAAACTTCGATCAAAGTGGCGAAGAAAAATCGTGAGTGGCGAAAATGAAAAAATCTCCTTATTTTAGACCGCCATATTTGTTTTGTTCAAAATCGTAACCCAGTCTGCATTCAATAAACATCTGGACACGCGAGAAATGCAATTTGCAACCAAATAATCCGCTTAATAATCGATGTTTACTCAACTATTAAATTGACAATAAACATTACACATGTCAAAACGCACATGTCAACCTTTAAATCGCTGTGTTGTATCGCCGCTTTTGATTGGCTTAAAGATTTTTATTGACCAATGAAAGCTGATGTAACAAATGGTACGAGTAGGCGGTGTATCGAGAATGACACTAAAACATTGTCAGTGTTTACAAAAAATAGAGCGACTCAAACGTGATCCCTAGTTGTAATTACGGCTGATTACATGTCTTTAATTTGGAGAAACATTCAATTAATAAACAAATCGGCGAAATAATGAACGCTTTGATGATTTTGCAAACATTGTGCCACTGTCTTATCTTGTGTGTTCGTAAAGTTGCTGCCGATAATTTTTTTTAAAGACTTTTACAATATAAAAAGAAAAACTCCTGAAAAGTAAGATAAAAAATATTTTTCACTGAGAAATGGTTTAAGTGAGGCAAACTTTGGACAATTTAATGTTAATTTCAAATAGTAAGAAACTTACCCACATAGGACAACATTTTAAATACACTTCTTGCTTTCAAGGTATACAAGCTTTCATAAACCAGGGAACATCTTTAAAAAAAGAATAGTTTGTATGTGTTTAAAAGTAAGGATTGAATTTGAAATGTAATCCAGTATTGATTTTAGCAAATTAAAAAACACAGGACTACATTTTAAAATACAAAACTTGCTTCAAAGGTATACACACTGTCTTTCAAAGGCCCCAAAAGTATAGCTAGGATATCACCATTTGCCTTTGGAAAGTAAAAAATTTTCGCTGCGCCATGCCGCAGGAGTGGATACCCCCTCTCTATCACTCCGAAAAAAAGTGGCTCCAACTTTTTTCAGCCCAGTGTGGGCCCTGCTGCATAATACATCCAGCAATCATTTCCTTGTATTACTGTTACTGGTCAATGGACCCATTCGCAATTGGAAAACTAATTCACAAAAAAGTTGCAGTTCATCAGACCCTGCCCCTGTATTTGCATTTGTCCGTATCATCAGCAATTCTTTATATTCATGTTCCCGCACCAGACTTTTGTTCAGTATTTAGGTATTTGGAAGTCAACCTCATCAGATTATGAATTTTCATCAATGACATTCAGGTCAAAGTGAAGAAATTTGTTAATCATCATCTTTTGGTGGATAAATTCTCACAAAAAGCTGCAGTGGGTCCGTTCATCGGACCCTTCCCCCCAGAAATTGATGAATTGCACAAATATGTTCAGTCATTCTTCTTATTGATCAAATTATTGAAAAAAAAACCTACTTTGCTGTTTAATATTACTAAATAAACATCAGTCATGTACAGTATTTAAATTTGTCCGTATCTTCAGCAATTCTTTATATTCATGGTCGCACACCTGACTTTTGTTCAGGTTTTAGTCACTTCCGGTCTAATTTTCAAGCATCTGATTAATTCGTAAATAAAATTTGATAATGACTGTTAAATTCAATGTTTTCCAACTTAAAGAAATTTCACAATTCAGTGGAATATTTTTCACAATTTAGGAGAATAGACAATATTTTTCACAATTTCACTGGTACCAGACCCATTCCCAATTTGGTAAAGAAAATTGCTAAAGAAAATCGCTGACATCACTCTCTGACAAAAGCAATCATGACAAACTCTGTTTATCAATCATATTGCCCATTTTAAATTCTTTTGAACATTTTGCTAAAGTCTGCATCATTTATCTGGTGAGAGAACTGGAGACTTTTACTGGCTCATTCTGTTTGCTTAAAGTATTCAGACGTCAACTTCATCAGATTATAAATTTTCATCAATGACATTCAGGTCAAAGTGAAGAAATTTTGTTAATCATCATCTTTTGGTGGGTTATTGACTTATTGTCCACTTCAAAAACAGCATGCTCAGCCCAAGTTGACTTTTAGAACCAGACAACTGTTTTCATTTCCTGTTAACATGTCAAAGAATAAGACAGTTTTGACAAACATCCAGGGCTAAAATAGATACTGGCAGTGTGAAGGTGGTTGATTTTTTTTGCTCCCATTTTTATGTCCAATGCTATACCGCCCTAACCAATGAAGTCTCACAAAAACAAATACAGATAACAAAAATCCTAACCACTAAGCATTCTATATCCTGTAATGTTGTTACCTACCCTTCTTCCCACAGTAGATGAACTGTCCGGTGTACATGCCTTCTGTGGCTATAAATGTTTCTGTGTTCTGTCTGTACCTGTATGGATCCCTGAACACTACCTTGGCTAGGGGTGCACCACGACCTGGGTCATGTACAATATCCTGAAAGATCACACAAACAAGTTAAATGTAACCACCATGCAGCAAGTATATTTTCTGCAGACTTGTTATCTTGTAATATTATTGACATAAAAGTCCAGCAATGTCTTTAAAATCTTCCTGCACAAGTGTGCATTTCAATATTCTCCTACTACATAATATACTCCCAAGCGACTCTTATCTGGATTTCCAAAAGACTGTTAGTTATTTTTTCATATTGATAATTCTTACTTTTGAACCTTTTCCCTCTTGAAAAAAAATATTTGCTCAGAATGATTGAATTTCACATCACTTTATGCTCAGGTCAAAGTGAAGAATTTTTTTTACTCATCATAGCAAACATCCAACAACTGCACAAAACTCAATACAAGGCAGTGGAACATTTTGAATATGTAAATTTTTCAGCCAAAAAGAAAAATGGAATGAAATTCACTTACAGGTTAGAATTTTAAATATGCTATTTTGAGAGGCAAAAGACATTTTGCAAATTTATGTTTTGTAATACACAATGTCTGGGAGTTTGATTTTAATTGAATTTTATAAAGGTCCGTCCATGAGAGCAAATGTATTAGCTTTTTCTTCGTGGACGAGACCCCATGATGTCTGGGAGATCTAGGCAAGCACATTAAATACAGATTACAGAGTCACAATCAACTTATGGTCAGGTTGATAGTCTAGTCCTGATATTTCCCAGTTACTCAGACTCTTTCGTGTTAGAATCATGCTATTTGCTTAAACACTCAAACCCTACTACTTGAGATTGCAAAGATTAATGTAGCTAGTGAGAGCTTGTTGTTTCATTCTAGAAGTATGTGTTTCCTAGGAAAATTAAGATTATCTTGCAAACAGTGCTGATTCAACACTACAGTACTTTCCCTTCTGACTACCTTAGTAGTTTATTTACCTTCACAACTCCCTTCACATAACCATGTCTCTCTGCAAAGTCTATAGCACGTATAGCTGCCTTTCCCTTCCTGCGTTTAGTGTGGGCCTTGAAAACACTTCCTGGACCCTTACGCTGTGCACGAATAACACGGCCCATGATTAAACTGAAACCAAACCAAAAATAAATAAGACAATTTTGTAATTTTGTGCAGTAATAGCAGGGCCATGATGACCCTACATCTTTCACCCGACTACATGTCCACTTGCCTGGTGGGTGTGGTCAATTTTGACCCAAGAGGCTGGATTTGAACAAAGTAGATGGAAGACCAGTAGACAATGGGTTTTCCTATACAAGTCTTTGTAAAACAAGTGACCCTCTGGGCAGGGTTAATATTGACCCCAGGGGCATAATTTGAATAAACTTTAAAGAGGTCTACTAGGAAAGGCTAGATATTAAATATCTAAGCTCTAGGCCCTATGGTTTCAGAGAACATTTTTAAAGTTTTTCCTATATAAGCCTATGTAAAACTAAGTGACCCCCAAGGTGGGGTCATAATTTGAACAATCTTGGTAGAGGTCTGCTCGACAATGCTACATGCCAAATATCTAAGCTCTAGGCCTTGTGGTTTCAGAAGATTTTTTAAGTTTTTCCTATATAAGCCGATGTAAAACCAAGTGACCCCGCATCTGAGTCGATTTTGACCCGGGGCTCATAATTTGAACAATCTTAGTAGACAATGCCACATGCTTAATATCTAAGCTCTAAGCCTTTTGGTTTGGGAGAAGAAGATTCTTATATAATCTTAAAAAACTTCCTATTTCTTGCCATAGAAACCAGAGTTCTGCATGGAATGGAAATCTTTGAACAACTTTGATAGAGCTTTATGCAAGGAACATCTCTGCAAAGTTTCATCAACATTGACCAAGTGGTTTCAGAGGAGATGTCGTTTGAAGGAAATGGTGGACGGATGGTGAGTGAGCTAAAACCCCTGTAAATCCAGTGTTCCCACTCTTGTAAATAATTACGTAAATCACGCAAAAAAATAATATCGCGCAAATAATTTTCACCACGTGCAAGATTGTGCGCGTACGAAAATGCCGAGGACGAATAGGTTCAGCTGGAATCCCTCCGTATGTTCTAAAAATAGATCATGGAAATTCTACTTTCTCGGCCAATCGGTCGGCATAACTGCTCGTGATTTACTGTTGACGTCATGAAATGTAGACGGGTTTCATATTTGAATGCTCTGGGAATTAATATTAGCACTTTAAAAGTGTGACCAATCTAATGATCCGGGCTTCGTCCGCAAAAATTTGGCAGACAAAGCATTGTGTTTTGCTTCACGGCGAATAAAATAAATGATGCCCAACAACAAAGTGAAGAGTTACCATCCAGAAGTACTGAAACAACTACCAGTAGTGTTAAAAGTCAGAAAGAGTACCCGAAACGGTTTCATAACAAGTGGTTGCCGCGGGTTGTAAAAGTTTTAAACGGTCATTGCTTGTCTATCATATAATTTTCATACCCCCAAAAATTGAGATTTACCCCTTCTTTTTGTGTCTAGGGGGTAAGTATACCCTTGAAAAAATACTGAAATATGATCTTATTTTCCCCGGATCTTAACTTTCATATTTTACCACTGAAATACCCGGTACACTGAAAAAATTAAAGAAGTGACATCGTGACATACGCCATGTTATCCAACACAAACTGCTAAGAGTGATGTCCCTCTAAAGCTGGTTCTCCGTCTACCAATGTGACGCAACATGGAACCGGAACCGATGCATATAAACATAGTGTGGTGGCAATTTCAAAAACTGGCGGAACAGTTTAATTTTTTTTAATGAAGCAGTCATTGACTATTATATTGTCATACCATTTGAACAAATTCAGCACACTGTCCCAAGTGTTGCAAAAAAAAAAAATGAAATAAAAATAAATAAAAAAGGGACGTCACTCTTAGCAGTTTGTGTTGGATAACATGGCGCATGTCACTCCATTTCTTTTTTCAGTCTACCTGGTACTTCAGTGGTAAAATATGAAAGTTAAGATCCGGGGAAAATAAGATCATATTTTGTTAGCTTGGTTCTTAGATAAATGTAAAAAGACAAAACAAAGCCGGAAAAAGCAAAATCCTGACATCCAGCTTTCACGGTGGGGAATCACATGATTAAAATAATCTCTAAACAAAAGCACATCTATGAAAAATGTTAGAAAATAATGAAAGCCGTTCAGCTGTAAGTTAAAAATATAGCCTATCTTATGGCATCATAAAAGTATTATAGAACTACACAGGTCTCAATCACAGTCACCTTCTAAATGTGTTGAACGCTTCAACAATAAATTATGTTAGTTTCTCGAAGTGTTCAGCATAATCGGAAGGTGACTATGATTAAGACCTGTGTAGTTCTATAATACTGTTATGTTGCAATAAGATAGACTACATTTTACATTTACAGCTTAACGGCTTTTATTATTTTCTTACTTTTTTCTGAGATCTACTTTTGTTTTGAGATTATTTTGATCACGTGATTCCCCACCGTGAGCTTTACAACATGAAAAACTTTTCGTTTCACAATTCTAGCATAAATTATCGTGAAAATAAGAATGAACACTCTTACAGGTACGACGTTCATGAATGCAGGGGACAACAATAGTGCTGTTTACGTCATATTTATGACGTCACCAGCAGTTCAAGCCCCGCACAGACGACGACGTACTTGATGGAATACAGGTCCATTGTTCACAGTAACCCTGTAACGTGTAATCACGGCACCTGAATCTAACAATAGCACATTTTATGCTAGAATGAACACACATTGTCAAGTCATTATGTGCGACTTCTTTTTCATTGTTGTTTTTTTGGAAGTTGCCAATCCATGACAATACATATGTATGTTGCAGTTATATCCCTCGCTGAATATGTCAAGCTATGTAGATCTTTTATTACAGACTATGTAAACTTTCTGCAGACCAAGAGACGTTTTGATTGTTTCACTCGAGTCGCAAATTTGGAAAATGTGCTCCCTATGAATAGCAAGAATTTTTCAAAAATGATTTTTCTATGCCATTTTAGTATGTAACAATATTTAAAAGTAGAAATTGTACATAGATTTAACAATCTTCCGTTATAAAAGTGCCAATATTTGGACCATACAACGTATTCAATACAGATACAGACCTATTTTAAATATTCAGGTGGATTTCGAGAGGTTCAGATTCAAATCATCAAATAAGATTTTTAAAGCAAACTTCTTGCACAAATAGAGTGATATATATCGGTAAGAAAGTCTTGTGCTGTTGAATATTGCAAAGATTATTTAAGTTCACCCGAAATAAAAACAGATGTGGTGGATTTTTACAGACAGTTGTTCACATTGTATTTACCGGAATGGCCGATGATAAAAAGAGGAAGTTGACGGTTTGTGACAACCGGTCGTAAAAAACGAATCGGCGACGTTAATTAAAGACACGGAATTTTTCAACGTATCGGAACGGAATGAATTGAATATCCAAAAAAGAGGACATTTGACAGTCTTTTGACTTGTACATGGATACTCGTCAAAATGAGCCAGGAGACATTCACTAACGTAACAATGTTTGAAATTCATAAAAGTAACTGCATGTTTTATTCAAAAGCATTGGTTATATAATTAAATGTTTAAAAAAGAAAAAAATGATTGTATACTCTGAATTTGAAAATATTAAAGAATAATTCTTATATGGCCTGCTGCCAAACTAATTAAAACCTATCAGCTGTATGAGGGAGTTGTGGTTTTCTTTATAATTATGGATGTGCAAAAACGTACACAAATATTTCCGACAGTCAGATACAGCGTTATAGTACAAATGTCAAATTGCTGTGCAGACCCTAATGTATGTCGAACTTATACGGAACTTGGCTTTTTTGTTGTTGTTGTACAGGGTGATTCATAATCTGATACAGTTTCAATATGTAACAAGAAAAACTGTGATACAAAGTATCACAGCGGGCCAACAAACAAAAATCCCATGTAAATATTTTGAAAATTGGTGATAATTGATATTAAGGCATGGCCCCAAAAGAACTCGAGGGAACCAATTCTGGTTGAACAAGCAAAACCTGACACGACACCACATCTACTGACTGACCTGTAGTATCGAAACTTTACTGTTATCAAAAATTATTTATACAGTATGTCCAGGAATGCTCTATAGACCGTTCCTGGTATGTCTCAATTTTTCATTACCATTATCCTTATTAATTTGACATGAATGAAGATTTTTATGATTATTTGCCGTAAAATATTCTTAAAAAGTTAAAAATGATTATTAAAACAGCAGAAAAAAGTTTAAAAAAAAATTGGGTGTTGACGGGATTCGAACTCGTGGTTTCTAAAAGTACACGTACACAAAAGTGTTTTAGGTATCGGCTTTATCCACTACACCACGGAGGCAGACTTATTACCAATGGGAAAAAAATAGATAAAACAATATCATATATGTCTAAAAAGGCCATAAAAGAATATTCAGTCGACTCGTTTCGTTTCTATAATGTCAAAGGTTGTGTTAGTGGAAAAAGCAATCATATATCCATTTTTCTAGGTGTAGATTGCGACTGAAACGTGAAAAGCGCTTTTTTTCTTTTTTTACCAGCGTATATTAGATTGTGCCCTCTATGAAACGAATGACAGCTCAGTTACAAACGACAACTCTTGCTTTTCCAAAAAAATTGACTGTGTCTACAGTTTTCATCTCAGAAGTACCTCAATTTATAATGAAAAGAGACGCATATGTTCGATCTAGTGCTTAAGTCTCCATGCATCTTTTACTCACCACGTATTAAATATAGCGGGCCGCTGCTGCGGCCCGCAATGACATTTTGTTTATGTATACGATATATATACAATACTCATCATTTAAAAGGGTATATAATATAGTTTTCTTAAGGTATCCCGGTCCAATCAATTTTCGGTCACGTAAGGATATTTCTATACACACCAATGCTAGGTGTACAAATTTAATATTATTGTGATAATTATGTGCTTATTACATGGCTTCTGGCCTTTATAAATATGATAATAAATCATAAGTTACTGCCATGGAAATACACTGCAAGGCTGCGCATTTTAGTTTCACCCGGTGCAGATATTTCACAATCTATTTCCGGTCACACAATGTTAAGTATACTGCATAAAATTATAAGCGTCACACAAAATGCAAATTTGTCAAAACTGATAGCTTTTAACTATTTCAATTACTATATTGTCTGAAACTATGGAATTAACAGTTTTTAAGAGTTTTAACATAACCAAAATCTTTACCATACAGAAAATCATGTTTTGATGTTTTTCTTATTGATTATTGATATTGTATCATTTCTGACAACAAGAAGGGCTATTGTAAGATTTAGAACAGTTACCTTGGCAAACGCAGATTTTTTTGTGAAGTATACCATAAAACTTTTACTGCCGAATGTTTGGCCCTGGAAAATATCCATTGCAGCAGGGGGCATGCAAATATTTATGACAATCTGGGTTTTCCGCGGGAAGAAAGCGATGTTTATAAATGAAAATTTTAGGAATAGTAAATTTAAGTCATTTTAGACTATTTAAGGTAATTATAACAGGTTTTAACATGACTTTTCTCCAGTTCGTATAGCTTAAGAATTAAAATTTAAATATGCCGTTGGAAGTAAAACGATATTTTAATTAGTTTTTAATATATTACAATTTATATAGTTTTTCCTTCTTTATTTCATATGGTTAATTTTATCGCTTATCAAATTATCGATGATATAGAAAGTTCGGTATGGAGGCTGGAGGATGTTGATGGTAGAGTATTAACTAGAAATCAATCATATCAAACAACAATACCATATGAAGGTTACGCATTAGAGTGCAAAGTACAATCTTTGATGGTTACAACATTTGGCAAACCAAGACGGGATACATTTTCCCTCCGAGTATCACTGGAGAATACCTGAAGGCACAGATGTTAATATTGATTGTGCAACGGCTGGGAAGCCGAATCGGAAGGTTTGGTGGACAAAAGTCGGGAATGACAACTTCCGCTATGAAGGGAACAGACTAAAAGAATATAACACTGGTATGGATTTTGCTGGGGATTATGTCTGTCATGCAGAAAATACTGTCTTTACAGTTAATAAAACTGTTATCACTACGCATGACACGGAAACAATTAATGTTATAGTCATTGAATCTCTACATACAGATGTAGCATGTAAAGCGGAAGAATGTTCATCATTTCGTAAGCAATTACCAGAAACGACAACCGCATCTAACCACAGGAACCACAACCGTACATACACAAATGTTCACAAATAACAACCAAATAACACCAGATTACAGCAACAAAACAGAACAAATTTTGTTTATATTAAGCGGAATAGGGTGGACAGCGCTAGTATTCAGCGTTGTCATGAATATTTGGTTGTGTAGAAAAAACAGAATAATTGGCAAGAATGTGAAAGAATATGTTCACTCGCCAGCCGCCGATCAAACACAAGAATCGTCATTTTATAGCCGAGCGTTACCCGCACCACCGTCTTATATTCAGGAGGTTAGAATTTCTGACAACACATATACCGATTTGTCAAACTATAATCAGATAACAATTCAAAAGTTCACTCTTTACTAAATATTTCGGCCTATTGGCCTTCTTCAGTAGAAGTATTATACGAGAAAGCGTATGGATCAAACGGCTACAAACAGCGAGACCACACGGATGCAACGTCAAAGACAGTTGGATTCCATCGCAATTGCTTGCAAATGACGTCCATTATAGCAGACTCAAGTAATTTTGGCGCGTAACGTCACGTTCCCTTAGGTAGCACTCCACACTTATTTCAGCCCTCGGCTTTGTTCGAGCGACACCAACAAAGTAGGCCTATCACATATGAACAACCTGTGAACCTGAAAATAGAATAAGTGTTTCACTGTGAACACATTGCCAGTGTGAACGTATTAATACAATTCGGTAGTCTGAACTGCCTTTCTTTCCTGAAAATTTTAGTTCCTATTTATACCGTCGGAGGCCAGAATTCACTGCAGTCTGAGACCATTCTAGCCCTATTTTCCGAACCTGTACAAAATTACCTGCAAATATTTCACACTAGGTGACACTGTTTCTGGCTTGCAGACTATCTAGATAAGTAAACAAACACATTGAACATGGTGCTTAAGCACGAAAATATTTTGCAAGCAGTAAAAGTATGTACCCCCCTGTAAAAAGCTTGATTTTCTAAGCTGTAGAGCTGATTTTCACTTGTTTACAAAATGTCACCATCTGCGCATGTCATCTCTGCACTGGCTTTCCAGACCCATGTTTTCGCATTTGCAAACATGCAAAATAAAACTCAAACAACAAAATCTGGCACTTAAAATTGATTTAAAGTTCACAGGGCTGTTTAATTTCCTTATATCTCTAAACTTTATAAAATTACCCCTGACCAATTCGAATTTGTGGCTAAAAAGTGTGGAGTGCCACCTTATGACGTTGCGTCCGGTTTCATTATTTACTTCCGGTAACGTCAATAACGTTATATGTGAAAATGTAAAACAATTTGTGTATTTTATCTACTGAAGAAGGCCAATAGGCCGAAATATTTAGTAAAGAGTGAACTTTTGAATTGTTTCATAATTATTCTCCCTTCGGAGTTACTTTTTGTGTATAGTATAATCAGATAAATTCGGATACCGATGGCAGTTTATATCCTTCCGGTTTGGATTCCAATGGCACAGTACAATCAAATGTAACCTACATGGAACCGAGGCTGCCCTAAGTTCGATACATAATATTAAGTAGGAGAGAAGAGCGTTACTGGGAGTCACCAAGACATCATATTTATCAATTTAATGCCCTAGCAATTGTTAATGCAAGGTATTTCTTTTGAGAGTATTTCAGCTCATAAACAACTGAATGTAAACACAGAAATTAAGTTTACAGTTATATGTCAGGAATCTGAATAAATAAATCTAAAATTGTTGTAAATTGATCTCTCTTGATCGTCTTCCCTGTTATAGTGTGTTGTTTTGGGTTATAAAGGTCAATCTAGAGTACAGACCCTGACTGATCTCCATTAAATTTTAATTACAAAGTGGGAATTATAACGATTGCAGGGGCTTTTGTCACATTTTATAAAAGACACACATGACATGTAATTGTAGATCTGCACTACTTTAACTGATCTCAATTTGTTTAAGAATTTGTTTTGCCGTGGTAATAATTGTCCTGTTTTTGCACATTAAAATGAAGAGGAAGAACCGTGTTTTAGATAATAATTTGATCAAGCTTTATTCAATTACTTGATGAAATGTCTGATTACTCAACAAATAACCATCATTACAAACCATGTTGAGTACCTGCTATCATAAAATAAGTTGGTTTTAAATGATGTTTCAATCATTATGAATACAAACATATAGAATAGAAAACTATACTATTTAACGCCATTTGATCTTAAAGTGACCGAGTTTTTAGAGCCAGGTAGTATAGCATATTGCTCAACATTATGGCCGATCTGGTACAGTGATTTGAGGTTTGTAAAACTTCATAAAATTCCCCATCTTTTACTTCACATGTAAGGTATAATTTTAAACACAAAATCACCTATTTTGTGACCGGACGAGTAGGATTATTATACTTCCGCTTTTTATAATTTCAGGACATTTTTTGTACTTGTAGTTGTGTATGTGTCTTTTAATTGTAATCGATACAATTTTGCTGTTTGTGCGATTGTATGCCATGCATGGTGTACCTTGTACATCTTTTTTGTGCTCTTGTGAATTAAGATATACATTGTATTTTTGTTTACTATAAACCATCTTTTGATTTTAGTCTACCTGAGCTTTACTTATAACAATCCGCTCCCGTTGCCTTTCTTTCAGTTGTCAACATTTTGCTTGAAATGCTAGACTAAGTATTCATCTGCCCGACCATCGTTTGATTATATGTACAGTTAACACCGTTAATAAACAACTCATTTTGACTTTAAATTTGTTCCTTATATCCAGACTTTGTAATATCTTTATAACAATTTCATACAAAATAAAAAAATAAAAAAATTCGGACAGATTAATATTTTCACTTATATCTGGATTTTCTTTATACCCGGAGTTTTTCTTAAATGAGGAAATGATGAATTTTGAGATTATAGACATTAAAATATGGTACTTTACAATGTAAATCTAAGTCTTTGTTTGAATACATAACACGTATAATGGCTTTGTCTGAAAAGTAAATATTACAGGAGGTGCTCTTAAACAGTCGAAAAAATGTTCTGAAATTCTTTATTACTGGACCGATGTTTCTGAAATTTGGTCAGATACTAGCGTATAGCAAATACGAATAATCAAAGTTTAATCAATGACGAGTTATTACGAAATAAGTAAGAACACTTTTCATGGTACATGTATTTATTGAATATTCCTCATGGGTAATTATTTCCAAATACTGCTGTACATTTGAATGATATGATAATCATGAATGTATTTGAATAAAAGTAACACTATTTTCTATTACATTGTATATGTACCTCATGTTCTTAGTTTCAGAAGCACTACTAGTATCATATGCCGTATCACTAATTTAAACAATTTATAGCTGCAGATAAAACAATTTTTACATTGGGGTTATGCGCTAAATAACAGATGCCCAATATTCAAATCATTCTGAAATATCTGGAAAATGTTGTGTATTTTGTGTTTTAATTGAAAGGATGGAAAGTCAAAAAAACAAAAATAATATCAAACAGGGAATGCCACGTACCAAAAACTCAGCCTCCCCAAGACGAACCCCACAGCACCCAGAAGTGCACACCTGGTCTGTGCACATCAAGTCTGGTATTATTGTTCACTACTGTAAGCAACGGGTCATTGAGTTCAGCTTCTGTTGCATCTTCATCCTTTGACATTGGTTATATGAACGCTTACAAGAAATAAAAACCACTAGTATATATATCACGAATGCTTATATGACGAACTATGATAAACTGAGCTGATACGTTTTACTTACATTGTAGGTGAAAGTATTTTGTAATATTTACATTGTTCAAGGTAAGGGAAGAACGAATGACAAAGTTTCGTATTATAATGCTCTGATTGCATCCAAAAATCCAAAGATCGTATTATAGTACATATATACACAAATATCCATTTGTATATTAGCGAGTATGAGAAATAAATGTTTTCTTAAAAGCGACAGTCTCGAATATTACAAATCACATGTATATCATCGTATACCTTCGTTGACAAACATCTTAATTAGAATAAAATCTATGTTAAAGGTGTTGCTACACATTCACCATAATATATTTTGAATCGCATGCACAATTGATAGAGTACAGACATGAAGACATTAAAATCCTAACTATCCTGAGAATTAGTGAAAAGTTACAGATGAAAATATCATAAAGGAATGAAATAGTGCCGGTCTTCACAAAGAGTCTAAACCATATATTTTTCAGTTCATTTTCAAAGAATATTCATCATATTTTACCTCTAACCCTAACGGCCGGTCGAATACATTATGCACATAATTATGGTCACCTTTATAAATGCCATGCATAAACTAATAAATTGATATATCTTCATGATTTAGCATGGTCCTAGAACCCATAACAAAAGCTGAGAACACTTTAAGGTAACTGTTGGACTTCTACGAATATTTCTTTTAATTGTATACCCCACTGATGATCTGAATCTGAATATTTTCAGAAATAATTCAAATATGGCCTGCTGCCAAACTTATTTAAAGCTATCAGTTGTATGAGAGAGATGTGATTTTCTTTATATTGATGTGCAAAAACGTACACACATATTTGCGAAAGTCAGAAATGGGGTTATAGTACCAATTTCATTTTGCTGTGCAGACCCGAATGTCGAAAAATTATCAACTACTTTACAATCAGATCTTGACCTCCTATGGTCTAATTTTTCAAGGCTCGTTAGTCTTTTATTTGGCCAATGTTATCTTAGCACCAGTTACTTGCCAACACATTGATTGGGCCTATATGTCACCAGGTTAATCGCGATAGTAATGATACAATTTTACAGAATTTATAAACACTGATTATAAACATAGGTTAAATATGAAGTACAAATACTGACAAAGCATTAACAACTGAAAGGTCAGTACTCTACTAGTATATACATTAAACGAAATTTCTAATGCATTATCTGCATTTCTCTTTCTTTATTTAATTATCAACCCTTCCAATATCTGCCAGCTTATTTTAGCTATCGGTGCACCAAAGCTATCATGTTTTGCTGGGTAGACACTTTCGTTATATGAATTTCAAAATGATCGAGTGGTACAAATTATATGGCAGAGAATTTTAATTTAACGTTTAAACACCCGTAGGCTTAACATGGGTTATTGCCTTGATGCTCTTTCTTGAAAAAACCAACGCTTAAACTTCTTTTGGATATGAAATTTGTATCACTTGATGCTTTTGATATTCATTTAATAGAAGTATGTACCCAATGCAATGCATCTTCATAAATGCAAGGCATGATAGTGCATCGATAGCTAAAAAAAGCTGGCAGAAGGGTCGATAATTAAATAAAGAAGGAAAAAGCAGGTGGTGCGTTAAACATTTCTTTTAGAATAGTATTAATCAAATAAATTTATGAATAAATAAATTATTATAAGCTATTTATAGCTTTTAACTGACAAAACAAATAACAATCTATAATCATCGGAATTAGCATAACTAATTTATAGCATATATACATTGTAGCGATATTATCACATTCGTGCTCTACATTAGTTAAAGAGAATCAATAAATTACATAAAATATAATTTACTATTTAGCAAGTCAGTATAAAACACTACTGTAAGGACGATGATAAAAATTGCACGTGGAAGTTTCTAATCTTGACCTACAATGTGGGTGTAACTGTCATACAATGGGAAAATAAAACTTTCAGATTTGAAATAAACAACAAACCCAATAGTGTGGCTGATAATAATAGTATAAGAAAAATTGTTTATTGTTTTCGATGACTTGATTCCAGTCTTCCACTACATTAAGCAAGTCCACAGAAGATTCCCCTGAAAGGTTTTCATATGTGGTTATTTGCAACTACATTTACTCTATAAAAGTTTCGCTAAAGGGCTGAGAGTGACCGTGACTTCCAACTGAACTAACAGGAATATTAAGATACGGTTCTTACTCCCTAATCTCTGTATTGGTTCAATATGTACAGATAGCTGACATCAATCATAACTATTTAATCACAGACTATGGCATTGCCACATGCGCCCTGTACATGATCTCAATATAGTTAACGTTTGTGCTAAATAACATCTAACCCTTTCGACGTAGACGTAGATAGGCATTTCCAGCAAAAATAATTAAGAATACAGACCTATGTATTGCCTTTCAACATGAACATAAAGTTTATGTTACAAGTCATGCCTTTTTGGATATACGTCAGATATAATTTGAATGGCAATTTCAGTAATCTTTAAAAAAAAGCAACAATTTTTAGAGTAAATTTATCGGTTTGCCGATACGTTCGTAGATATTATTTACACAAAGCAAATTTACAAGAAAATACACAATTTTCCAGTTTGCAAAGGTTAATGTAGACAGAAAAACAAGCAATCTATTTGTATATCGACATTTTGAGCGATCACGTGTATTAGACCGTTTTCGGATGGGTTGTTGGGAGAACACGAACGTATTTGTTGGGCAACTGGCATCTTCTTGTAGTCATTTTTATTATGAAGTTATATATCTACTAACAATTACAAAATGTTATCATCTCATATAAAGGCCATGACAGCCCCAATTTGTATTTGAAAGCAATCTGTAGGTTTTCAAACCAAAGATCTCATCAGTGTGTAATGAACGGAGGGACCGATAATAGCATACACCATTATGTGTTATTTAAAATTCTAAAATTTAAAAGTATAGCAGAAAACTTTTACTTGATATTCACTACTGGTATTCAAACCTGTATTGAGTATACTTGCTTCGGCTCTTCCAGATATCAATTAGAGATGATAATTGCACTTTCTAAATCGTAAAATGTAAAATGAAACGGTTTGAAAAAAGAAACTTTCAACTAGTCATGTATATCTGCAATTGACAAATCGAATACTCACCCATGGAGAAAAACTTCCAATAAAAATAATTAATTTTATTCACGGTAGAGGTACCGCGCTTTCACTCGTTACATTTGATTGATCCAAAAAGTATGTTCAAACCAAGCTTATTCAGCTAACACCGAAAAGTAAATTTGGAATGAAAATTATTTGTTTTCAACATTGTACTTCCTTTCAATGTCTTTTTAAACGGTATCAAACTAAAGTCATTTAATTGTTGTAGTTATACCGGCATTATAAACAACTTAACTTCATATTACAGAGAGAGTACACCAACAGGGCAATTAAAGTTATGGTTCTTACAACTTCCTCTCAATGTCCCTGTCACTGTGAGTTTATTAAAAAAGTTTCCTCAAAAGTTTTTAAGTTCTATACCAGACACATGAGATTTGGTAACATGAAGGGAAAAATTTAAAATGGCGGTACGTATGATTCCACATCATTGCATTTGCTCTCAATGGCCTCTATCACTGTGTGAAATGTCAATTCCCCTACATACTATTTCAGTTATATTCCAGATAGTCATAACTTTATAAAGATGCTATATACACAATGTAGAAATAATCAAATGGCTGAAAGTTTGTGAAAATTCGCCAAACCCGAACAGACTGGCAAAATGCACATCCATTTTTGGTACTAAAGTTTCACATATTCTTTGGATTCAAGCTGGTGGTTTCAATGAACTGGCGAGGACACGAAACATGGATAATATCAAAAGGACATGCCGACAATTGATATGCATATCTTCGCTCGATAGTGAGGCGTCCCTCAAAATTTTGTTGAAATGCATCCAGTGGTTGCTAAGAATTGGCATAAACAATCAGTAAATACAATCGAAAGGCCATAAGCCACCTTGTATCAAACACATCTCATCTTCAAAGTGAAGCTTCACATAATGTTTCATTGAATTCCAGTCAGTGGCTGCAGAGAAAGATTCGAACGGACAACCACACGGACAGAGATATATGCTTCCACTTTGAGGAACAGAACAACATACGAAATAGTAAATTACTGTTCTCTGATCAACTATGTTGACAGCTATTTGTTCAATATCGATTATGCAGCCCGTATGTTAACTTTTCTTGAGGAATATTTCCTTTATTTCTGATCAGTATTACCACCTAAAGAAGAGATAGTGTCTCCGCTGACTGGATTCAAACCCTTTACTTCCGGGGTAGGAATCCGGCAGCTTTTTCTAAAATCGCAAAGCTTCCCTTTTATGAATTTATAATTATATGCATTACTGTAGGTTATTCTAGATGTTTTAAACCCGGTACTACCGGACGAAGTTAACCCATGTTATCGTCCAGAGATTTTGTACATTTGTATGTATTATTGTACCAATAATTTCCTTATTTAATATTTAGACAGTAATGAATACAGACATCGGAAAGACATACAATGGCAGCTATATGTGACATTGGATTATTAGTCATATTTATAAATTCCGTCATTGGTAAGTTTTTAAAGCAAACAATTCATGATAAAATTGATATAATTTGTATGAGAAATAAATGAATGAACGGTATTGAAATAGTTTCTTCACTTTATTTCATTTTTTTTCGTTCAAAACTCACGAGAAGGTTCGTGAGGTAATTCTAAAAAAATGTTGCGATGTCTAACTTCCAGGTCGTATAATCATTGATTAGACTTCAAATGAAAGACATTTGACTACAGATATTCGTACCGTCCTCTTCTACGATATAGCGGAATGTAGGACCCTTGCCATTTAAAATCGTGAAACGAAAGTCAATCACTGGTTCCCAACTTTTATTTTGGGTTGGGTTATGTGTAGCGAGGGGGGCATGATAAATTGGATCAGTTTCCGTTCCCGAAAACAATAGCCAGTCTCCTACCTTGGCAGAAGTCAACAAAGTGGAGTTGCATAATTCAGTGATACCGTGCGCTGACTGCCAACCAAGATATCAAACTGCTTTTCTATATATCAAACAATATTTAGTGAGTCTTTACACGAAAAGCAAAACTAATAAAACTCACTTGCAACCGAATTTAAAAAAGGTAAATATATAATTATTGACATGCAGTTGTATTTCTTTCCTTCGATCTTAAAACGACAAATTGTGAAGTTTGTGTTTAGGAGAACAGACCATATGCGATATCAATAATAAAGCAAGTGGCGAGCATACACAACATCAACGTGTCTATTGTTTATATAAAGTACACTGCATAAGGGATGTGTATAAGGGATTTGTAAGCCTTTTCCGTTATCATAAGGGCACATTGATATTTAATGTTAGTGTTTAGTCAAAATCAAAGATGACTTTTATTTATTTTTTAAAGGGTCAATCAGAGTATCGTTAAATGAACTGGACATAACTGACCTGCGAGATAAAGAAGCAGTCATGGTTATAGAAGGTGACCATATCCTGCTGCACTGTAATACTGACCACCAAAATTCTACCATTTCATGGCACAAAAACAGCGCTATTATACTAAATGCCACACTAGAGATTCACGATGCACATTTACAGGACACTGGAATATACATTTGTAGAGTTACGGGTGCTAATATCAATGAGTCTAAGAATGTCTATGTTGATGTGTTATATCCTCCTTCCTACCCTGTAATAGAAGGCGCATCTTTAGGCCTGATAGGGGAACCAGTGAATTTAAAATGTGTATCCGACGGTAATCCTGAACCATCATATGAATGGAGGCTGGAGAAAGTAGATGGTGAACTATTGATAAGAAATCAGTCATATGAAACAACAATACCACATGATGATCATTACAAATTAGTTTGCAAAGTACAATCTAAGATGGTTACAACATTTGGCAAAACAAGAAACGTTACTCTGTCCCGAACAACTAGTATACAATATAATATAAAAGCAAACGTACAATATGTGAAAGACGGTAATCACTGGAGAATACATGAAGGCAAAGATGTATATATTGAATGTGGAACGGCTGGGAAGCCGAATCCGAAGGTTTGGTGGACAAAAGTCGGGGATGACAACTTCCGCTATGAAGGGATCAGACTAAAGGAATATAACACTGGTATAGAATTTGCAGGTGATTATGTCTGTCACGCTGAAAATACTGTCACTACAGTTAATGGAACTGTCATCACTACGCATGACACGGAAACAATTACTGTTACAATCATTGCCTCTCCAGATGTAGCATCTAAAGAGGAAGAATACTTATCATGTTGTAACCAATCAGCAGGAACCACAACCGTACATACCCAAATGTTCACAAGTAACAACCAAATAACAACAGACTACAGCAACAAAACAGAACAAATTTTGTTTTTATTAAGCGGAATAGGTTGGACAGCGCTAGTATTCAGCGTTGTCATAAATGTTTGGTTATATAGAAAGAACATAACAATTGACAAGAAATATAAAAATTATCTGTCAAACAATAAGCAGATAAACTCGAATACCAATCACAGTGTGTATACTAGTTCGGATCAACTGTAACTTACATGGAACAGACGCTGTCCTAAGTTCTATACCAAGCATTAACAAGGACAGAGGAGCGTTATTGGGGGCCAGCTAGACAGCATATTTTATCAAATCAATTACATTGTAAATTGTAGAAGCAAGGTATTTCTTTTGAGAGTACTCCAGCTAAAACAACTGTTAAGATTAAAGTAGATGAATTTAGACACAACAAATAAGTTTGAAGTTTTATGACAGGAATCTGAATCCAAGGTACCATAATGCTTGTATATTGATCTCTTTAATATAACATGAACTACTACAAGAATCGTGCGGCTTCCCTGTCATAGTGTGTTGCTTTGGATATAAAGGTCAATTTAAGCTGGAAGTACAGAACCCGAAAGATCCAGTACCTGCTATCATAACATTAAATGGTCTAAAATGATGTGGGAATGATAATGAGCACAAACATTCAAAATAGAAAACTGAATAAATGTTTACGCCATTTGATCTAAATTTGACCGGGAATTATAGCATATTGCTCAACATTATGTCCAGCCTGGTACAGCGATTTCAGATTTGTAAAACTTCATAAAATTCCCTATCTGTAACGTTTGCATGTAAGTTACACTTTCACGATGATGATTAAATCACAACTATCTAATTTGAGATTATTATTCTTCCGCTTTTTAAAATTTCGGTACTTGTAGTCTTGTATCTTTGTAATCTATACATGTTTTGCTGTTTGAGCGATTGTATGCTAAGCTTTCAGCTATCAACCTTTTGTTCAAACTACTAAGTATTCATTCACTCGACACAATCGTTTCAGTCAATCGACAATCTATGATGTGTACAGTAAACTCCGTTCGTAACGAGCTCATTCGGGCACATGTGTTCCTGATATCCAGAGTTTGTTATATCCATATAACATTTTCAATTTTTTTTTTTAAAAAAGGCAATCAAATCCCCGGACAGATAAAGTTTGTTCCTTATATCCACTAATTTCGCTATATTGGGAGTCGTTATATAAGGAGCTAACTGTATACTGATTAATTTTCTTCGGTGGGCAAATGATTAATAATAAGTTTAGATTGTAATCTTTAAAATTAAGGTGCGTAAAAATGTTAATCTAGTTTAGGTTTTGTTTGAATTGTCAAAATTACGAGGAGTGTTAAAATACCGGTGAAAAGGCTCTGAAATACTTTATTATTGGACCGATGTTTCAGAAATTTGGCCAGCTAATAGATTGATTGGCTTATAACAAATACGAATAATCAAAGTTTAATCGTTGATAAGTTATAAGGAAATAAGTAAGAGCACTTTTCCGAGTTTCTATTGAGCAGCCCTCGGATGTAAATATTTCCTATAATCGCTGTAAATTTAAGTGATTTGATCATCATGAATACTTCTGAATAAAAGTTATAATATTTTCTTTTACATGCACCTTATGTTCTCAGTTTCAGAAGCAATACTAGTACCAAATGCCGTATCACTAATTTAAGCATTAATTTGATTTTGCTACCTTATCTGGATAAATCATCTTCAAAAATTGATAGCTGCAGATAAAACCATTTTATACCTTTGGGTTTTACGTTAAATAACACATGCCCAATTTTCAAATTGTTCTGAAATATCTGGCAAATTTTGTATACTTTATGTTTAAATTGAAAGGATGGAAAATCAAGTAAGGTTTTATTGACTGCTGTTAGTAACGGGTCATTGAATTCAGCTTCTGTTGCAGCTTCATCCTTTGTCGTTGATTGTATGAAAGCTTACAACAAAAATAATCATTTGTATGTACCATGAATGATAATATGACGAACTATGATACACTTAGCTGATACGTTTCACAAACATTATAGGTGCAGGTATTTTGTAATATTTACATTGTTCAAGGCAAGGGAAGAATGAAATACAAAGTTTCGTATTATTGTTCTCTTATTGCATCCAGGTCTAACATGTATACAGTACATATGCACACAAATATACATTTGAATATTAGCGTGTATGTGAAATAAATGTTTTCAACATCTACAGCAAGTAAACAGCACCATTCAACAGCTGTAATGTTTTAGTGTCCAGTGCTGTAAGTACCCTTTAAATATATACAACCGAGACTGCATTAACCACCGTGTCCAATCGATACTGTTTAGTGTGGCGGAGGTAACGCTGCGATGAGGTGCCATGACGCTAGTTACAGGTGAGAATCGCTCCCTCTGGTAAGAACATTAACAATTTTAATCGATGGTTTGAAAAGCTTTGGAACAAGTCTCCTATTTGTTTTACCCGAGGTAGCGATTCCCACTACAATCCAGCGCTATAGCAGTGTTGATCACTATAGATGTGAAGTAATCACGTCTCAGCTAACCTGCCGACAACTACATGTTGTATGACAACATGATAATAATTAGTTTGTTCAATGGATGCAAGTACAGTTAATGAAGTCTTAACTACCCTGTGGACGACCTGTGTGTCGGCATTTTCGACAAGTGTAGTCCATAAACAGTGTGATCAGTAAAAGTTACCCCAGAGTACCCTCCACCACATCAACCAGTAACGATTGGACACGGTGTTAATAATCCCTTGTTTTTAGCGACTCAACATCATATGCAACCTTAATTTTTGCGCCCGACGTATATTTCTACGTAATTAGACTGTATTTAACATAATAGTTACCATATCTTTATTTAACGAAGGTTATTAATTAAGCAAACAACATGTGAGAATAAACACTTTGATGAATCACTGATGATACCCTGTTTTATGCGACAAGCGACAGTAAAATCCACAGTCCAAACAAAGAATATGGCTGTTTTAGCGACTTTGGAGACGACCCAAGAGTTACAGTTCCTGATCACGCGCGAACGTACGCGTACAGCTGTTTTGTTGACAAGATGGTCGCTGTGAATAGCGAAAAAGGACCGTTCGTACTTAAGAACAACGAATTTAAAGCATATGAAATGTTGAATCGCGGAAAACCGATCTTCATAATTATACAGAAGTTCGGTGTTGATAAAACTGTAAGTACAAACTTACAAACATGACGAGCCAGTTATTGATTGACTTTAAAACCAATGTTCCGGGAGAAATATTTGACAAATACCAAATATTTCAGCTGTAGTTTATATCCAGAACTATTCCCGTATGCATCAACTTATTTTCAACCAATCAGCAATCAAATGCATAGTGTAGGTCCACATGTTCCCTAGACAAAATAGCCTGCTTCCGGTCCTCACATATTTAGCATACTTATACCGATTGGCTTATCATGATATAATTCTAAACATAAGTGGCGTATAAATTTGAAGCGTTTTATCGAAAGTGATCTACTAGGCGAAGGGCGTTTTTGAAAATGTAAATTGATTTGGTGTCTGTTAACATAAAAAAGAGGTTGTCGGGTTAACGCTGTATACATATCTTCTCTAAATAATACACGGAACGTCTTGAACGACCCCTTACTCTAGACTGTTTAAAAAGCAGACGATTTAGCATAGCAACATATGATGAATAGAGCAACATGTGAAGATGTTACATTTTAATTCAGTATTATTGCTTGGAATAAGTTGTATCTGGAGTGTGTGTAAGACATTTGCATTTTTACATTTGTCATTTGAGGTTTTTAAAATAAAAACGAAATAAGTGTACATCAGATTTAATGTAATTGTTACACTTGTCATTTGGTATCATAGAAGATTAACACAATGAAGAAAGTTGTTAAAAAATCTTACAAAATATGTAATCAAATTAAGAATTGGGAAACACCCTTATATAGTATTTCATTTCATAGACCTGGAAAAAAAACCTGCAAGTTCAAAGAGTCCAGCGACATTTATTAAATAAAAAACAACAACATTATAATGTGCAATGCACTCTAGCAATATTGAAAATATAAACAATTTACCAGTAGTAAATAAATTTTATGTTTCTCTTGTCGTTGAAGCAGCGGCCTTTAGTGATGGAACAGAATCGGACTCTGATCTTGGTAAGTTAATTATTTTATGATTTGTAATGGACTTTGAAAAATGTCATATTACTTCTTTGTGATCTCGTAGAAGAAACATCACACACTCATCAATAAAACAGGAGTCGGCAATATGTATATAAGATAAATGCAATTCCCTTCTCGCTAAGTATAGATCCATACCGCAACATGGGCCTCCTAACAAATGAGTGCTATTAGAGTTTTGCAACTTACTCGGACGTAGACTTTGAATTGCTGACAACTGAATAATCTTAGGGGTTTTCTCAAGTTTGTATATCATATTGTAATTGCAACTGCTATGCAGTTAAAGTGGCATTGAATGAACATTGACAAAATGTTCAAATCAATTATGTGTATAACCAAGAAGAAACTTCGTATGGCATATAGAAATCGTCCGTCCCCATTTCCACTTCAAAGATAGTTAAGGGAATTACTTGAAATTTCATTTAGTGATAGAGCAGAATGAGAGTAAGTGCAGTGCGCAGGAACCATAACTCTATTTTGCCGTATTTTTAATTACCCCCCTTTGTTACATTTTCTTGTCCGGATCTTAACTTTTAAAGTACTGAAGGACATTTGTTCAATTTGTATACAATGAGAGAGGAGATTTAGGTGAAGTGAAGTCCCAAAGACCCATAACATTATATAGCCTTATTTTTAACTATCTCCCATCTTGTCCGGAGCATAACTCAAAATGTATTAAAGGGAATAGCTTGAAACTTCATACAGTGGTAGAACACAGCTAAAGGGAGTGCAATGTACAAGAACCATAGCTCCACTTTACCTAGTTCTTGGATTATCACTACTTTTTTATTTTCCTATTCAGAGCATAATTCTTGGGGTGCTGTGGGAAATCCATTCAAATAGATTCCTCTTAATTTCCCTCATAAAGTGAGAGGACTTTAAAAGATGTACAGTGCCCAAGAACCACAACCATCTATTGTCTTATTTCCTTATTATATCCCTTTGTTTCCGTTGATTTTCAATGACTAGTAGTGAAAAGCACAATAACCATATTCAAGCATCGCCAGATTGATGACAGCTCTTTTATGTAGAAAACATCATTTCCAGATAACAGTGTCACCATTTGCAATTTCCTGCTACTTGAAGACACTATAGACACCGTTAATTAGATATTTGTTTGTTGTATCCGTTTATGGCAGTTTTAAAAACGTAGCAGGAATTCATAATTACATATTAGGAAGTTTTTGATAAGTTTCTAGTTTAACATTTTACAACTGAATATGATGATAAAAATACGTCAATTCTAATACAGAATGTAAAGACCCATTGGGAATGGAAAGTGGGAAGATTCCAGACGATGCCATTACAGCCAGTTCGAGTTTTTCCCCCATGGTTGGTGCAAACATTGCAAGGTATTCATGCACATGTTATGGATAAAATAACGCCTATATACATGTATTGCTTAAAGGTCCAATACTAAGGAAAGTGAAAATTCAAATATACTTTAAAAAGCACAGAAATAAGTTATTTTTAATAAAAAATGAAAGTTGGTTAGCAGCAATTCTAAATGAATCACAGTACATGTACAATTTTTTTTCTATGCATTATGAAGAAAGTTAAAAAGACCTGGGTAGTCATTTTGTCAATTCACTGATATTTCAACATAATACAAATACTTTTCTTCTGTAAATTTTAACCTGCCAATCTTCATAATTTAGTGTCTTGCATAAGGTAATGTACTTGCCATTGAAATAGCTGTCACTTAATTTTTGCTTAGTAGTGGACCTTTGAATTAGAATAATAATCTAATTAGTAGAAAACAGATGACGCTGATACAGGAAACGGTTATATTAGTATTTTTTATCAATCAACATTTTTTTTTATTAATGAACGCCAACATCATCATCAAATTCTATTATTTATTAGCACCCTAAGCCTTACATAACTAGACTGAAAGTTTCCTGAGTAAAATATGACGCTAAATCTTAATAAAACCAATTGTTTTAGTTATCTTTATATTTGTACAGATTACGCAATGAAGTTAAAGGTGGGGCTTGGTGCCCAAAGCCACTAATAACACGCTACTCCTATGAATATCTACAAGTAGATCTAGGGGAATTGCATACAATTAAAATGGTTGGAGTTCAAGGGCGATTTGGAAACGGACAGGTTCATTAAATATCGTGTAAATTTGCATGTATAGAACATTGAATGTATTCCAATGTATGGTCAGAGGACATTAGTTGATTTTGTCTCTAAAACTGGATAATAAGATGTATAGATTCAAGTGCCGTTGATATAAATCGTTAACTGGGTAGAATCACACAATGATTTAACATATTAAGATCATATACAAATAACACGAGTCTAGTCTAATCATTTGCACGTGCTTCTTAGAAAGATACATGTGTCGTATTTTTAAGGGGTGTCCAATGGTGAAAATTGGTATCACAAGAAATTGTATTGTCCCTGTTTTCATTGATACTGAATCATTCCTAATTAGTTTCTACAAAAATAATGGATCAATGATAAAACGTTTTCGCAATATTAGTTTTTATTTATACATGTATGTATGTATTTATTTCAGTACCAAGTATCAAGGATAACACAATAAAGAGCAAGTTCTTATTTCCATTGTGGTCCTTTATTTTTAGAGACAGAAGCAGATACAAGGGAATCCGGGTACCAGACCATAACTCTTTTACGAATAGAGCCCTTGGTTCTTTTCTACGTGCCCGGTGTATAGCACCGATACACGCGAGACTACCTCTGGGTTTCTAACCAGTTCATCTCAGATAGGTGGGAAACACTAAAAAAGCGTTTCTGAAATATCTAGTGCCTCGGCCGAGATTCCACCACACCACCCTACATCACCAAAGCTATGTGCAAAATTCAGAATTAGATGGAACCGTTTATATATGTAGTATGTTTTACAGAATGAGTACTACTTTTCAATATTTTCTGATGTAGTAAAAATAAATTATGTCATATATTGAGATGAAAAATTAGGGATTGTGGAATTTTTGCTATTATCTTAATAAATATTACATTTTATTTTATTACCAAACCCACTTTACTAAAAAGATAAATCATTTTTAAGACAAAGGAATAACAAGTTTTCTGAGATAAGTTGCCTACAGCATGACCAATTCCTTTGTTTTAGAACGCAAAAATAGACAATGGGGATTAGGGCGGGGAAAGAAAGAAATTCAATTAGTGGATTTAGATTTCGACGACGACATTTAGGTCTGTAAGAAAGAATTCTAACAGGAACTTGACATAACTGTCTTTTTACAGGATGAAAATAATTCCCTTTGCAGTTAAGTTTAGTTTGATAGGCGAATAGCTTAAATAATTTTGAGAAATATAATTTTTGTAGGCGTATCCCCTTTTTGCCATATGGCAAAAGTTGTAAATTTTAGTCTAAAAAAATTAGGTCAACATTTTATTTTTCAAATTTTCAATCTTTTGCACTAAAATATTCCTATTGTGCCTCAGTTTATTATTGCAATACTTTTCAGTTTATTATTATTTTTGAAACATAGCAAATGGAACTTTTGAAAGTGCATACATCAAAAACCCCATCAGTGGGCGCCCGTAAAGAGTTGTTTTAAGTTTTAGGGCCCATTTTAAGTCAGTTTTGTAAAAATGCTCAGTGGTTCAAATAAGCATTTGAGTTTCGTTTCTACTAATCATAAATTCATGCCAATGCAATCTCAGTTTCAAAACTTCCATAAGCCAGACTATATTTTATATGTTGATAAGCAAATGAAAAAGTAGAAAATTTATATTTGACAGGGTCACGAATGGGCTACGCATTTCCGGTTAGAGTACCAAAATGCTGAGGGTAATTGGTTGAAAGCAAAAGACATCAACGGAGAAGAAGTAAGTACGTAATATTTTGAGAAATATACAAATGTAGCAGACATTTGATATGTTGATATTTATTTTAATGAAACATTTTTCTTAAGAATATTGAAGATCATTCTGTGTACTAAGTTTCTAGATGATCTCAGTAAAGGCGATTTTTAGTTAATAAACATCGCATGTTTGAAGACATTTTTCAGTTTGTTCTGAAACATTCTTCTTTTGTTTCTATTGCAACTTTATGATCAACATATGCATTATAATTACATTTTGTTAAAAAACGAAGCTAATAGGCATCTCTTTTACAAACGTAGTGTTCTGTTTTATGTTAGAGTATCTCATCTAATGGTAAAAAAGAAGCTATGATAAAAAGAAAGTATAAGCTTGTCTTCTACCATATTCAAAGAATTTATTTTAAATAATGAATGCCTAAATCAATGTTCATTCCGTCGTTACAGATTTTAAAGGGAAATACAGACACTTATTCGGTTGTGTTTCGAGAAATAGTACCAAATGTTACTGGAAAGAAATTACGTTTTATTCCATACGCTGACAAAGCAAGAACAGTTTGCATGCGAGTTGAGATCTACGGTTGTCTCGACAAACAAAAGGAAACATCAAATTCTAGTATGTTTAATTAATTACTGAATGTTGGTATATAATAACGGTCTGGATTGATCCTTTCTTTGTATGAAGGAATTAAATCGCATTAATAGCGACACGATATCAAGCATTGTCACTCTGAATCATGTTCAACACTTATTTTGATATGCATCTACAACTGTCAGCAATTTTTTGTTCTGATGATAAGATGATGATGTTGACGAGGACGACGAAGACAATCATTATATTCGCCACAAACACGGTCAGGAATATCTATATATAAGATTCAGTGTTTTGGTTGGATAGTAGACCTTAAGATCGGACTGTTGCCCAATCGGTCTATTGATCGTGTCAGGTTTGTATCTTTTAATCCGCTTCAGGAATGTTTGATAATTAAGTAAACTGTTCATCAGAGAGCCCACACGCTGAGTTCATGTTCCAACCGCACCTGCTCATCCACTTAATCGTGGAAACGATTGCTATTTTTTTCCATTTTTATAAATAAAAAGCATTAACTCTTGACCGGCGTAGTAACCGGCCTTTTATCGAAGTTGACAAATATCTTGCACATTCGGCACATGCCTGATTATTACCGCCTAAACAAGTAGCTTCGAGAATTTAAAGAAGTTAAAAAAAGAAACAGTTTTTAATTTATGGCCATTCCTCCTTATGCACAAGAATTTGTCATAAAAGCCAACACATCCAAGGTATTTTAGCCATATACAGCGTGTTAAAGTGTGATTAGGACTTCCTCTGAAATGCAAGTGCTTGTGAGTAAAGAAACAAGTTTTGTTCAACAGACAGACATACGTATTTGATTTCTAATGTGAAAGTTAATTAAAACAACATCATTTATAAGACTTGGCAAGGCACAAGGCACCTTAATACAACAGGAACAAGCGGTCGGGTGGCCGGTTGATCTACTTTTATAACATAGGTAGTTTGTTTAGCAAACTCCTCCTTCGTATTTCAAAGAATTGCAATGAATATTCGTACACAATGAGTATTAGACATGCAAGACAATTTAAGATGTATCCATCGAGGTGTTGCAGAGTTATGTCCCTACATTATGCAAAAGATTAAATTGAGCATTGACACAAAAACACCATGAATAGTAGATGTGCAAGAAATACTGTTTGTGCGTGTCCATCAATGTGTTGCAGAGTTATGCCTCTTTGAACTTAGACATTCTATTGCATAAATTTCATGTAGTTTAGCGAACAAACGTCTCCCTCTGTTGATAAAGAATTGCAATGAATTTTGGCACAACAATCATCCTGAATAGTAAACGAGCAAGACACAATTTTTGTGTGAATCCATCATTGTCTTGCAGTGTTATGCCCATTTGAATTTCTATTGTTTAAACTTCGTGTAGCAAAAGTAGTTCCAGGAGCATACCCATCCGTCAGTTTGAAAGGAATGCAGTGAATAGTGGTACCCATTATTACCACGAATATATATAGTAGATTTGCAAGACATAATTGTAATGTATATCCAGAGCGTTACAGAGTTCAATCTCAGACATTAATATGTGACAAAGCGCCATTGCGGGAGTATTTAATCACAACAGTGATAGCTCTTGTTTTCTCTATTTATTTACTAGAAAGATATAACGCCAATATCAAGCATGTTACAATTGCTATTTTTTTCGTGCACATGTTAAGTGCACAGTGCTCTTAATTACATCGAATGCTAATAGCGAAATACATGCTGTAGTTGTTAGAAAACATTTAAAGCAATTATGCACAATACTAGACTGACATTAAACGTATGGAATGTGAGATGCAAGATTGATGGCAATTACAACAACTATACCAAATGCATTCACACACATGTAGCTCAAATGTTTTAATCATAAAAATGTCAGAGACGTAAAAGTTATTTCATTTCAGTTACGTTACAAACTCAGTGACGTCTCTTACAGTATCGATATAACTGTATTAACATCTTACAGAAAAATAAATTTCCATACTAGTAATGTTCTTGCATGACTTTGCGTGGGTCTTTGTTATATCCAGTCATTCTCTTTTTGATATTTATGAATTTCCGACACCTTTATCGTCATAAGTGGTTCTACTTTTTGATCTTCAATATTTTTGTGCATTCAGATGCACTACTAACTTTTATATTTTATTCGCGGCTTTACGGATATTTATGGGTATTTGTTATTGTAATTTGTCTATCGATCTTAACTTGTGGCATTCTATGAATTATCGAATGATTATATTTTCCAAAACAAACACGTTTGTTTAATGTTTCTTGTTTTTAACGAAAAACTGATTTGAGAGGAGGTTACATAACAATTTGAAACCACAAATATCATGTCTATGTTGTAACTTCATTTGTACTTAGTGATTGAGAAACGGAATGTGCTACAAAATGTGCATCATACTACTACCGGTATAATAAAAATATATTTCGTTGTGATGCAGGGCATTACTACGATAAAAACAAAAAGATATTTCGTGATGCAGCATGAATAAATATGAAACTACATGTATTTACGATGTTCGTGATTTTCGTAGACACTCCTTTATATTAATGAAGGTTGTCAAAGACTTTATGAGCACATGTGCGGTAAGGTACATGTATATTGCGAAATGGCAAATGTATCTGAAAACGATCAGTTTTTAATCATTATAATAAGTGAATCAGTGTATGTTCATTGCTATTTCATATGTAAATATACATATTTACGTTAAAAGTTTCGGGGTTCGTGTTGGAGCTCGCATTATTTGTTTTATTAGCAAGGGTTTAACTTTAGACAACAATTTTGATTACAAGATGCAGACGAATGAATGTTACTTTAAAATGTTCCTGACAATACTCAATACAGATAATCATAATTGAAAAATCAGCCGTAATGTTACAGTTTTACTTTAATAAATCGTATGCTATTGTGGAGGAAATAAATACAATGTGAGTTATCATTGTTTCTATGTATTTGAATACAGATGTTAACGAGTGTCTGGCTGAGCCTTGTTTGAATGGCGGTACTTGCGTCAACGAGTTTGGCGGATTTCGTTGTGACTGTCCACCTGTAATCAGTGGAGAAGTGTGCGAAATAGGTACATTGTTTTATTTGATTGTTGAAACTATATTTGTTAGGTAAGCAAATAAGTCTGCTGAGGACGTATATTGTGCGTTATGTTCCTTTGTTGGAGGAAAGCTAAAGGTCAGCTTTCAGGTTCCTCTCTATTTCATATATTTGCCGCAAGCAATCAGCATGGATAGTAAATAAGCAAGATACAGTTTGTGTGTGTGTCCATTAAATTCTTTAGAGTTATGCTCATTTACTCATTATGCTCATTACTATTGATATGTATAATTATGCTCATTATCATTTGCTCATTATGCTCATTTGAACGTAGTATTTATGGAACAAAGTACGCTGTCAGTTTTGAAAGTATATAATAAAAAGAATATTATAACAATCTAATGATCTGCGGGGTCGAGTAGGATGTTTAGCTCCGGATCACACAAGAGGCGGAGCTTCGAGTGTGTTCCTGCACTATGCAACCAACGATAAAGATACACCCACATATCAACCGACTGTCTTTTTTTTCCTTTTTTATATACCTTTACCGGAAGTCATGTAAAATGTTTCATATTAAATGTTAATGTGTGTCATTAATTGAGTAATGTCGACATAACGCGCTACTTCGTATCACATTTTATATGACGTAAATGACGTTACTTGCGTCTCCCGCGTATAATCAAACAACAATAATAAAAAGAAACTGCACAAATGTAAATCATATATCTTGTCTATTTAATGCGAAAAAGACATTGTATTGAATTGTGTTCAAATGTGACATAAAAAGCAATGTGACGCAAATAAAACCAAACTGATTTTTCTACGGCAATGTGGATATAGCTTTCAATTTAAGCGTAGGAATATTATATGAATATGTATGTGTGTACAACCTGCACGATGGACAGTTAAGATACGGGTTTTTGCGTCTAATACAGAACAATGGATACAATATGCTGTATTTTACTGCACAAATACTTAAGCAATTTCAGGTAAGCAATAATAGGTATATAATGACCATTGTATGTACTTACACGCATGTAGCTCAAATGTTTTATCATAAAATTAATTTCATTTCAATAACCTTATCAACTCAGTTTCAATACTAGTATGTCCTGTCACCATTTTGGGCGGATCTTTGTTGTTTCCAGTCACTTTAAGAAAGACTTCATGAATTTCCAACAATTGTGTCGTCATTATTGTTTCATCTTGATCTTTAATATTTTCGTCCATTCAGGTGTAACAATAACTTTTATGGTTTATTCGCGGCGTTACTTTCTCCGTCGATCTTTACTTGTGGCATTCTTTGCATTATAGTACATGTATGATAATATTTTTTCAGCACAAACGCATGTTTTTACTGTTTTTTAAATATACTTGTTTTCAATGAACAACTGTTTTGAGTGTACATTACATAACAACTTGAAACCCCGCAAATCAGATTACCAAAAGCCATAGTTGATTTAATAGCATGTCTTTGTTGTAGCTTCACATAAACGGAAAACGCTTATCAAATGTAAAACATGATACAGAAATAATAAAAAAGTTGTTTCGATGTGTTGCAGCATGTCATTGAATGAATATGAAACTATTCATGATGTTCGTGATTTTTGTAGACACCCCTTTATATCAATGAAGCTTAGAAATTCGTACCGGGACATGCAGTATTTGTTTAATGAGTAAAGGTTTTTCACACAAAACTTGAACAACAGAAATTTAATTACAATAATAAAAGATGATCATAATTGAGAAATTAACCGTAATGTTACAGTTTTCCTTTCATAAATCGTATGCTAATTTGGAGGAAATAAATACAATGTAAGTTACCATTGTTTCTATATATTTGAATACAGATGTTAACGAGTGTCTGGCTGAGCCTTGTTTGAATGGTGGTACTTGCGTCAACGAGTTTGGCGGATTTCGTTGTGACTGTCCATCTGCAATCAGTGGAGAATTGTGCGAAATTATAGGTATTTTGTATTGATTTGATTGTTGAAACTATATTTGTTAGATAAGCAAATAAGTCTGCAGATGACGTATATTGTGAGGAAAGCTAAAGGTAAGCTTTCAGGTTCCTCTTTATTTCATATATGTGTTGTTTCTTCAATTCTTAGCTTGATAGCGGCAACGTTAACATGGCCAGTTTCTGTCTTGGTGCCAAGGTAGTTCATAATGACAATAGTGGTTTCTGGTTTTACCAATGGAGAAACAAATTATTAAAATGTTGTTTCTGTCAGGTAAACTCATCGTTAAATTACAGCAGATTCTTCATCGCTCGTGATTTTAGCTCAACTAGCTTTGCCAGGGTGAGCATTTCTAATGGATGATTGTCCGTCGTCCGTCAACATTTGGATTCAAACGATATATCCTCTGAAACAACTGGGCCAATGTTGATGAAACTATGCAGGCATGTTCCTTGCATGAAGTTCTACCAAAATGTTCATTTCAGAACTCTGGTTGCTAAAATAGGAAAATCTTAAAAATTCGTCTTCACTGGAAGCACAAGGCCTATTGCTTTGATATTTGGCATGTTTCATTGCCTAGTGCACCTCTATCAAGATTGTTCAAATTATAACCCCCGGATCAAAATTGATCCCGCCCGGGGGTCACTTGGTTTTACATAGGCTATATAGGAAAACAACTTTAAAAATCTTCTCTGAAATCACATGGCCTAGAGCTAAATTATTTGACATGTAGCATTGTCTAGTAGACCACTAACAAGATTGTTCAAACTATGAGCCTCGGGCCAAAACTGACCCTCCCGGGGGTCGCTTTGTTTTGCATAGGCTAATATAGGAAAAACATTTTCTCAGAAACCACATGACCTAGAGCTGAGATATTTGGCATGTAGCATTGCCTAGTAAACCTCTACCAAGTTTGTATAAATCATGAGCCCTTGGTCAAAACTGATCCAGTCTGGGAGGGATCTCTTAAATTGACATAGGAAAAGATTAAGCGGTTTCTTCTCTGAAACCACAAGGCCTAGCACCTAGATATTTAGCATGTAGCATTGCCTTCTGGACCTTCACCAAGACTGTTCTGATCCCCGGTTGAAAATTAAGCCTTCCCGGAAGGAGTGGGGAGTTACTTGATTTAACATAGGTTTATATAGTGGACCTCTATGAATTATGTTAAAGTGATGACCCCTTGTATTATTGGCAATTGATATACCGGTGAGCGATAAAGGGCCATGTTGGCCATCTTGTTTTTTGTCTCCCGTCGTTTTGTTTTTATTGAAGTGATCTATGAGTACATAGTCAGTCATTGACTCATGGGCATAGGAAGGTTATGCCAGATGCGGATTCATGACGAGTCTGATGGTCGGGGTGCGAAGCTCCGATGAAAAATTAAAAAAAATAAAAATAAGCTGTTGAAAGTACTTTAGATCTATGCTATCTTTGAAAAATTGAAATAGTACTTGCACAAGTTTGTTCTGATAACTTTTATGTAGTAGATTTTACTCAGAGCAATCATAAGAGCTAGATAAAAAAAATTATTTGTGCTATAGTGTAGGGTGTCTTGCTACAATCAGACCCTCGTTAGTTTGTTTTATCAACATTATCACGGACCTATAATTATAGCTGTTAGGATAACTACCTATGCTCGAACGTGGAGGCACATCTGTTTCATTAATATATAGGACTTTGGAATTAATGAAACAGATTTGCCTCCACGTTCGAGCGTAGGTAGTTATCCTAACAGCTAGATAAAGTCAAGTTTCATATTAGTGCTCTCCCTTGACTGTAGAATCTTTCTGCACTTTGAGCTACGTCGGGCTCGCGATAGCTGAGGTGTATAGCTAATTCAGAGAGGTGCTCAGACACCATGCTCGATTGTTTACCCGTCGCGTGACACTAAATGTTATCTCGGTCATCGTTGTAGATACGAGTTGTGTGAGAAGTACAACAAAGCACACGTACATATTTGGATAAAACTCGCTTTTAGTGAGATTTACATGTTTTAGCATCGGCGGAAAGTGACCACCTTGTCTTCCAACGGACCACTTCTCGTAGAAACTGTTACCTATCACCCTGAAAGTCGTGACAATACGCATCAAAGAGTTTATCCTCGATTTCTTCGGTGATATTGCCCTGGTTACTAGGTATAAGCCATTGTGCCAAGAAGCGGTCATACACATTAGGAAGACGCTCTAATTTTATATCTAAAAATCTATTGTTATTTCTTATTTAGAAATATTTTCTAACGTGCAAGACGGTATGCAAGAATTTTCTATCATTAGACATTTGGTTCAGATCGAAATATCCGTCACCGAGAGAAACTGTTCTGCGGGACCTCGGTAGGGCCTCGTTCCCGCTAAAACAGTTACCCTCGGTGACGGATATTTCGATCTGAACCTCGTGCTCATGACAGCAACTATTAATAATTCACACATCGAGTAATAAATTGCAAACATTTTATTTACGACATTTGTGACAAAAGAATGTACTGTTTCATGATTTATTTTTGTGCAGGATGTAACAGTCCACTGGGAATGGAAAATGGGAAAATCTCAGATGACGCTATAACAGCAAGTTCTGCTTTCGCTGAAAATGTCGGAGCAGAAAGAGCAAGGTATATACGATTAATATGTAATGACTAGACTTACGAACAAAAACCCGAACAAAAAAGCAAGTCCTACCGAAACTGGTAAATTTGTTTTTATCCAATTAAAAAGTCTATTACTTCTCATCATTTACATTTATACAATCTAAAGCAAATATCAAAGTCAAGGTATGAGCGACAAAATTTCAAATACTAGTTTGTTGGTCACTTATTGTTCAAAACATTATCTAATTCGTTCCCCACAACAATACATACCAAAACTTTTACGGCACTTTTTGCGGCAATATATGAACACATTTATCAACATTTAGAAATACATATTTTGTTTTCATAGAAATATCCAGACTTGTTATTGGTCTTCAATTCGTGAATAAAAATTGATAGTCACAGACAAACGAAATAATATTAATTTTGATTGAAAGTATGTTAAACATAATTATATCATTGTTAGTTAGGTACTGACCGAAGTCAATATCACATTTTACCTATTAAAGCGAACCGCCTTGTAAAACATTCCAAGACAAATTGACGATTCACCGATGATCTTTTTAGAAACATCAACCACACCGAGGATCTGATTCATCTTCAAAACGCTCAAAATAACGAATGTAACAAACGGCGTGCAATTTAATGAATCTGAGTTATCTTGTGGGACTTTTATTTTCTTTAAGTTCAAAACATTTACGATTATAATTCGTAAATGTCGTATATTGATAGTAAGGAAAGGAGAGATATTTAAAGGGTTTGGGGACGGAGGTGTGATAGAGGGAGGTTACGCGCAATTGCTGAAAGAAATTTAGGGTTAAGACAAGGAAAGGCAGTACACTGTTCTAGTCTATAGACGTTATTTTCAGTATGTATAGTACCCGTTATCACACTTGCATGATATCTCGGGTAATATTTTATTTAGTCAGATAATATATGAGGATATTCCAAGATATATAATGCAAAATTGTTGATTAACAAACAGGAAGTAATGGTTTTTTCCATGACACCTAAATAATCCGTTGAGTTAAATTCACATACAAGTCCGATGACTCGCAAGAAATCTTAATAGACCAACTATTGTCGCTATACGCTATATATGCATTGTTCAAAATAAAGGAAGAGACGGGGCTTATTCATTTACATCATCTTGTTCGTTTACGAGTATCTACACGTTATTAAGTTCGCTATTGCCGAAGAAAATTTTGATGGCATTGGTGGCCGTTAAAGTAGCTTCTTGTATCAACTTTAATTATATGGCTTGTTAAATTTTAAATAAAATTAACTATTTACGCAATACTATTTTTGTACAGATTAAACCATGAAGGAGAAGGTGGTGCTTGGTGTCCAAAGACGAAAATAACAAACGACTCCTATGAGTATCTCCAAATAGACCTCGGTGAAATGCATGTCATAAGCATGGCAGGGATTCAAGGGCGCTTTGGAAACGGACAGGTCTCAAATTTACTAAGAAACAAATACAACGCACTTATTAAGTAAATTTTACTCTATCGATTTGTCTTCAAAAACACGTATACGGCAGTTGTGCATTTGTTTTGAGATATTTTCCGAAAATTATGTCCGATGTTAGCTATTACGTTTATCACTAAATCAATAAACACTGAAGAAGGTGCCGGCAGTGACTGGAGTTTGACGATATGAATCATAATAATTACAGTATAACTGAACACAAAACTGACTTAAGATTAAGCCTTACCTTATTTTTTCTTAGAAAGCGATGTCCACTGAAAATTATCTGAATGAGCAGTGAAACTATGATCTTGTTAAATATAGCTCTTAAATAATGGTTGTGATTATGATAGGGACTAGAATATGCCAGGCATTTCCGGTTGGAGTACCAAAATGATGGGAATGATTGGTTAAGAGTCAGAAACCGTAACGTAGAAGAAGTAAGTATAGACAATATAGAAATTAAAGTTGTATCCTCTGACAGACGTTTTGGATATCTTTTTATAAAATCCAAACATGAAAAACCTTACAAATCTGTTTATACAATATTCTACGAGGCCTAGAGGAAACGTTTATTACAACTTCGTATGTCTTTAATACGAGAATTTGTTAATCTTATAGAGGTACATGTATTTTAAAAAAGCATATTTATTACATTATTCAAGGCCTAAGACTTTATCAATATTACATTTGAAAGACTTAGGAATATTCTAAAAGGTGTCTCTCTGTAATACTTACCAATGAATCAAAATGAAAATATGGATAGATGCGTTTTAATTATGCAGTTCGTTATTACAAAATGTTAACAAAGAGTTTTGTTTCGTTTGTGTAACAAGACACTAAAACAAACTTGAAATATTCAAGCATTTCAGTCATTGAACACATATTTACACTTTCGTTGACGTTCATATCGTCATGAAAACCAAAAAAAAAAAAAAAAAAAAAAACCAACAATTATGTAAATGCGTAAATGCTGTTTGTCACTATATTCCTTTAGGAATAAACATAAATGTGCTTTTTATAAACTACTTTTTCAAGCAGTTGTGTAATAATTAAACATTACAGATATTCGAAGGTAATATCAACACTTATATAGAAGTTGTGAGGACAATCGTTCCCAGCATAATTGCAAAGAAATTACGGTTTATTCCATATGACGACAGCGAAGAACCAAAGTCTGTTTGCATGCGAGTCGAAATATACGGTTGTCCCGCCAAAGCAGTACAAATCAGACCTAAACTAGGTATGTTAAAGTTTTTACAGAATTTTGTGTTTGTTCAGGCGATAGCAAATATATTTATCCAAACAAAAATGGAATAAACGGTGAGGGTGTGATAACAATGTTACTGTAATGCTTTAATGTGGTTCTAACGAACATTTCGCCGCAACTATTTTCTTGATATGAAATGATTTTATTTAATATGGTCAATTTTGCTACACTAATTTAGGTCATGCTTCTGCCTTCTCTGTGACCGGAACACCTCTTGACGGACCAGTTGAAGACACAGTCATTTTCAATAATGTAATTACGAATGTTGGTGATGATTACATTGATGTCACAGGACAATTTGTTTGTCGGATACCCGGTGTGTACCTCTTCCTCATTAGCATTGGAAGGGAAGAGTCGAGTAATGAAGCTAGATGTGATTTAATAAAAAATGCTGATAGCATCATTCAGGTCTCCTTAGCTAAACAAAACATGGAGGATGGCATTTCTCAGCAACAGGGAAGTAACTCTGTGATTCTTGAACTAGACAAGGGTGATATTGTCTATCTTGGGGATTGTTCTGCTGTAGAAACGTTTACGGATTGGTGCACATTTAGTGGGTCTTTGATGCTCGAGGTCAACAAGACCCTGCATTAACAAAAAAGAAACGCGCGTAAAATTAAACTATAATATACAGTATATGTATAATAGTAAATATAGTAAATCGATTGGACAAGAAATTCAAATGTGTTTACCATATTTTGTCTAATTGAAGGAGAACAGCCTTTAATTGGCAGAACATTTTATTCAAATGTCAAACATGAACTACAAATCAAGACTTTGTATTTCCAAGCTAAAAACAATATTTTACTGACACAGAAATAACAATATACTTTTCACAACAAACCTACGATATCTTTTTTTGAATCAGCAGAAAGAAGGAAATAAATCTGATGAATATATGACTTTGTTCAGACATTTAGACAGATAGATCCCAATGTTTGTGTTTGTGTTGTATTTTTCCAATATATGAAATAGGGGTCACACATCAAGTTATTTACAATCATGCATGTTTATTTTGTGAACTTTGTAAAACAGGGAACTGAATAGGTAAAATTATTGTTTCATATAATAGTATAAGGTACTTACATCTATGCTAACATAGTCTTTGAAAAAGCCACAGAGCTTGTTTGTAATTATAAACATGTATTCTATAATAAAAGATTATTCCCCCTTTTTTAAAAAAAATAATTGCATGTTGGGTACTTAATCGGTAGAATTACTAGAGGTATTGGGTTCGAGGATACAAACAAAGGTGAAGTTACCCGGAACCGTGTTGATCACGGGGACATGGGGCTGAGTTAAAGGGGGATGTAGGGAAGTGATATTTACTTTTGATACTTGCGCTGATGGATCTTAAATCACAGGCATGTATGATACTTACAAGGCGGTGTAAACCGGGCTGCGGTAAGTAGCAAAGATACGGGGATGAGTTCATCGGGCCTCGGGAAAAGTAATGGAGGTGAAGTAGCACGAGGCTGCGTTAATATTAGCCATTCAGTTAATGGAATGGTTGGGGCATCTTTGAAGCGTTAATGCCACGAGTTGAGTTGATATTTAGTAGTGGACATAGAACTGAATTCATAGGTAAGCGGGAAATTTAGAAGGCGGTATTATATGGGCTGTTATCATAACTGGGAACATGGCGTTAACTTAATTTAGCCGCGCGTAAACTTATGGAAGCAGTGTTAATAGGGCTGTACTGATAGAAAAGAACACGAGACTTAGTCCGCGGGGCTGTGATGAAACATATATAAACGGAGTTTCCAGGGCTGCATTGATACATTAGGTCATGGGGTTGAGTTCCTGGTGCTGCTGATATACTACTACTTGATATACACAGAGAAGTAGTGTAACAAGGACTTAACTAATAGCAGTGGCGATGATTCCTTCAGGCGGGATGATAGTACATTACACGGGGCTGTTTTCTTGCAGATGTAGGGGCACTAAACAATGGTTTGAAACCAAGGGTTGTGTTCATGTCAGTGGCCGTATGCGTTTGCCCATATGGCTGCAGGGATACATACACAGGTGATGTTTGTAGTTTCGCGGGGCTGAGTTGATACTGGGGTCACGGCGCTGTCTATAAAATGGAGTTGCAGGGATATCGAAGGAATCTATGTTACCAAGCGTTACGTCGATACTTAGGCATACGAACCAGAAATCATAGGCATGTGGGATACTTCACCACCCATTTATACCTAGATTTTGATAATGGAATATTTTAACTTCAAATTTGGAAACGTCCATTTCTTTAGATATTGGTGTTTTGATAAAATTCCTGCATATAAAATACTGATCAGTAATTGTCGCTTGCCTCGTATATCATTTAGTAGACACTAGGCACTATTGGGTTAAAAGACGGCATCAGGCTGAGAGCTGTGTTGAAGATGGAATTCCACGAGACTGCGTCCTGCGGACATGGGACCGAGTTAATATGGCTGTAAGGATGAACAAAATGTCTATTTTTTTAACATAATCCGTCAATTTCACTCGAATCTTTTTCATCGTCCTACTCATTGCAAAGTTATAAGATGTATGAATTTGTACATAGATGTTAGATTCGTTCGTTTGCTCAGCCAAATAAAACTAGAGCAAAAAAACACAATAAAAGTTTTTTTTTTCACATATACAAATGCTAGGCCTCAAGATGTACGCATTAAAAATTAAACAGCAAAATATCCACAGCTTTAAAATTTCTGACAATCATAACTATGACATCTTTAACCTAAACCTTGATAGTAACATTTTTACTGGTCTACTGCTCATTAGAGTGCCACAAAACATTCTTGGGAAAGTCACATACAACATTGGTATAGAAAACTGCTGCATCAGTGTTTTAGCCGTATACTCCTACTTCACACAGTTGCAAATCCGCTGTGTCGTGCTTACTAATCTTTACAATTGGCCTAATGATTTATTCTGACATGGAATTGTGACATTTTCTCCCTGACCCCCTGGTCCCTCATACTCGGCACAAAGAAGCATGTTTTCGATTGTTTCTCCAATAGTTACGGTGATATTACGCAGTCGTTCCCCTAAAATGAAACATAGTATTTCATTTTATTTGAAATGTATGTGACTAACAGATCACAACATCTGTAATCTTTACATAATTTTGCTTAATCTTTGGACAAAACTGACTTGGTATTGCAGTCAAGTAAAACACAACTCCCTAGATTTTCAAATTTACAGTACCAATATGCATGGGTGTCATACTAGGGTCTTCGCAAGTTCACCAGGGGAGAAATCCCACGGGCGACCGGGACTATAAACATTAAAAAAAAGATCAAAAAAATCACAGCATATTCCTACTGTAACTTAACTTATTAAAGTTTCCTGTTGTCAAAACTGAGGACACGTTGTATAAACAACGAGCAGGGTCTATTTAAACTGAATTGTGTGTAGGATACTTAATATATTAAGCTGCCGCTCGCTCCCTTAGGGTTTCTTAATTGTTAAAATTTGACTTAATATACACTAACTTATACATAAATGCTGTTGACGGCGAGTTCAACATAAACATACACATTAATGGATTTCATATCGATGACATATTTAGTACTTGACTGTTTATATACAATGTAGTTACTCACAACGATAATTAACGTCTCAATTGTATTACCATTCCCTCCCTTAATCATCCAGGTAAAAAGTTAAAACTCTATTAAAAAGTTACATTTGAGGGAGAATTATAATTGACGTTGAACACATTTATTGAATTCAAAAGCAGTCAAATTTTGATCACGTGTTTAATATATATTTAAATTATACAACTGTCCCATTGCAGTATTATAACAATTTAACAGAAATATATATTGGTGCTTCCCTGCAATTAATTATAAATCAATTGATTTTACATTGAGATTGATATTGAATTCAAATTTTTCATATAAATAATTAAAAGTAGTATTTGCGACTCATTTAAATTGAAATATAGCGATTACCACTTCTATGTCTGTGTAAGTTTTGCAGTTCTTACTATTTCACTATGTAACCGAACTTGGTCAATTTAAAGCTCAAAATGGATTGAACGAATAATTCGTACACCGTAGCATAACACAAATCAAGCACATATCCCTTATCTTAATACTAGTACCAGCTATACGATTAACAGCGAACCAGGATTTATAATACATTGCAAGTGATGTAACAAACAAAATATTAATTCGGATATGTTAGCAGGAAGAGTAATACAACGTTTATAGACACTAAAAATCTTTACATCAATAGAAAATAACGAATAATAATGTAAATTCCAAAATATATAGTTTATGATTATAAAGGTGCAATTCCTAAGCATAGAAAACAGTTTAACTTACTGAACCCATAAACCGATTCGTTATTAACCTGTTATATACATTGTACTTACAGCAACAATCTCCTCTGTTTAAAATAACGATGTAAGAAACGTGAAATATTTGTTCCAAGTCTACCATCCACCACAGATTATCAGGCGCCTTTCGTAGTGTAGTATGTGCACACATATAACGGTCTGTCTGTATTATAGATTCCCAAATGCAATCTACAGCAAGACTAGATGAAGCATCTTCCAATGTTGAACTCTGAGACGATGGCTTTCCCAGAGCCAAATTTGTTGACGATGTGCCTAAGATTATAAGTATTGCATATGTTATAAGTTTGTATGGATTTAATGCTCAATTGACTCAATTATTAGATCTTTGTTTTAAGCTGCATTGTCTTCTGGCAATTACATTTCTAGCTCAATCTGTCTGAATATTATGTGAGCCTTTGTAAAGAGTATTAAATCCAGTTACTCGTTAATATTTTCCCAGTAAACATATTAAACAAAGAAACAATTAATGTTTCATATTTCTCGTTGTTGAATACAGTGACGGCGATGATGGATCTCGTACCAGCTGTGTAATCTGGAAAGTAGTAACAACTAACTCATCTAATATACCGTATTAGTTAAATACAAGACATGGTTAATATGTTGTCTTCTGACATTTCTCCTCAGATTTCAACTAGAAAAATAGTTGGCACTTAGAACTGTTTAATTTATACTAATTTATTGAAGCTCTATTGTGAAGAAAGCTTGTAGCTTATCAAGTCACGTTTGAGTCCGCTTCCTGAAAAAAAAACAGCACTGGTTTCATATGAGGTACGGTCGTGACCTTAGTGGGGATCGAACCTGCAACCTCCGGGATGAGCGGCAGACACCTCAACCTCTACACTACCGCTTCCCATAGAACTGTTTGTTATCTTAATCTTCAACATTGTAAGATAGCTAGATTTATATATGTTACATGTTCACCTGGCATAATGTGGAAATAATTCAGTCTGAGGGAGGAACAAACTAGATCCAAGTTCACAGCTGTGGTGTAGTGGTTTAGGTGTCTGCCGCTCATCCCGGAGGTTGCGGTTCGAGCCCCACCAAGGTCACGACTGTACCTCCTCATATGACACCAGTACTGGTTTTTCCAGGAAGCGGACCCGATAGTGATTCGATAAGCTCAAAGCTTCCTTCACAATCGAGCTAAAATAAATTAGTATAAGCTAGCTGGATATTTTCTATCTTTATTAACAGCTGTTTGTCATCGAAAACATTGATATCCTACCTGCAGAAGGATCATGAACCAGTATGGAGCCTGGTGCCTTTTTAAGCCGAAGCGTTTCTGAAACATAACAAAGGTTGCAAAGCAAATAGCGCCTGCTATAAACCATTACGTTCAACACGTATGTGCCGCTTTCAAATAAATCCAGACAGGCTTTGTAACTGACCGAGGGTACAGTTTTATAACAGGATTCTGTTTCTAGCATATGATTGGTGTAAAGATTAGTTTTAGCATCTACATTTTTCGAGAAATGAAAACACAAGCACAGGTGTATGTCTAAAAATGTGAGCAAACATTTCATTATTAACATCTTTATAATTTTATGATATAAGTCCGCAACAAATATAGTGTAGAAAATAATAGTCCTGAAGTCGCAAAACAACAGTCGTAACAAGATCTTAAATTAATTAATATTTTCTGCTTCGCTTATTGAGTGTAGAAAATCAGTTCTTTGAAGTCCCCTGTTGTTGATAGGAATCTATAAACTGTATACCTAGTTACATTCTGAATAAAAATTTGTATGTGCTAGGTTCTTCATTTTTTATTAATAGAATCTTTGACGATACAACCTTTCTTATACAACGGATAGATATGAAGTCAGTTACGTACTATCGCAGTTCGTGTTGGTGTGAGCTTTTTGAAAATATAATTGTAGTGTACGCTCATATTTACTGAATATTTTGAAATGTTCTTAAAGTCCAAGTATGCTTTTGAAATTACTGATACTGTAAAGTAAATATACTGATAGGACATTTTTTTGGGGTAAAATAAGAACTACTTGTCAATGTGGTCCTGGGACTTTAATGAAACAGTAGAAATATACATTGTCTTAAATTCTTAAGCTTCACTTACGTTAACTGTCGTACTTGTAATGTATCTTGATGACAGATTAAGGTTAAAGATGTGTTAGTATTACTTTCTTTACTTCATAGGCAGCGAAAATGAGCTGAAATGAAATATGAAAACTGCAAGGTCGTCACATCAAGGCAAGATCACCATGCTGCTAGTGTTATATGCGAGAAGTTTACAATTGAGATGGGTACAGTAATTTCTGTCCAAGATGAGCCAGAGTTCTGAGTTTTCCGAGTTCGTTCTGAACATCGAAAGAGTGTTAACTCTAGTGAATTCATTAAATCTTTCGGTCCTGGCTATTTGCAAACCTGCTTCAAACGGTGTTACATTGTATCAAGGTCACTTTGAATTTGACCTTTGACTAAGTAACCTCAAAATCGATGTATTTCATCTACTGTCCATGACCAAAGATTCTACCAAGTTAGAGACATACTGGTCAAAGCTTTCTGAGGTAATTGAGCAGAAACGGCTTTAAGTTCAAGGTCACAGTGATATTTTGGTCTCAAAAAACAATGTGATTATTTGATTGGTTATGACAAAGCTTCAGCCAAGCTTTAGTTTCCAAAGACTCATAAGTTATTCTGTTATTGATCGGAAACCGTTTTACTGCCCGACCAATCTCAAAATCAATACATCTTATCTGCGAGTCACAACCAATTTAACCAAAGGGCGGCAGAACGGTCACGGGCAAGTTCTATAAAACATTAAAGAACTACTACAAAAGTCGACAACCTAAAAGAGGATTAAATTTTAAGTACGTCTGTCTTTTGCACGATAATGCACCCGCTCACAAGGCACACACTGTGGTCGACGTTTTGAAGTTAGAGAAGGTCACTGTCCTTCCCAACCCTCCGTATTCGCCAAACCTGGCTCCTTGCGACTGCTCTTTCCGAAGCTCAAAAACAATATGTCTGGAAAGAGATACAATTCGAGAAATGCTCTGGGATCAGCTGTTTATCAGTGTCTGATGGGTATCCCCATTGAAGAGTATGAACACTGCTTTAAAAAGTGGGTTTGTCGGCTCAAAAAGAAGTGTTTTGGCTGATGGAGAGTATTTTGAAGGACATACCAAAATAAATGATCAAAAACACTTGCAGTATTGGAAAACAGATGTTAATGAAATTATTTATTGTCATTTAATTAGTGATGGAGCCTTGTTATAGGTTTTGTTTACATATAACATAAATGAATAACATAACAGTAATAAATTGTGCAATACCGTAACATTTCGACTTTCCTGTAACACCATTTACAGCTTTCATTTTGACATTAAAGTGTTGAAAAACATATGCTACTGAGACGTAATTAGCAATTCTGCTTCTTCGAAATGTTGTGATGTCTCTCGAGAATACCATTATATTATCGCTTCTTATTTTTTATATAAACTTGCACTAAAACCATCGATACCGCCCATGAAATATTAATAGGAAAGAGGCATCAATTTTTAAAATCTATGGATATGTGTTCAAAGTCTAACATCCATCAATCTCTCCAATAACGCTATTCAGATTCGTGTATGGACACTTATAAAAGTATCTTCCTGTTTCGGACTTTAAGACATCTCTTTCTTCATTTTCATCACTATCAATAAATGGAATATGCATTGAATGTGGACATAAAACACATCATAATTTAAACACATCTATCTTAATGCTGGATCAAGGCTCACGTCTGCCGTTTACAGTTAACGTGTCCTTTACAGGTCATACCAGTCATCGGCAAGAAACATTATATATACTTAAGGACAAAAGTTCTGTCCGGAAAATTAAAGTAACGCAAACACTGAAATTGGACATTTTATTCATAATTAGAAAAGCATAATAATATCATCATTTTCGAATCAATTTACACATTTTCAATGTTGGTGACGTCGAATAGAATGTTCATGGGCGTTTAACGCATGTGCAACATGTGTTGTAGGCTCACTGACCTCTAGTCGACATAAAACGCGCAAATTTTGCCATCTTGAAAGCATCGTAATAACAACATAATGTTAAGTAGTGTGTAGAGTTTCAAAGCGTTACAAGTTATGTTTAAAAGAATAGCCACTTAGCCTGGATGCAACAAGGACAACCATTTCCAAAGGGTCATGAATGAAAGACAAAAGCCGTCAAAGCAGTTCAGTTAAGGTTCAAAAAAGGTCTCAGGGACTAGTGTATAAAACTGCTTCGATAAAACGGTTCTTGGTGATATGTTGGTATGTTGTCCTTCAGTAAATATTTTGAGGAAGTATACGCTTAAATAAGAGTTTTGTTTTGTATGGATTGATAACATGATGTGTAACATAACAAGCTTGTCTGAAAAAAATCATGTCTTATGTGATCATACAAAAATCTTGATTAAAAAGTTCCTCTTCGAAAGAAGTTTGTTATGTTTTACATTCGGTTGAACTTTCCTCTACTTGTGACCTCGATTATTTTTTTTCAAACACTGTCATGAACAATTGCGTAATTGCAATCCATAATATACCATCACATTCGAGAAAAATAGCCTCCTTTGTGAATTTAGAGAAGATATGCTTTCTGTCCATTTGAGAATATACATTGTATGTGCGGCCAATTTGATTTTTCCTTTCCTTTGATGTTAAAAAGTTAATTTCCACGTTAATATTTTCTTCCATTACCTGACTGTTATATACTAGTAGTACATCTAGTATTTGAACATGTCGGCACAGTGTTTCAGGAGGCAAAGATCGTTTAAAGTGGCAACATTTATTGCAAATTTAACGATTGAAAATATTAAGCACACAATAAAAAGTAATGTATACAGTTGCACTCAATTGCGGTTTAAAAAACAGAAAAAAACTTTTCTGCCATGTCCAAGTTTTAGTTTCCTTTAAGCAGCACATTAAAGATAGATTAATCGATTAAGTAAGTAAACATATTGTGCATGAACTATATCATATTTGCAAGTAAATGATTGGTACAAATTGAAGTACTGTAAAAGCTCTGTCGAATTGACATCTTAAACCTTTGATGCATATTATGTCATGGGTCGGTTTTGAAGTTGTAACTATATACGTACAAGGAAGGAAGTTTTCATCTTTGAAGTATGAAACATTTTACAAACACAAAAACTGTAAGATGCCTAAGTTAAATGGTGATGAACTTCATAAAAGATTTATGAAATGGTGATCTTTGAAATGGTGATTTTTACTTAAATGGTGATCAACTTCATAAACGATTTTTGAAACGGTGATCTTTGAAATGGTGATTTTTACTTAAATGGTGATCAACTTCATAAAAGATTTATGAAATGGTGATCTTTGAAATGGTGATTTTTACTTAAATGGTGATGAACTTCATAAAAGATTTATGAAATGGTGATCTTTGAAATGGTGATTTTTACTTAAATGGTGATCAACTTCATAAAAGATTTATTCCAAATGGACTCCATATGTTGCTATTCACACGTATGTATGTAAAGATTGTTTTCTAGACCTTGACCTAGAATTGTGTACAATATCAATACAACAAGGGCAGCCTTATTCGATTTAAACATCATGTTTAAGACCACCAATGTGTTCGAAAATAAAGGATGACAAACAAAAACATAAAAAAATCATTATTTTCTGAAATATGTCAGTGGTAGTCTCTGTGCTGATCGCGAACAGGAAATTCATCGAACTATTCTTTTAAAAAAGAGGCTCATGAAGGTTGATTGTTAATGCTTATGACAAAACATCATGATATTAAAAGTAATTATCCACACGATTATGTTAAGTTTTTTTAAGTTCATATAGGATGAGCATATGACTTGACAAGTTAATCAGAGAAGTATCACAAAACTAGCAAAACATTTATTAGGTGGAGAAGCTTGTACCAAAGAGTGTTCAGAACAATTATGATCACGTCGCAAATTTCTCTTTCGTCATAGCAAAATGGCTGCAAATTCAGAACAAGGGAGGTAAATATTGTGGATATGGGAACTATGTATAGACAACGTTTTTCCCTTGTGGTAACAAACAAACTTCACAAAGCTGCATATAAAAAGTCAAAAAAGTCAAAAACCGTTATTTCACTCATATCATGCAAGTATACATGACAAAAAGAGGTTATATACGAGAAAAGTTTCATACATGAGGCTTATTCAAACATGAATAATGTAATGATATAGTTTTTAATTTTACACATATGGAAACATATATAGCTTGTTTCACATGATAATCATGATTGTGTCATACAATGTGTAGTACATTTCAACAGTGCAATCTTAAATGGACTGAATCATTAACCCGTAGAGAGGCATTTTTAATACTACTCTACTAGATATGTTCTGTATTTGTCGTTAAGATATGGCTCTTTTTCTTACAAAATATCATGACAAATGTTTTAAAGTGACAGGAATTTTTTTTTATCAAACTATGCTTGTCACAATCCAATACAAAACAAACAGAACTGGTGTAATAATATTACAAGACTTGTATACTGAATTTATGTTGTTCGCGAAAAAGTTTAATAAACGACGACATAAAATGCATTTCACAAATTTTTATATGATAAATACTTTGGACAAAATATCGTAGTTATAAAACTTCCCAAATGTTTATAAATTAACCATGTTCTTCCTATTTGCTCATATACAATGATAAAAGATATAAAATTGTCACCAAGTTTTATTGTGTCGAACGTTACAGAAATTTTCCGCTAAGAGTGTTATAAAAAATGTTTGTATTTATGGTTGCTGCTTCACATACAACAGTTATGCATCCAGAAAAAAATCGAAAATATGAAGCAGCAAGTAAAAGTTTTAAGTGTTCTATCTTAAAAATCCCAAATGATATACAACATTCAAAATGTCTACTGTATGAGCCGTAATTCAGAATTAACAGAATTGTTTTATAGTTATAAGCTAGATAAAAACATACAAGTTCAATCTCCAAGTGATTACACAACCCACAAGTTCAATCCCCTTGTGATTACACAACATACAATGTTCAATCTCCAAGTGATTACACAACATACAATGTTCAATCTCCAAGTGACTACACAACATACAATGTTCAATCTCCAAGTGATAACAAAACATACAATGTTCTATCTCGGAAAAAATAGTTCCATTTGTGCATAAACATTTAAGATTTACTAAAATAGCGAACACGTATCTGCAAGCCAGGGGGTGATAACGAACACAAAATGACGTAGGTTGACGTAGTATTCCATATTCACTTTTTCATGTTCATTTTCTTTTCTGATGTTCAGACCAAAAAGTACGCCCTGTTGGATCGCAAGTTTATGCTTAATGATGTGCCTCTCACTCTCATCACCTTTGATTGCTGAAACTAATGTTGTTCCAATAAACACTGCTGGACCTGTGTTTTCTCATGTTTTTAAGTAACTTTGCCCTCTCTAAATCGCCAATCCAACTTAAATATAGGGCCAATACTAAGTAGATGTCTATGTCTCCATCTCTTATGTTTTAAAAGTATGAATAGTTAACATAATTCAATAATTTGCGCATTTCTTGTTATTCTGATAAATACGAATTTAGCAACACATTGCAAATAAATGTTCTGACGGAAACAAGTATGACATCGAAATTTGGGACAATGGGCTGTGACCGTGATGCAGCACCAAAATTTAGCATCAGAAATATGGTAAAACTTTACCAATTACGATTTAGGACGATTGCTTGCTTTTCATGTTCCTAGGGAATGTATTATTTTATAAAATCTTGGTGTATTGAAGTATAATTGTACAAAAATCAAATTTAGTTTAAAACTTTGAATAGTTAAAGAAATACTGGAAATGTTACAGTGATCACCTCTTGTATATCTAGAATTATTTGCAAACACAACTCTAGCAGCAATAATTTGATCGTGAAATAATGATACACCATACATTTGAATATCACTCTCAATATCTAATCTGAACTACAAGTGTTGAATCAGAGTATTAGTATTTTAGCTGTATACTGCAACTTCACACAGTTGTAAAAAACGTGTTGTAGCAGGTTTACTTATAGTTATAAACTGTCCTACCAATGGGTTTCGACAAGTGATAGTCACACGTTCTCCTGGACCTCCAGGGCCCTTATATTTATTACACATAATCATGCTATCGATGTTTTCTGCAACAGTGACTGTGAGATCACGCAGGCGTTCAGCTAAAATTGATAAATAAAACTGAGCATTGTATAATTACATAATTACATTCTTCACATCACAACATTTATTGCTCTTTTTGTAATAATTTTACGTAATATAATCTATTTGCAATGACACAGCTATGTAAAACGAAAGCCGCTGTGTATGAATTACGGACAGGAATCTTAAACAAGATGTTTCTTTAAAAAAAGATGGTCGGCGCAATTTTAAGTATTTGAAAGCGATTAGTGGCTACATTTTATATTAAAAAATCCTGTCGAGTTACATTTTTATGCTATAACAAAGCGCCAAATGTCACAAAGTGAGGGAAAGGGTGAAGTCCGTGACTGTAACGCGAACCCAAGGCCTTTCCATGCAGGATAGTAAGACAGAGGCTCTCCCGACTAAGCTAACCGACCGCTTTGTAACACCAGATACAGCTCCTTTCGAATACAGCTCCCCAGGGGAGCTGTATTCGGTGCACATAAACGAATAAATTAATAAACTATAATTAAAGACTAAAAACACAAAATTACAGTAAACTCCGTTTATATCGAACTCCTTTGGACGATTTAAAGTTGTTCCTTATATCTGAAGTTTGTTATATCTTTAATTAATTTTCTTATAAAATACAGAAAGAAAGAAAAACGCGGGCAGATAATTTCGCTATATACGGATTCCTTATATACGGAGTTTACTGTATTTTGTTGATCCTGTTATCCAATTAAAAGGTGTTTTACTTTCTAAATATGATATATATTCTACTTGTCATTTTATTGGTGTTGAAAAGTTACCAACTTCCGGTCAAAAGCGAGCTTACTACGGCTGCACCGAAAAACACCCACAACTGTCGTCAGTTTAAACAGATTAATTTAACTTTCAGAGAAATACTATGATCGATTTTCCTATGTGTACCAACACAATTTATCTTATTTAGTCTGACAGGCAAAGATTTGATCACCGGCAAGGAGGTATCATGAGGTACGGGATCTAAGCTCTGGTCGTTCAATAACACGTTTTTCTTTAAAGGTTATATCATATCCGTATACGCCCCCGTCCTGACGGGCCGAAAATAGCATATTATCATAAAAGAAGCAAATCCATCTGAACAACAAAACAAAAAAGAAATACATTGACTTACGGCTTGCAGAAGAAAAATGTAAATTCGTAAAATTGATTAGTTCTATTTGGTTATAAGGCCTAACAAGAGATATTTGTAATTTGAAGGTTAAGGTTCGTTTTCTAAGCGAGAAAGCATTGACCTTGTATGCTATAAAGACCCTTCGTCAAAGAAACAGGATGGACTAAATAACGGCTACAAAATACTTGACATCGTATAATACTATAAACATTCAAACGAAAGTTAAAGAACATAAATGAAATTAATTCTAGTTTTTGTTTTGTTGTTTAGTGAAAAACTACGCTAATACTATTACAATAAAATATTTCAATCAACTTGTGCCTAGCGATCTCATTTTAGCCCACTATCAATTATTCAAAATTTTCACAGTACGTTAATCAATGTTGCAAACACGTTTAAGTGTCATGTTATTGATACTTACATGTATTTGAATTATACATCTTTCAGCATTCTCACGACTGCACGCGAAATGTGTTTAGTCATGTATTAATATTAGTTTTCGGTAATGAAAAAGATGTTGTCAGGTATACGATGGGGTATACATCATTGTTTGAAGGCTTTGATTTCATACAACGGATATGTATACATTATTGTGCGAATCAAGAGGATAGGAGCTTCTAAGCACGTGGTTCAATTTGAGGACGTTCTAGAATCTGCTTCTGCTTCCAGGCCGAATAAATGAAAAAGAACGACCGTGTAATCTGACTTAGAACAAATAGCCGATAGTCCGAGGTCATTAAGAATTCAGCTAAAAAAGCACTGCCGTTCGAACACACCCACAGACACCAGAAACGAAACTTAGTTTAACTTTTTGGAGACTCGCAAAAGGTGAAGAAAGGAACTGCTTGTTCCCAGACTGAACAACTAACCGAAACAAGGCAGTCTTAAAGCCAGCTATATCCCCGCCTGAAATAACAACATTGTAGGAAAATTTATTGAGTGTAGTTTGCTATTAGCTGCTGATCATGACTTTCATATTGCAGGTTTAGTTCCATCTGTTGCTCTAGTAACAGAGACCCCAAATAGTTCGAACGATAGTTTTTTCTCGGGTCAGGTATTTGTTACAACCAAGGACAAGGTGTTTCAACCATCAAGTCCAATAAGACATGCAACTGAACTTACTAGAATTCTCAGGGACCATTACTGTGACGACAATGTTAATTTGAATGTTCCAGCATTATGCATATTGTCTGACGGGGGACCGGACCATAGAATAACATACGAGTCAGTGAAAGTGTCTTTGATTCAGCTATTCATGCAGCTAGATCTGGATTTGCGTATTCCAATACGAACTGCCCCAAGTAACAGTTGGCTCAATCCAGCAGAGCGTTGTATGGCTATTTTAAATTTAGGCTAAAGATGATAAAAAACAAATCTATACTAAATGTTGTTCGTAATGCCACAACAAGACAAAAGCAATTAAAGGATAAAGGGAAAAACTGTTTTGATTTCTGTCCTCTGGCCTGTTTTGTGGGCCCCCCAAGGGGTTTTTGGGGCCCCCCCCCCCCCCCAGGGGGGCCCCCCCCCCCCCCCCCCCCCCCCCCCTCTTAGTTCCTTTGTGTGTAAGAGATACTTTATTACAGTTCAAGGTGTGATTGGAACATGGTGGGGGTAAGGGGGGGGGGGGGGGCCCCCCCAACCCCGTAGCTCCCCAGTGGTGTTCCCCCCCCCCCCCCCCCCTTTTAATTGAACGTTTTGTCCCTCGTGTGTTTGCTTTGTATGCTAGTGTGTGTTGGTAGTGTAGTGTGTGTGTACATGATTGTTGTGTGTGGTGTGTGTGGTGTGTGTGTGTGTGGGTGGTGTGCACTTCTGGGTGCTGGGGGGTTCGTTTTGGGAGGCTGCTTTTTGGTCGTGGCATTCCCTGTTTGATATATTTTTTTTAAAATACCATCCAAAAAAAAAAAAAAAAGCCTCCTAAAAGAACGTTTCAGTCGCCTCAAGTTGAAGGGGGAAACATTCAAGACTAAAATATATTGGAGTGACAGAGGAAGACAAAGAGGATGCTTTCAAAATCATCAATGATACACCCAACGCCAAGGTGGACTGCACGGTTAGCAGTAAAGAGTTTAAACAGTTAAAGAAATTCAGGTATAAACTTAAAATTTTATGCGTGTTTTTTATACGCCCAAAGCGTCAAATTAAATGAACACCGCAAGGTGTCCGCTCTAAATCGAACAGTTTTCATCCGATCTTCATTAAACTTGCTGAACATGTTTGTGGGCATAATGTCCCGGCCAAATTTGATAACCAACAAAATCGCCCGAGGAACTATTGGATTATGGACCTTGAATTATCGAAAACTGATGAATTAAATTAGCCTTAATTCAAACAGGTGAATTAGCCGTGTCTGCTCTATTGTTCAAACCGGTTTGACAAAAAAAACCTGTGAACTGCCAAATACCGAGTTATGGCATATTTTGTGACAGTTTCTCACTCGTGAAGGAAAGTAGCAAATTTCTTGCTAAACAACTGGTGAAAACTGGCTACATATTTATTCATGTTTCGAAATTGACTGATTGGCGTAGCAAGTTACATCAACCGACCGTGCAGATATTGGCATAGGCAACGGTTTTGTACTTTGATACAGAACCGATTACTGTAAAGATACATTTATTTGAAAGTGTTTATCTTCTACAGTTCTAAAAGCCTTCACAGAGGAAAAGCAGTGTGTCTATAATACTCTAGAAACTTTACTATGATAATATGAAAGTTCAATTGCCGCGAACAATAAAACCACAGGAACGATATAGAAACATTTTGCCTGTCAAAGTGTGTATTAATTCATATATAAATATAAAAAAGAGAATAAAGAAGAAGGCCTTAATCGCCAGTCTATACTTTGAATGCTAACTATATCTCAACAAATTTTATAGCGGTATTCTGCATCAAATTATTCAAGAGCGTAGTACATATTTCGCTATTTGATGGGGGTACAAATGGGTAAAATATGTTACAATATTCATTAATTATGTTTAATTGCATGCCAGGCAAAGACATTTCAATATGAATAATTATTACACAAAAGACTTACAGTAGTGAAAACGGTTTAAATTTTGATAACCTGCTCTATTGCAGTTCTATATGAAACGTGTTATCAAAATATATATTCTACCCGGAAGTATGGTGTATAAATTATCATTAGGAAGGGTGACAAACTTAAAGCAGGTGTAGTTTCTTTTTCATTTTATCATGCACGTTAAACTTGAAATCATCCAATACCAAATTAGCAGATTTACTCGGATTTATAATAATTGTGATACACTCTTGTCTGGATGTGATACATGTCATTATTTATCGATATGTACCAATAGATCGTTACCGTAGCGCGACGTACATTTGGACAACGTTTATTAGACGGTTTGTATGTCAGTTTTTACAGTTAGAAAAAATTACCATCCCCCAAGACTACAAATATATGTCCCTGGTAGAAATTAAAAAATTGCTACGTGTCTGCAGACGTCATTAAGAAATCTTGTGAACATCGTATTTTAGTTAAATGCTGATGACATACTTGTATTTTCAACTCAGAAAATGATTTTGAAATTAGCACACACATGGGCAGACTTACTGATTTTTGGATACAATACATATATATCATTTACAATATACTATACAGTGCAATGCTAGGTTGGATATCACCATAGACACCAACCTAACATTATTATATTAAACGAAACTTCTACCGCACCACCTGCTTCTCTTCTTCTTTTTTTTATTTTCGAGAGTCCCAATTTCTTTCAGCTTATTTTTAGCTATCGATGTACGACAGCTATCATGTATTGCATTTATGAAGGCATTGGGTAGATACTTCTGTTACATGAATTTCAAAATGATTGAGTGGTACAAATTCCATATAGAAGATAATTGTAAGAGTGGGTTTACCAAGGAAGAGCATCAAGACAAATAACCAATGTTAAATCTACTGAGGTATAAACGTTTAATTTAATTACCTGCCACATGATTTGTACCACTCGGTCATAGTGAAATTCGTTTAACGAACATTTCTACCCAGTGTCTTCATACATACAAGACATGATAGCTTTCGTGCACCGTTAGCTCGAAATAAGCTGGCAGATATTGGAAGGGCTGAACATTAAATAATGAAAGAAAATGGCAGGTGGTGCGTTAGAAGTTTCGTTTAGTATATAATCCTAACGAGGAAAGAATTTATGTTTTCAGGTCCTTGTTTTTCTCTATATACACGTTTTAGTAGTGATTTTCTTACAAATTTATTCTAAATAAAAACTTGTGATTTAATTTAACTTGCAACAACTAAGTTTATATGACTGTAACTTGAAGTAAAAAAATGTCCCCTTAAAGACGAGGCCCATGTTGGGTTGTGAAATTTTTAAACTGCTATTTTGTGTCGGCGTTGGCGTCTGGGTTGGTTAAAGTTTTTTATAAAGTCAAATATCTTGGATACTGTCAAAAATATTGATTTGAAACTCAAACAATACGTTTAAAATCAACATCTACACCTGAAAAAACAAACCTCATAAGTATGTTTTGATTATTTACAGGTTTATGCCACTTTTAAATTTAGAATTTTTGGTTAAAGTTTTTTATAAAGTCAAATATCTTGAGTACTATCAAAGGTATTGACTTGAAACTCAAAATATATGTTAACCATCAACATCTACACTTGAAGAAACAATCCCAATAACTTTGTTTTGAGTTTTGCATATTAATGCCTCTTTTTAGATTAGAATTTTTTGTTAAAGATTTTTATGAAGTCAAATATCTTGCATACTATCAAAGATATTGACTTGAAACTCAAAATATATGTTTACCATCAACCTCTACACATGAAGAAACAATCCCCATAACTCTGTTTTGATTTTTATACAGATTTATGTCCCTTTTCAACTTAGAATTTTAGTTAAAGATTTTTATAAAGTCTAACATCTTGAATACTATCGAACGTATTGACTTAAAACTTAAATTTTATGTTTACTATCAACATTTTCACCACTGTTTTTGATATTGTAAATATCTATGCCCATTTTTACCTTAGAATTTTGTCACAGTTTTTAACCACAGTATTATATGTAAATACTCGAAATGGCTTAAATTTTGAAATGTCATAAAATAATTATGCAGCATGCAGCAGTCATGTTTTTTTTAATTTTATGCATATTAATTTTACGAGTGGAGTTCAAATCCCATTCAAGCACATTTTTTTTTTCAGCTTTAAAACCACCATTTAATGTTCTTCTTCAAATATTCATAAAAATGTCCTTCGTATCAGATTAACAAGGATAATGACAATGTAAAATTACGTCTAGCTATAAACAATACGGAAATGGTTTTTTACAGATGTGGTTATTTTGAAAATTTTGACGGTTAAAATTCACCATTATTTGCTATTATATTAAGAATAGTATAAAGACACAACTTATCAGAGTGGAATTGGTGCCCCACTTATAAAATTCGCATTTTACTTTGATTTTTATCCCTTTAACCGTGCTTTTGGTTAAAAGGTTTGAAACGTTTTAATCATATACATCACGATACTTTGGGTAGGCTCTTTAGTTGGTGGCTAAATGTGTTGTTTCTGTAATTTTACACTGTATACCTAATACTTTGACGCGTTAATTAGATGGTATTTGTTTTTCCGAACAAATAGTAAAGGGGTCACAATATGTGAATTGTTTGTTATATAAAGATATATTATTGTTTTGAATAAATACTTTCGGCCTACTGCCGCAAGATATGTTAAAATACAGTGGGAGAAGAGACGTGCTTTATGAAGCAAATTCTCACGCCATACCATTTATGCAGAACTCGGTGTTGTCATTTTGCTAATTGAAAGCCATTTTGCCGCGTCTTTAATGCTTTGCATCAATACTTTTCTTGTTACATATACCATACACAAGTGGTAGGGCGCACAGTGATCGCAAACTTGGTGAAAGCAAGGATACAAATTCTTTTTGAACAAATAACGGTCAATTTTGCTGACAAGATAACATCCAAAGTGATCATTGAACTTTAATGATAAGTAAAGATCTTGTCAGTATAGTACTAAGACAGTTGAGTAACCGGCAAAGTTTTTAAGTTACATAGTATCTTTTGCCAGTTCAAATTTTATACATTCATGAATATTTTTGCACTTTTCCGATGTGGCGTAAATACAGCAATGATATGCCATGCTTAAATATTTCATTTACTTGAGACGGAATGTCAATAGTTTATCTTTACTTATATAATCAATACATGTCAGATTTGGTGTTGGTGTTAGTCCTTTTAATTATTATTTAAGATTTTGTTTAATAGGGAGAAGCCAAAGCTTTTAATCAATTCAACAATTAGATCAATAAAAGAAGATGGCGAAGTTGCTTTGGACAATGTGCTTTACACTCACATATGTGGTCTGCCAGTCAAAGCCTTGTTGTTTCCCAGAACAATTGGAGGCTAAGCTTAGACTGCTCATGGGTACCGTAGATGTTGAAGGCATACACTTATTAACGGTGGGTGAATATTTGATTATTACATGAAACATGTCTGATAATTGTTATTATAATACTGCATTCCGTTACTATACATCTCTACCGAAAGGTTCCGTTTTAGCCATACAGGGTTCACTTCTTACTATCACTTCGTGCCTTATAAACCGTTTTGAAAGATATACATACAACTCTGTTCAAATTTTCATCTCAAAAAGTGGACATGCAAAACTTTTGATCCTCCCTCGCCAACGTACGGTCAAAGTCATTGTTAGGGGTCAAAGGTCCTAAGACTATTATCTCATTAACACCTAGCTATTTTTATGACATTTGGTTCAAAGATTCTTTTCATCGAGATGACTTGTAGAGCCTATACTGCAATGATAATTGCTTGTAATAATGATACTTTCTTGTTCACGGTGTACCCCGTAAATCTCTGGATAGATTTGATATTTTTTCGATTAACTTGTGTCAAATGTTCATCATTTGAGACCACATACAGAACGTGGTTTCGACGCAGTCAGTTCATGATCAAGATTACAGAAAGGGGCCAGTTGTCTTGAGACTATATCTCCTTAAAAAAGTTCATGAATCATGACTTATAAAGCCTATATTCAAATCACACAAGCTCAAGGTCACAGTTATGAGTCATAGGTCTTGAAGCTACTTTGAGATATTTTTTCCTGACAATTAAGTAACCATGTCACGGAGACGATATGCAAAGTCTATAATCAATATGGCTAAAGGTCACGGAAACACTTCTGGACGAAGGCCATACAATTTTATTAGCAACGTACATTGCTTTTTAATATCGTACACAAGCATGCCTCAGGTACATTACTTTGCTGAGATGTTTTACCTGATGATGTTTTCTTCTTTTTTAAACGTAATCAGTGATTGGGCCAAGGTGCATTTATGGGAGTATCAAACACATTCTGTGACAGCTCTAGACGGAATGGCAGACAGTTTATTATAAGGTGTCCCTTCAGTGTCATCGGATTTCGAGAAAATGCTAGTGTCAAACCTGATACATTGTAATAACTTCTTATGGCATCTTAAGGTAACTCATGAACTAACCTACAATCTTAATCGCCAAATGCCTTTCTGTATGCTTTCCATTTACCTAATTGCCTTGTGCATTGTACTAAATTATTAGATTTGGGAGGGGGGGGGGAGGGGTAAATATAATCTGAAAAATAACGCGTAATGGCCATTTAAATAATGGACACTCTACTGAGTTCGAGCTAACCGGTTTAGTGAGTATTAAGTCAGTATACACTTAGATGCACCAGTTCTTCAGACGGCTACGTTAACATCATTTTCAACTGAAATAGCAAACTAATCCCTTGCGGAATTAAAATCAATGTTTTGAAATTTAAAACCATTGCAAAAAAGGGAATACTAGTAGTATTGTTATTGAATAATTTTATAACTGCAGGTGCTGTAATGCAATAATTGTACTCTTGCGTTTCTACATGGATTCGTGTCGAATAGCTTACCGAACAAGTCGCAATAGATTAATACCAGGTTTCGCTTGACTTATCTCAAAATTACAATGTAAATTTACTTCTGAAAAATATCTTGCATCTCATAAATGTATAGTCTATTTTGACTTTGCCATTTATACGTTTTGCTTGGCACAGTGAATATTACCTTGTCGTTTTTCTCCTAATTACAGGGGTACCTCGCAATGTCATTTGATGCCAAAGGAGAGAGGATTTATATAGATGAAGACATTGAGGTTGACAAAGTGAAAACAAGGATTACAATTTTGCAGCTGTATAAAGAAGTAATGGATTCGTCGAATTCTATATTCTCTATTTGGGCAACAGTTAAAAGCCAATGGAATAGTTTGTCAAGTGTGCACTATTTAAGCTATGTTACGAAAGTTGGTGATGAGTAGATACTTAAAAAGAAATATCTGGTTGAATGCATGTGATATTGCTCATCAATTTAATTATATATTCATGCAAATTATTTTCAGAAAGAGCTAGGAACGCAGTATTATGTTGAAAATAATGCGACTTGTATAAAATCAAGCCTACCACCGTGGAACGGGAACTGTATTCCTGGTAAGTGTCATCATACCAAAAACGCGATTTCATGGGTTCGATCCCTGTCTGCGTCATATAAAAAAATGCTCGCTTGGTGCTCAGCATTAAAACATGTATTGTCGGGAATGACGTCAGTGATATTAGCACACTTGCTTTAACCACCATTACATACCTTTTGTTTTTTGCTTTTTGGTGTTTTATTTTCTATTGTTTGGTACTTGGTGTTGCATTTATATTGCTAATATTATAGCTGCTGTTTGCGCCGTTTCGGCTGCCTTTTTCTCATAGCTGGAGATATTATCTAGGAATCATTCGTCCGTGTGTAGTCTGGTACTTTGTTGGTGCTGTGCGTAATGGCGGTTTTGTATAAGTTTTCTTCTTTTCCATAGTACGTGTAGTATTGTGTGGTATGATTACGGGTTTTATTTTCCGCGGATCCAAACATTGATATCAGATCACCGTGGTACACGATAGGCTGAAAGCATTAACAGGATTGGCGTACGCCACGATATCCGCATATTCATTAAACTAAAGGTAACGCTCCCAAGCAATGTCCGATATCTATCAACCAGCAGGCAGGTCCAAATGTTATTATGATAACCTTGTACCTATAAAGAATTTTTCTTATTTGTAAATGATAACAGACAAAACGCAAAGTAGGAACAACACATTCCCAAATGTAATTTTTCACGAAGGTAAAATTTACGAGTTTAAAATAATTTCTTAAAATAGTCTCAAATGAAATGTATTATGATCAGAATCAGATATGATATATAGTAAGAAAAGAATAAAGAGATTTATATAGGTTCTGTGCACCAATATTTGCTTGATTGTAGGCAAATTAAGTAAACAAAGAGTGTTTTTGCTCTTCTTTGTGGTTAAAAATTGTAAACACCTGGACCCGGTTGTTGGAAACTGTAACCGGCAGTTCTTTATACATTGTATGCGCGTATGATCGTGACTACAGAAAATCTGACTTTAAGCTGTTTGCAGTAGACATGCAGTTATAGATTATATGCATGCATACTTCAAACTGTCTTTGAGAAGTCGATATCTAACTTAAAAGTTAATATTTTGGTACTTTAATATAAATAGTATGAGTAGCTTATAATGTAATGTGTAAATGTAAAATAGTTAAGTGGCAAAGTCTATCTTGGCCTGTTTTATATGTATCATACATCCGTTACTAGTTAGGATGTTTCTTTTTATATGTACTTGATTAAAGCAATTTGCCACTTTTTCACCTGTCATACTGCTCCACTGGAGCGAGTACAGTATTTATAGCTGGATGGATGGATGGATGGATGGATTGGACGGACGGACGGACGGATGGATGGATGGATCCGACTGTTTGAAACAGTACACATTTAAACGGACTACTCCTATAACGTATTTCTAAACTAGAATCAATTTTCTACGTAGGTAATGCAACACACGGGAACCAGTATAGATTGGGCATGACCTCTAGCATCAATGTTCTGGATTATGAATGGGCGATAGAAAATTTGGGATACAGGATGACGGTGACAAGTGATTCGTGTGTTCCAACATTTGAACAAGTCATCGGGAGTGCTACAGGAAGTACTGTTTTAATTAGATATATTGTAAATTTGATATGCGTGATATGTGAAAAAATGAAAACTTGACTAAGTAAACAATAAAGCAAACACAATGATTGAGTTCTATATGACTTATGGCTCGTGTTCAACGGAAAAACAAATGGGTAACGTTTTGTGTGAAAGCCACTGTCATGCCTATTAGAACATATTGATTGGACTGATTTGAAACGCAACTGAAGTGTTCTAGAGTGACTTAAAGAGATATAGCCCCCTGAATTGTATCAAGATAAAGCTTTTTGAAAGAAATAGTTTAAATTTTACCACTAAAACGTGCAACAGGTGGGGCTAACTGTCCTATGTTTTAATAGTGTTAATCCCTTTCTTAACAGTTAACCGAATTGTACAGTGATTATTAGCAGTCAAATACTGCTCAGCAATATCCTCTTGCGAAACGCGGAATATTTCAAAAATACATTATCTATAATCCGATTTCAAGCACTGAGACGTGAATGTACTCTATGCTTATTGTAAACGAAGGAAACATAAGGGTAAAATTAGGCTATACATGTCGTATATGTTCGATAAATCGTATCAGATCTATGAATTGAAATGTACCTTGCAAGAACACACCAACATGCAACAATTGACTTAAATTACTATAAAATATGATTTCATGCAAAATGCTGTAAATATGTATACTCGAAATGTGTCAGCTACTGTTAATTAAAGTACTTGATTTTATATTTCAGCGAATTTGATGGGTACATACACATTTGAAAATGTTACATCCGGAATAAAGGACCCCCATGTTTTTGATATGCCAAGGATTTGTGAAAAATTCAAAGTAGTCAGTATTTTATTGCACTATAACTGATGAAATTTAAATATGAAATAACTGAAATTTTGAAAATGAAATATGACAAAACTTACGATTTAATTTATGACGTAAATTGATATTCGGCAAAAATGTTTAACTGGTCTTGAGTCCAATGCTGTCATGAAGTAATAAACACACAAACAATCTTTACTGATGACTTACAAATGTACGTATTTTACAAACAAACAAATTGTTTAATAATATTCCAAACAATAATACGCATGCAAATTCTTTGACATTATAGATAAATCAGCTAGATGATGTAAGTCTGTTTGAAACTACATACGGATCTATATTACGATGATAGCGTTGATGATGGTCACAGGATTTACAATGTACTTGTTCTAATTATTTCTTGTTACCAATTTAAAAAACAAAATTTAATAATTTATTTTCTCTCATCTCTTCAGATTGAAGACAAAGTGCCAAGACGAGGTTTCTTCCCATTTCCATATATGCTCTCAACCAATCGTCACTCACAATTTAACCTACACAAATCCGTCTTCGTGTAACTAAAAGCGCAACATTTACAATCAATGATTACTTAATAGTATATTGAAGTATGTATGAAACGCAGTCCAACATGTGAATAAAAACTAGTTATTTTAAATAAAAACTAGTTATTTTTATACCTTCACACTATAACATGCCAAATTTATAAAGTTTATATCTGATCTTTTAAGGGATTAAGTATTATAGCTTGGAAAATCCGGGAATAATCATAAATCTAAACATCAAAGAATGGTAATCAGAGAAATATTTGGCTACTTGAACAAGATGTTGTACTCGCGTACTACCGACACTTGTTTCTGCAAACATTCTCATTGACACTGTTGTAGAAACTATTCCATGCCATTGGACTTCAAAAGTCTGACGAAAAGCCTTCATGTATTTGGAATACAAATAAAACTTTCAAACTTGTCCTATAAACATCTGTACTTAATTAATACAATCAGCCTACGGAATAGTAAAGGCACAGACTAGACAAAAAACATATAATGGGTTTTAAACGTCCACTATGAAGAAATACCTAACCCTATATATACTTAGCAAGTTATCTTGTTAACCTATCACTGTGCTTGCCTTTTTGTTCAAACGACATCTCTTCTGAAACTGACTACAAGGCAGGCGATGATATTCTAATATAAAAACTCTTTGTTATACATGTACACATTTTACAAAGCGTACAATATAAGCTTCAAAATTAACGTTTGATATTGGGCTCTGTGCCGTGCTCAATACGTTCCCCTTGATTTTCAACAAGACAAAGCACAGACACAGTTCACTGCGCGAAACTGAACTAAATAATTATAACACTTATTAATATACTGACATGATTTAAGTATGACTATTAACTAACCAACTAAAACAATAGATCTAGTACATAAATTACGAAATTCATGTCACAACATAGATAACATTTAATAGTACAACATCCCATCGGATAGCCTTGAAAAGAACACATATCCTTCGAAATATAGAACAATATGTTTTAAGTTGTCATGTTACATGTACATTTGTATGAAGCTTGGTAGAGCAGTGCTTCGATAAAGTTGTACCACAATTGCTCAAATCAATCGATTATAAGTCGTACGAAACTTGTTGTTATGTAACCAAAAAGTAAACGTTTTCAATTTCATTCCTTAATTGTTTAGAAGTAATGTGTAGTAGGTCTTCTATCCTGTTTGTTCAAATCATGGCACTATGATAAAAATTAACCACATCTTGGCTCCACATGTTAAACATAAAAACAGAAAAGGTAAGCTATGTAAAATGAACACAACAATGTTCTTGTCAGAAACCTCAAGATATAGATCTTGGGTATATAATATGTATAGCATTTTATGTTATATTTCGTCAAAGTGTGTCCCTGGAATCAAATGTGGCTTAGGCCCTTTGTTTTTTTAAGAAAATCGTTTTGAGAAAAATCGCAAGGCTTAGAACTTGGATATTTAGTTTGTAGTATTGTGTAATGGTCATCGACGACGTTAGTTAAATGGTGGAATAATGTACTGGGTTTACGTCCGTTCCAACCTTATTTTAGTCATTATTACAGACAGTTTGACTCACTTGATTTACATATAAATATATAAGGAAAACTTTAAACGTTTAATTGTCAGAAACTGCAAAACTCAGGATCTTTGATATTTGGTTTGTGTGTAGCATTGTGTAGCAGCCTTTTACATTTGACATGTTTACGTTATGGTTAAAGTGTAGTGTAGGTTAAAGTTGGTCCATCACGAGTTTTGATTTATGGTTCTCTACTTAGTGTGTTCAAATTATACCTACTGAAAATTGGCTACGCCTGCGGGTCACATTTTTACATGGAAATAAATAGAAAAAAGTAATACTGTGTCTTTTCGACCGAGTTAGAATCATTATGACCCGTTTATATATTTAGTACATGTTCTATTTTTCATCAATACAATGTGTTGTAAGTAACATTCTGTCTATCTAGAATAGTGTAATTAAGGTATCAGAGCCTTATTTGATTCCTAACAAAATAATCCATGATTAGAATGTTGCCATGTAGCATATCAAATATTCCTTTTCTGTGTTAGAGTTTTATCTAGCACCAACGACGAACACACCAGGACAACAAACGATAAACTACAAATTACGTTTCAGTATATAAACATAAACAATAAATTGTTAAAAGGTAAAAACAATATAAGGCTAATTATAATAAGTAATGCTTCCTATAATAAAAAGTATAATATATCTAATAAGCGTTTGTCGCATTGTCGCAGCGCTGTTACAGCCGTCTCTGTTGTGACAGGCGCATGATCTTGTTGGCTGTCCATTAAATGTGTCGTCTACACACCCTGTCTGAACTCGTGTCGGAGAACAGTGTCTGTGAACTGCTTCTGTTAACCGAAAGAAGAAAAACAGACTACAATAATATATTGTATACATGTATGTACATGAAAATGTACTTATTTAAATAAAATGTCTAATATAACACAATCAATATTCAAAGTCAGTACACAGGAACTGCAAATATATAGAGGATATTTGTTTGTTTTGAGTCGATATGGAATATATCTCATCGAGAAGTGATACAATTGTAATATTTCCACGAGCGCAAAGCGCGAATTAAAATGTGAGTTGAGATATTTTCCATACCCAACAAAAACAAACACATTTTGTATTTGTTTTATGATATAGCGTCATGCAAGGTACATCTGTATCAAGTTTTACCAGCATTGTCCCAATGGTTTCAGAGGAGACGTCTTTCGAAGGAAAATATGAACGATCGACTTACGCCAAACGGTGAGCGATCCTAACTACACACTTTGGCACTTTATGCGTTCCTTAAGTATATAATTATGTTTATTTTAAGTTAGTGCCACACAAAACTTAACTTTCATTTACCAATTTACCTACCTCCCTACGATTAGTAAGTGTGTAAATCTATACATGTTTGGATAGATGTTTACAATTTCTAAACAAATAAAAGACAACAAATGATGGTGCTTAGATTCGCAAGGCTGTGATCTCGGACTCAGTGGTCTATTTGTATGTGCGTTAGATAAGTTATTTGTGTTGATCTACATTATGTATATGTTGTCCTATACCTTTGCACTTGCCAAACACGCTGCTTGTACAAAGTTAGTATATTGGCGCAAATGTACCTTGCCAACTGTCTTTTCTCATAGGTGGGGTATATATACTTCTGAGTCTAATGTTTGATAATGGTTAGGGATTACTTTATGTATTTTATCTTTTACATATTTAAAGATAAAACCCGAGTTAATGCCAAGTGTGTTTTTAACGCAGTGTGTAATAGACTCTAAACTGGACCCGCAATACAGCACAAACACGATCTGCAATAGCAAAGACGCCTTTTCAAGTCATGTAACAGTTTTCCCTTTACATTTTCCTTACTTGTTTTGGTCACTGTTGATTTGATACACGACCCGTTGCCGCAGTTGACAAGTACCTGTGGAAAGTCTGGAAAGAACCTGTCACTACACTCCTTGTTGAGATAGCAATCGTAACACTGCAGCCCTCCTGTATAGAAAACCGCATTACGCTACATTATTTACTCACACTTAAGACATACTCGCTTTATTTAGGCCGTCGGAAATTAATAACCTTTGATATTTTCTATTTCATTATGAAATTTAGAACATTATTGTGTTTACATTAAAGTGTGAAAGACATTTCCCTTACCCGTGTTCAAAGACGTATTTTAATGTAAGTGATAATCCACTTCATTCAATTTGCAAGAAGTGATTAGCAAAAAGAATCAAATATGTTCTAAAACTAATGAGACTAGACTAGTATACGCTATTTAAAACATTGAATACAGCGTCTTCAGTATCAAGAAGCCAGTCTAAAAACCAAGTCTTTGAAATATAAAACAGAAGCATTTCCTGGATAATTCTGCACTACAACAGAAAAACAAAGCCATTATGATAATGCACGTATTCATTGATATTCTTCATTTATCTGATCTACCACTTATAGACTTTCTGAACAAATGAATTGTTCTTACCCTCTTTGGCTCCAATGGCACCTACTGGACCATTACAATTGTCTTTGTAGTCACATATACAAATTGTTTGATCCAAAACACTCCAGCAGACCGGTTTCATAAACGACCAACAAAGTCTTGTTACCATTCCTGTGTAATAATCAAAGGACTGAAAGTACTGGAGGATCGATTGTCTCTGAACAACGCAGACTGTAAATATCAAGGCAACCGTTACAAGTTTAAGTTATATACTGGAGACACAACTGTCCACAAATTTTGACCTTTAACCACATGTGTAAACTTAACTTTTGAGATAGGAACCCATGTGCTTACCTTTTACATTCAGTGACTATGTCTACCTTCCCAATGAAGTATCATAGCTATAGCCTGAATGGTAACTAAGAAGTGGATTTTATCAAAACTGAACTAAAATCGTAAGTTTACACATCTTTTTGTGTCATTCAAAAATTATGGGATTTGCCCATAGGGTTGATTGTGTTGTGCCAATTGATTGATTCGGATTTAACGTCGCCTTTGTATGGTGACAAGCAATTGTCTGAAGTTTCAAGGCTTTAATGGTTACAGAAAGTGAATTTTAAGACAGCTTAACCAGATTTAAGACGACACTGCCGACTGACGTCAAGGTTATGACAACTGCTCTTCTTTTTTCACAGAAGAGCAAAAATGGATAAATCATTCTTTTGTTATTGATTCAGTATTTACCGATTGTAGAACAAATACTTGCAGCTAAACATTAACTACTCCGGGGTTCTGGCAAATACTCGCTCCGAACGAACGGATTTTGAAGGTCGCAGTAAAAATGCCGCTACCAGGATGAGAACCTACGACCTCCTGGTTAGCAGTCCGACGCTCAACCTATACGCCACACCGCCTCTAGAAAAGGGAATCAATACCGGAGTAAATGTGTGGAGGCAGTTGAATACCAGCATTCGATAACGGACGGGATTATATCCGAACGGAAGGAAACCTGTATCGTTGCAGCCCTAGTTACTCTTAATTTTACCCAAATTGATACACGTCAGACAGGAACAGAACAGTTCAGTTACAAAATGTAGTCGATATCGGTTTTGATTTGATATACAGTGCCACAGATTTGTAGAAGAACCTTACTGGTAACGGTCCTAGTTTCGAACATTTTAGCACATATTGCTATAACTCGCAAACTAGTTACCAAATCTTTATGGAATTTCACTTTTACCAACTTCGGTTCCTAATTTATTGTTTACTTCTAAAATTAGTTTTAGCTCGCAAATGAGGCCACAACGAGGTCACAAAGGGAAGTAATTTTTAAAATCGAGAGTACAATGTTATCTGCTTGTTTTTTTCTCCTCTTCATCCCTTGTTTTTTATTCTAAACTAAAAAAGTAAAACAGCAAGTATCCTGTCATTTGCCGACACAAAACAAATTTTTATTTCGGGTATAACTGCTTCTAAAAGCTGAATACTGTGATGTCAATGTTGATGAAAGAACGGAACTGATAAACGGTACCTTTCGAGCTTGCAGTATAGCCTCAACAATAAGAAGCAAAAAATCGGACTTCCCTGTACTTGCCTGGTTGAACTAAATTCCTATCCTAAATTGTAGGCAAAAACTGAACAGTGAGCAAGATCAAGAAAGACACATAATAAATAATATAACTAAACAAGAAAAACTGTGATACACAGTATCACACCGGGCCCACAAACAAAACTGACATGTAAATATTGTGGAAATTGGTGATGGTTGATGTTGAGGCATGGCCCCAAAAGAACTCAAGGAAACCAATTCTGGTTGAACAAGCAAAACCTGACACGACTTAAGACTGACCTGTAGCATCAAAACTTAAGGCCCAACTGTTATCGAATAATATGTATACAGTATGTCTAAATGTTTCATTGCCATTATCATTATTAGTTTGACATGGAAGAATATTTTTATGATTATTTGCCGTAAAACATGTAAAAATGAGTTTTGTTTTAAAGCTGAAAATGATAAGTAAAACAGAAGGAAAAAGTATTTAAAAAACGGGTGGGATTCGAACTCATTCTTAAAAGTACGTCAGAGCAACACAGGTGTAGACGCTTGTACCGATTATACCATAGACACCAATTACAACAAGATGGAAATAATAACTTAATATAATATTGTACATATTTAAAAAGGCAATCGAAGATTATTCAGTTGAATGTGCTTCGTTACTTTAATGTCAAAAGCTGTAGAAAGGGAAAACGAAATCACATTTCCATTTTTCTCAGCGAAGATGGCGCCTGAAACGTGAAATATGCTTTTCTCTATTTGTTCCTGTCCACGTGGTTCGTTCGCGCATTAATAGTTTTTACGATAAATAACAAAAGAACAACAATTAATTAATGTTATGCTATTCCGAAATGTTTTGAAAATATTTATTACTATGTAATTTTGAAAACAGAAAACAGTCTTACGCCTAACAATTCCTCTTTATTCACTGAATATATATTGAAATACTTGTTTGTATACGACACTACTTTCGTTAGTTCCGCTGTAAGGAATTTCTAGTCTGTTAACAGTGGATCGATTCCAAAAACCACGAAAACTGAAGTCGTTGATTATATTAAAAAAGCAATCATATATTTTGGATTGGAATTATAATTAAGAAAATTAAGGTATATGATAAGAGAAAAATTATAATTCAGAATTTGTCAGTTATCAACACTGCTGCATATCACAGCTTTTATGTTTTGCTTAAGCCTGATTTCATTGACAGATACTAAACACCACTAGAAAGCTGTCCGAACAAGTACATGTATACCGTTACAATAAGTTGTGTCGAACATACAGGTACCGTATATTACAACAGATTTGATCAAATATCAACAATAAACATTTCAAATAATTTATGCCATTGTATGGAAATGTTATTTACAAACCCTGGAGTATAAGATATTTCAGATATGTCATTATTTGTACGGAAATGTTATTTACAAACCCTGGAGTATAAGACATTTCAGATATGTCATTATTTGTATGGAAATGTTATTAAGAAACCCTGGAAGGTAAGATATTGACACCATCTGATCAACTATTTGTTCGATATTAAAAAGTACATGAAGCGGTGCCTTTGCGATTATTCTTAAAAGCACCTTTTCTTTTGGTGATTGGCTCCTTTCATAGGCAGTTATAATTACACGTTTATGCTTGACACGATAAAAAAGCTTTATTAAGTTCATGAATGAGTTTTAATGATGTTCTCATATCAAATATTTTACGTAATGTAAAGTAGAGTAGAGTTTGGGTTACTTTGCTGAATCCGGTCCTTTTAGGTTTGGTGCTCGATGCTTTGACTTTAGAAATAAGAAGTTAAGTAGAAGTAGACAGTTGTTTTGATTGCCATGTTCATGTACCATGTTTCATTGAATTTCATACTAGCTGTGTACTCGAAATATTAGACTTTAGCGGGATGGGAAACTATCCGTTAGTAATTACACAAATTTTCTCCTATGTTGATTTTTCCTATACTGAAGTGAGCACGCTACAAACCGCTTAAAACTCCAGTTTCTACAAAGTTGACTTACAGTAACCAATCGACCCCGGATTCATCTAACTGCATGTGTGTGCATGAAAATTAGTAATTGCAGGGTGTGCCTTGTTGCTGTTCTTACTCATTGGTGTTGGTTTTATTCTAGGGTGTCTTATTTTTATGTACATAAAAGAAAGATCTCATTTTCACTATTTCATATATCATAAACAAACTTTCAATTTTTTCAAATGAGCCACGAAATAAGCCGGTCATAACAGAAAGTGTATTTGCATACATACACATATAAAAGGTTAGTGATACACACGACGATATATCCTATTTTTCTCTACCTTAAAAGGCCAAAGTTACTATATGGCCTTAGTACTTTTTTACTTTGCAAAATCTTGTTTGTTTGTTGTCAAGGCAACGTAATTAAAAAACGATGCATGTCGGTTTAGTTAAGTGAACGTCTTTTTATTGAATAAGATTGCTGCAACAGCGAAATTTAAAATATCAAATTTCATACTAATTAATTTTTTGACGAAAACAAAACATTTTATGGACTGAATTTCCTCTATATTTCCAGCATCTTTATCTTGATTCTTAATATATGCTGATTGCAATTAGACATTAAGATCATTTTCGAAATCCTATATCTCTCGGAGGCAAAAAATATTCAAATATCCAAAACAGAAGCCATTAACAACAGTTAAATGACATATCAATTCTTGAATAAGTGCACGTAATTGGATGTATCAAATATTATATAATGCGCAATTTATGATCACAAATGAGACACTTCGTTTAGATATGGTTTATTGTAATGTAATTTTTCAATATCTGGTCAATGATAATGTAGAATACTATTTAACTTACCACTTTCTCCATAAGTAAGTTTAATACAAGACCCGTTGCCACAATCAACACTGGTTTGATTGTAACTCTGGAAAAACTCGTCTTTGCACGTTTCTTCGAAGTGGCTGCAGTTGTAACAATGCAATGTCTCCACATGATGCACTAAAAATGTATTTGTAAAGATACAATTGTTGTCCTTAGTCGATATAAAATGTATTAATATTAGACCCTACGAAAATCTGTAAAATCTAGTGGTTGAATGAATATTAGAAATACAAAAATAGTAATATAAGCGACTTTTTACACCTTTTAGCAACTGCATGGAAGGAAAAAAAATGGTACAATTAAGAGGAATAAGGAGAGAACTAGAAGTAACTCACCTGATGCTGCTAATATGTAAATAGTGATGAGACCATAAGCTCCTTTCATTGCGTTCACTTCTTATCCTGAAATCAAGAAAAATACATATTAAACGTTACGTACATGATGAATTGTACTAGTTTATTATCGCTACATTGTATCAGGAACGGTCTATAAATTAATAAACAAAAACCCACAAAGCTACCGTAACGACAAGAATTAGCAGCGCATCTGTGGTAAACTGTATTGTTTTACAGCGTCGTTTGTCATCTTATATATTGAAATTGCCAAATGACACAGGCAATGAGATTGCAAAATGACAAAGGAAATGGGATTGAAAAGAGGTATAGGAAAGTAGGCTTATCAAATAACTAATTATACAACGGCATGTTCGTAAAACAATAAAAAGGTTTCTAATTATCAATAGATGTAGTATTACAGTACTCTGAAAAGCACCACGTGACTTTTACACTCGGAGATTATATGTACACTTTCCTGTTTGGTGGCATGACGACTCTTCAACTTATGGACTCCATATTGCTATATTCCTAAAGCCTGCGCATACTTTGTGGGTCGGGAGATCATAGTTTGTTCTCTTTTACCGACTGAGTCAACAGCGGGTATATATTTCACGTCCTCTACAATTTTTCTCTGTGGATTAGAACCTGTGGTTCAGACCAGGGGAATTAGGGATTGTCAACCGGTTTAGAATCTTGAATACCTATATTTCAGTTAACTGACCATTCTATGACGGTAATTATTAGATTCAATATTTATATATTCAATGCTTATATGTATGTTTGTACTGAGTTTTGTGCTGTATCTACATCATGCATGCGTTGTCTTTTACTTTTTGAACATTCCTTTATAGAGTCATTAAATAGTTATAACGTTGTCTTGTCTGCTGCCTTTTCTTATTGACGGAGGAATCATTCTTCTGCACGAAAGTCTCGTGGTTGAGAAATGCTGTGTCTGATGGTGTTAGGTATTGCTAGGACTTTATGTATTCTATCTTTGGTGTTATAAATTGAAATGTGTTATCCGTTTGAAAACATTTGACCTTTATGAAAGTTCATCTAGGTGAAGATTATCATCCTACGTTTCTCTTTCATTTGAATTAATCTTGCTAATCACCTTAGTTGAATTGTGTAAAATCAAAGGGGCTATATTAAAACTGAGTGCATTAATTTGTTGTATGTTTTGAAATAAAAGTGATTGTAACAGTGCCATTTTCACAAACCTTAAATCTGAATTTAAAGCAATGAGGCATCCGATAATAACAACACGTTGCACATACCATATGTACCTGACCCGAAATGACGAATTTGATGCGATTTTTCTGCGGAAAATATATATGTATCAATGTTAAGGTATTTAATAAATATAATTTTCGAATCTGCGTCGGATATTTATCATTGTTATGATTTGCATAAATAAGCGTGTTGGCTTAGGAAAAATGCAGCTCTTTTCCCCGGAAAAAAATGAATGGTAACTAATGTATCACATCATCCTGTGGTCATCTGGATAAATATATCTAGTGTTAATTTAAGATAAATTTTAAGACTCTCATCTCGTTACGAAATATGTTTTCATTAAACCGTTAAAACCTTAATAATTATTCAGTTCTTTTTAATACTGCATTGTTAGAAAATGGATTTTTGCCCAACTTTTTTTCTGCAGTAGTCATACAATGTAATAAGATTATTGTTTATATACTCTTGTGCCATTTGTTAAAGGGTTAGAGTTAATATAGGTTCTGTTTTGTAATAACTATTTCTCCCGTATTGTACCAAGTTCTCTAAATTTCAAGGAATGCGCAAATGCTTTTGTATCGAGCAAGTATGGCTGCTCCCCGAGAAAATAGTGTGAAATAGTAATTTCCTTAAGCACAATTAAGGTCAAGAAGGGTGTGATCACACAATGGCATAGTTCATTTTGAATTTAAAAGGCGATAAATTAAGAATTTGATCAAATTCATATAAATATTTTCATTAATCTTCCTTCTTTTCATTATAAAATAAATATGAAAATATAAGAGGCTTACCTGTAGAGCATATATACCGTATTAAAATGTATTGTCAGTTGAAACTTTTTCGCTGTAAAATATTGCATACCATTATTGATTTTCAACGCCAACGAAGCGCATGTGCTACTTCTGTCTAAGAATTACTCTGTCCGCATCCGTGATCTAGTGGTGAGAAACCTGAACTCACTTTAATATCACATTGTTTGAGGTTATGGGTTATTAGTTTCTTACAATGAATATTGTTCTAGTCCTGGTTATGTAAACTACCCGCCTGTAAATGTGACTGAAATACTGTTAAAACTAGCATTACACCTAAATCATAAGATTAACGGAATTAACGGAATTATATCTCACATGCCTTGTAGAATATTAAATGATATGGGTCTTGCTGTTTTAATATATGCGGATGTTAATACTGAGCAGGGACATTATAATGACCTAGCTGTATACGTCACACAGTCAAGTTAATTAAATTCTATGACCATACATGTATAAAAAGCATTTCTCGTTTTGAAGATCAGTAGACTTTTTTTATTTTAGTAAAGCTTTTGACAAGGTCAGTCATCTTAATCCGTTATATAAACTACATGAACATGAACATTGCAATGTAACAGCTCTGTCGTATTATGAATTCTTATATAGTCATAGGTATGACACAAACAGTGGTTATAAGGATGGCAAATCATCTTCAGAGGTTCCAGTAGCATACAGAGAACCTCAAGGTTCAGTACTTGAACCGTTGCTTTTTCTTCTATACATAAATTAAATTAAATTGAGACGGCTGATTGTGCAAAATAACTAGGTGCTGACATATATTGGAATACACATACCAACCGTATGATACCTAATGCATATAAAACTCTTGGCTTCATTCGCAGAAGCATAAACACAAACATTAAAAAGTTATGGAAATGACATACAAAACACTATATCACAGGCAGAGTATCCCCTGCACAGGGACAAATATAAATCAAATACGAAAAGTCCATCGTAGGGCAGTTCGTTTGGTGAAAAGTATCTTCATATACTCAACATTATGTCAGTGTCACCAGTTTGCAAAATGAATTTGGCCGCAGTGATTCACTAGAATGACTCGCTACATGCACCCAAATACATACATCAGCAAATCATATCAAATACTTATTTTTCCATGTACGGTGGTGATGTTGAACAGCCTCCCATATTCAATACATAATGGTAAATGTTTCAAAGGCCCCGAAAATTGTTATTTTCATAACTTTAATCTTTAAAACGATTCATATTTTAATTTCAAAAGACATTTATCGTTAAATTAAAAAGATATTCAGAAGTTTATACCCCTACTCTTAAGACACTGAATACCAAATATAGAGTAATTTTTTTAGTTGTTGATGCTTCGTTATAGGTTGAATACCTAAAGCCAAATCTTTAGAAAGTCCTTAAAAGTAACAGGTTCCTGTGATAACATAGAAACGAGAGTGTACATTGCAAGGCAGTAGGACTTTATCAAATCTTCAAAAGCATACTTTATAATGAGGATGTGCTAGTATTGACTTTTGACAGAATCCTAATGAATACAACTTTTGTACTCGTAAATATTTTTATGAAATCGTGTAAGAGGCTTCTAGAATAAAACTCTAGATCTATAATGAGCAAATCAAACACAATGAAATACATCTTTCTCGCGTATTGTTATCACGCTGTTGATGAAGGGAAAACATTAATACATACTAGTTTTAGCATACTAAACTCAAAGCTTAGTTAACACCTATTCGTATGTTGACACCACTTAGACATCGGAAGGGATCACTCACTAAATTACTAATCAAAAGAAAATATTAGAAGATTGCTGTCAAGACTATTTGCCTCCAAAACTTCTTTTAACCAACTTGTTAGTCTGAATTCTAGACACAAACACTTTATCATAGTAAATAAACAAAAACCATATTATTTAGGAATAGAGATTTTAATTCTTCCAAATTTACAACAACCAGGCAATAATTATGTTACATACAAAACGAATCAACATTTTCTGTCAATATAATGTTACCAGTTCTTAATGAGTTTGCATTTCATAACGTATATATTGTTTTTTGTTAAACAGTTGACTAATTATGGTAATTGAAAAATTATGGGGGAAAACTAGAACTCTGTATATGATTAATTCATGACAACAGTGCCAAACTGTCACAAAATGACCTGCCAGAGAACAACTTTAAATTACATAAAATGTTGAGACTAAAGCATAATAACGCGATGTAATGGTTATATAAATTGGCCGAGATATTAGACTAATCTAGTTTAATGCCAAGTTTAGAGGAGGTTGGTTAGGAACACCAGACAATTCTTAAATTGTAAAATTTCGGCAATTAAAGGACAATAACTTCAGAGTGACTAGGGAGTTTTAGCTGTTCAACGAATGCTATGTCGAGGCATAACTCTAGAGAATTACAAGCGATCTAGCTGGTTATCTTACTTTAAGTTATCAAAATATAACAGCATACATTCTGTTATAAGGTTTGATTATAACTAGATAAACAATGCAAATTAAAGAGTAATCGACATAAGTAGACATCTCCTACAAGCCAAAGCGAGCAGATGATCCCATAGCAGGTCCTATTTATAGTACGTACTATAAAGTCATTTTAAGTTCAACTACAAGGAAACAAAAAAGGATAAAAAAAACCAACACAACAGTTAAACTAAAATAACTAATAAGAAAATAAAATCATGAGCGGTATGCTGTAAGCAATTAGCCACATTCGCATCTTAGTTGCATCGTTACAACCGTCCTTGTCGTGACACGCACATGTTACACTTGCTTTCCCATCAAATGTGTCGTCTACACACTTTACTGGTAATCGTTCCGGTGAACAGTGCCGGTGGACCATGTCTAATGGAAATAATAATAAAAATAATCGTTTATTTTATCTAAAAAAAATGAAAGAAAACAAAGTAGATCCATGGTATGAGTAATCTTATATCTATATACACAGTGATTTATTTATTAGATATGTATTCAACAATTTAGTCACTTTATGTGAAAATGAGAAAACAACGCAAATGCTAAAATTGACGATATAGCGAACACGTGTCCCTTGAGAGTGTTGTATTAGCGTCTGTTTCCAACGAATGACTTTAAAACGCACCGTGTGTAATATCTAACTTTTGCTTCTAATCAACTTACTATGGAATGCGGGTTGGGACATGCCACTTGCTAATTGCTACTTGCTAATTGCCACTTGCTTATTGCTGATTGCAGGTTTGGACATGCCACTTGTTATTTGCAACTTACGTATTGCCTATTGCTAGTTGCTAATTGTCACTTGCCACTTGCTTATTGTCACTTGCCACTTGCTAATTGCTAGTTGATACATGCCACTTGCTAATTGCCCCTCGCTTTTACTTAATTGCTACTTGGGATATGCCACTTGCTTATTGCCACTTGCTTATTGCTAGTTGGGACATGCCACTTGCTAATTGCCACTTGCCATTTGCCAATTGGGACACTTGCTAATTGCCACCTGCCATTTTCTTATTGCTACTTGGGACATGCCACTTGCTAATTGCTACTTGGGACATGTCACTTGATAATTGCCAATTGGCATTTGCTAATTGCCACTTGCTCATTGCTACATGCTTATTGCCACTTGCTACTTGCCATTTTCTCATTGCCAATTATCATTTTCTAATTGCCACTTGCTAATTGCTTTTTGCTAATTGCTTTTTGCTAATTTCTACTTGCTATTTGCTTTTTGCCACTTGTTACTACTTGCAAGTTACCTTTGGAGTCGTTCAAACGCTTTTTGATTGCGAGAGCAAAAATTAATACACAACGTGTATTTATCACATTTTAGAACAAACACAATTTATATAAAGTATGAATTTGATCTAGTTAAATAAAAAATATATATTTTAAATATAAAATGATCGATGATAGTTTATGCTCGGTGTTTGCTCATTTGTTCAGACTTCAGCTGCAAGATTATTTATATTAAATATATTTTCAGTATGAAATATTATTAATAATTCTAATATACTTATAACATATATAATCTATACATACACCACTATAGATGTCTTGTTTACTTTTAATAGTAACTCATGTTCAATGTTTATGAACTGAATCAGATCACGCGTTTTGAAATTGTATAAATTAAAAGCTTGAATGTGATTAAATATAATATATTTTTGGTATGCATGTTCCATTTTAACATCAAAACTTAATATTTTACTTCAATAAAATGATAATAGCTAATGTTCGTTATTTCCTAGCCATGTTCGGTAGTCATACCGATAACCGATTGGCAACTAGTGATTAGTAACAAGCAAAGGTAATAAGCATTATATTGTAGCATAGCAGTGGCAATAAGCAATTAACAATAAGCAAGTGACAGTTAGCAAGTGACATGTCCCAACTAGCAATAAGCAAGTGGCAAATAAGTATTAGCAAGTGGCATGTCCCAACTAGCAAATGGCAATTGGCATTTAGCAAGTGACAATTAGCAAGTGGCAATTTGCATTGCAAAACCGCAATAAGCAAGTGGCAATTAGCAAGTCCTAACCCACAATTAGCAATAAGCAGTAGCAATTAGCATGTGGAAAGTGCATGTAGCATTAGCAAGTGGCAATTGGTAATAAGCAAGTGGCAATTGACAAAACCACTATAAGCAAATGGCAATTAGCAAGACGCATGTTTCAACAAGCTTTAGCAATAAGCAGTAGCAAGTGACAATTGGCAAAACCGAGTTAAGCAAGTGGCATAGCAAGTAGCATGTTTCAACCAGCTTGACCAAAGCAAGTGGCAGTACTATAGCAATAAACAAGTAGCAAGAAGCAAGTGGCTTGCATTACTAAGTGGCTGTTTCCCAGCATTTATCAATAGTAAGTGGCAATCCGCAAGTAGCATTGCAGTTTGGCAGCCCAACCCAACTTACCATCATTTCGAAATAAAATTATCTTGATACATCAAAAATAAACCAGCAGGCAGTTTCTTTGAAACTTTAACCGGCTGCTAAGCTAAATATCGATAAATTTGACTACAAATAATGGCGCTTGGTAGGCAATATGACTGGAATATTTCGAATTTGCTGTCGAGCGTTTTAAGTCCTCATTCTCTTGAACGCACACATTTGTATTATCTATTAAGTCTTTTAAACTGTAGAAATATATCTCTTAAAATTTACCAACTGCTAGCTTGACTGATGATTAAAGTTTTTAACAACTAGGTTCGGATAATTAACAAACCGTAACGTTTAACATAGTCCTAGATGTTTGGTCATACTCGATACTAGCGTTTGATATATTCACATATAGTTACAATTAACTTCTTACCAGTTTCTAGTACCGTTGATTTGACACAAGAACCTGTCCCGCAATTAACCAGGACCTGGGGAAATTCATTGAAGTATTTGTCGCTGCATTCATTGTTAAGGTAACAGTCATAACATTGCAATCCTCCTGAAAGCATTAAATTCAATGTACATATATTGCGCTTTTCATGCACTCGTAGGAAATAATGTATAAAGATTTAATTGTTAAATAAATACTATTTTATTAGCAAGGTCAATACACGTTTCACTTGAAATATAAATGTATAAAGTAAGTAATGGCTATCCAATCAGATGTCTCCCTTTTTTACTTTGACAACGATTGGCTGTGGGCAATTAATTATACACTGTGGAATATAATGGTAAACGGAAATTTTAAAACCGCGAAAATAAAACCACCACCAATATTTCCACGTAATAATGTATCATCTTATATAACAAGAGACAGAGATCAAGTAACTTGTTATTTTGTCTTTCTGACTAAAAGGAGTCTTACCCTCTGTGGCCCCTTCAACACCTACAGGTCCGTTGCAATTGTCTTTGTAGTGACAAAAACACATTGTTCCATCAAGCGTGCTTATGCAACCAGAGTTCCAGCGATACAACGGATCGCAGAATCTTTCAACCGATTCTATATAGATAAACATATATAAATTTTTACTGAAGATAATTCTATCATTTGCACAAGTCTTTCAAAAGTATCAGGATATAACATAACGATTTATTACCACAGACAGCGCAAAGTTCATATGCTGCGAATTAGTATAATTTATATTAAATAATGTGAACTAAAACAAAGAAGCAAAGTTTGATGTTCTTTCTCTTTCTTGGAGTTATCTGTTACAGTATATAGAAAGAACAAGTTGACGTGGTCACTTAAATAACACATATACATCACATTGTACACATAGCATATATACATCTAAGCAATCAAATATAAAAAACTGCGACAATAAGATGCACGCAAAATGCATATGTTTGAGGAGATGAATGATGCAGATTAATTTTTAACTAACCATTTTTAAAATATTTAGTTTTAACACAAGACCCGACGCCACAATCAGCACTGGTTTGGTTGTAATCCTGAAACACCTCGTCTCTGCACGTGGTATGGGTATAGCTGCAGATGTAACAATTCAATGCGTCCACATCTTCTCCTGAAACAATATTTATACAGTGACTTGGAACGAAGTATGAAAGTATATGCAGGACCCACAAATGCGAATATGGTCACACACATGGAATAGTTTTTTCCCTGTTTTTGATAATTGTCGACGTATTTGGTACCCCTACCCTAAGTTCAGATGCGAAATAATTCTTCCTTAAATGTTCAACTTTCGACAAATGTGAATGACTGTTGTAATGCTTTTACATGTAGGGTCAAATTATTTCACATTTGCAACCATTTTAGCATTTGGGAATTCTACATAATAGTTAATATTATAAGGAACACACTATTTTCAAGATACAGAATAAAACGTCATTTAATAGTGTAAAAATCACATTGCGTTATGGTCCAGGTAAAGAACGTTTGAAGTTTAAACTGAACAAAAACTAGTAAGACACTATCATTTTTGAATCTCAAGTTTGAATCTCAAGTTTGAATCTCAAGTTTGAATCTCAAGTTTGAATCTCAAGTTTGAATCTCAAGTTTGAATCTCAAGTTTGAATCTCAAGTAGCAGCAGCATATTTGGTATGTTAACATACAAGGGTGACAACAGTGAATTCTAGAAATTATATCTGACCACATGATGTAATTTAACTTTTAACTTAAAATTTGCAATACCTTATATATCTATACACAAAAAGTAACTCCGAAGGGAGAATAATTATGAAACAATTCAAAAGTTCACTCTTTACTAAATATTTCGGCCTATTGGCCTTCTTCAGTTTCAGTTTCTTCGGTTTCATTATTTACTTCCGGTAACGTCAATAACGTTATATGTGAAAATGTAAAACAATTTGTGTATTTCATCTACTGAAGAAGGCCAATAGGCCGAAATATTTAGTAAAGAGTGAACTTTTGAATTGCCTTATATATCTGTTTATGGTTACTTAAAGGGGACAAAACTACGAATAACTCACCTAATGTAACTAAGGAGTAAACTGTCATCAGCCAAACAAACAAATTCATTGTGGTGATTGTCAACCTAAAATTAAAAGAAAATACAAATTGCTCCCTCTAATGTGCTTGCTACAGTGAAGGTACACAAATGGGCCATTGACCTACATAGAATGTTTTATATTTTCCGGACGGTCAGGACGGAACAAACGGAATTTTGTCTGCAAAAAGCGAAAAGGTTAGAAGCTTTAAAATGACCGCACTCATACTCGATTAAATTTGGATGACGATCTATGGAATAGCCTGGATTATTCTGTTTCACATTAATGTTCCTTTATTATGATTGATGCTATTAATTGTTCAAAACAATGCTAAATGATTTTATCCTGGATTTCGATAATCGGCGTCTAAGTCATAAAATTACGATGATGTTATTTTATATATATTTTAATTTATTTGTTTTTCTTTTTGAAAAATATCAAAATGTTAAAAATGAACAAGATGGAAAAATATTATATAGATCTTTTCCTTAAATATAAAAGTTTAAAACATTTAATTGGCCAAACATTGAAAACAAATTAACTGAAGTGGGCTGGACTCGAACTCACGAGTTACTAGGCAGGTTATATATATTAGAAACCAAGTTCGCTACCAACTGATCTATACCAATTGAGCTATCAATTCGATCGATGTTATCCTTCGACATGAACGATTTAGATTAGCTTACCACGTGCATATCCGTACAATGAAAACCGAAAATAAATATAGAAAATAAATCGACCGTGAAATTATGCTAATAGAAGTCAGGAGGATCAGATTATTTTTTCCGAATAATACCTCATGTGATAAATCCATCATTAGCATCACAAATCAGAGTGTAAGAGTTAAACATGCATTGAACCGGAAAATCATCAAAGTCGAATAAAGAATAAGGAACTGGTTCCTAGTTCCTTATTGAAACTCGAATAAGAAACAGAAAACACAGCCTCTTTTCTTTCATGATTCTATTGTACAATAACAGATAATAAAATTTAAACATTCATTTTACTGTAAAATCATCAAAGCCGAATAAAAATAAAGTACTGATTCCTTATTCCCTTTTCGAAAGTTGAATAAGGAAGAAGGAACTAACTTTATAGTCATGTCCAATGATATAACTGACTCGGACGAAAACACCTCTGTATTTACTGGGAATAAAAACAATCCCCGGACTGATTTTATTGATCGTTGAAGTTATTGTTTCAATTATTATCATTATTTATTGCAATAAACATTTAAATTGAAAATATTTACCTCGCGAAAATATAAGCCAGCTGCTAGTATAATACACACAGACACTAACTATTGTAAGACTTATGACAAAGGAATTGAACATTGATTTTCCACGCCCATCTATAACAACGTCTCTGCATGTTCCTATCTATGAATGAAGACATGTGAATAAAATGCTGCGTGATATGCCCCTTCACGATGAAATTCGAAATGGGCTACGCCCAAAATAAATACAAGTGCAGCATAAGTATGAAATAAGTAAAAAAGAAACGTTATAATCTAAGAACTTTTATTCTTTAAATTTGTATAATAATACGGTGAACATAATTATCTATAAAACTCCATTTTACAATCACTTTACAATTACTTAATTGTGTGAGCATATCAATGAAATAAATGGCCAAAGTTTACGTTTCATGAAAATTCACGAAGTTCAACATGTTTTGTTTTGAAAGTCTTGAAGTGTTCAAAATGGTCTGTATGTAGTATATATGTTGTTGTTTAAATAGGTATGTACCAGTTCAATCTTTGTTTTAATAGAGTTGTATCTTAAATAATGCGTTATTGCTAAAGAATTGAGGTTCGGGGCGGAAAGGCGAAAAGTAGGATTGTATGGGATACAGGAAGTTGCCTTTGTGTTTTGATACAACGGGTGACAAATTTGTATTCAAAACTCTTTCCAAGTTTTCTAAGATGGCAAAAATATTACTGCACAACTGTGTCCGAAAGCTACACCATGCTATAGCCATCGGATATCAGGACATTCCATTTCGTCGTTTTTATTTACTGCACAACTGTGTCCAAAAGCTACACCATTATATAGCCATCTGATATCAGGACATTTCGTTTCGTCGTTTTTATTTACTGCACTACTATGTCCGAAAGCTACACCATGCTATAGCCATCGGATATCAGGACATTTCGTTTCGTCGTGCTTATTGACTGGATTACTATGTCCGAAAGCTACACCAAGAAAATACTATCTGATATCGGGACATTTCGTTTCGTTGTGTATATTAACTGCACTTCTATGTCCGAAAGCTACGCTATGAGATCGCCATCTGATATCGGGACATTTCGTTTCGCTGTGTTTATTTGCTGCATTACTATGTCCGAAAGCTACACCATGATATAGCCAACTGATAGCAGGACATTTTGTTTCGTCGTGTTTATTTATTGCAATATTATGTCCGAAAGCTACACCATAATATAGCCATCTGATATCAGGACATTTCGTTTGTTCGTGTTTATTTACTGCACTACTTTGTCCGAAAGCTACACCATGATATGGCCATCTGATATCAGGACATTTCGTTTCGTCATGTTTATTAACTGCACTACTATGTCCGAAAGCTATACAATGATATGGTCATCTTATATCAGGACATTTCGTTTGTTCGTGTTTATTTACTGCACTTCTATGTTCGAAAGCTATACAATGATATGGTCATCTTATATCAGGACATTTCGTGTCGTCGTGTTTATTTACTGCACTATTATGTTATATTTACCCTTCTACGAAACACGGAGACAATAACGATAAAGCGGCCTTAATCGAGGTCCTAAAAGTTAACATTTTATTTATATCTTTTTTTAATCGTGAATTCCTGATAGAAAGCTCTTCCAAGAAGCAAATAATATGAAAATCTATTGGCCCTACAAAGATATATATAGAGTTACTGCTTGACTACCTTTTTACCCTTGAAAATGCTAGAAGTTCGTGGAAGCAGAAACAAAGATTTTACGAAATCAATGTTTACTAATGTTTTGTCATGGCAACTGTAATTCAAGATTTGCTATTGCATTTGTGATTTTACTTCTCAATTCAAAGTCAGGTATCGGTGACAATTACTGATAAATTTGATAGGAAGATAAGAACAAAATATTAATTGTTTTATTTAAATCACAATACTGTTTCAAACTTTAAAGAAGACAATTCTGAATCAGTGTAATATTTCTTCCCAACTTGGTGAAGATGTGTTCGGGTAATTATAAATATACGGTCTGACAGTTCTTTAGACTCCATGGTGAAAAATGTGAATGAATTATATTTTATAGTTTTCAGTGACCTACCAGGGTAAATTGATGACACTTCTGTTCTGTTTTACTTCAGTGGCAATAATCTCCCGAAAACTGAGTACAAATATGTTTGTTTATTATACTTTTCTTACAGCTTCTTGACTACTACAGGTTTGCGCCTATAGCGGGAAATAACCAAATCCGTATCCTTTGTATGTAATCTGTTAATTGTCTAGATGTGTTGTGTTGGTTTCATATAGAATCATGGTCGAGATCACACTTTGTTTTATATACAATGTACCATGAAGTGTCCAACTTTGCCTAATGTATTTTCGTTTCCACCAGATAGGAGTCGAGTTCATGCTTTTCCTGCTTGTTCTTGACAAAAATGGCAAACTAAAAGAAAATGTCCTTTTTTCCCAATTCGAAAACAAGATGACCAAAAGGTCAAGTACCGCTCTATCGGTCTGACTGGACTTTTCTGAGTAAGTGCTGTGAAAATCTTTTGCAATGCTAGGGATCATCTACTTAGTAAGGCCAATCATCCAATGAAGTTTGAAGATTGTGGGGCTTCTAGATCTCAAGATTTTTAGTGAAAAAAGTTCAAATATCGTGCCACTGTGGCCTTGAACTTTGACCCACTGGCCCCAAAACAATAGGGTATATTCACATGTTAAAAGGAACCATTTGAGGAAGTTTCATGGAAATGAAATAAACTTGTGACCTTTAGAGTGTTATAAAGGAAACTCTTTCAGAGGTCACTGTGACCTACCTTGACCTTTGAACCACTGGCCCTTGTCTAATTTTGACAAATACTTCAGGATAATAGGTTCATTGTTCTGGCAATTGCAACTTATTTTTGAAAAAAGCTTCTAATACGATAGGAGGTTTCTTTAAAGGACTATTCAAGCGTCTCCTTTTTGACAAAAAACGTTTCATAGGGTATAAGGTTCTTTTAAAAGATTGTTCTGACCGATTATTTTGAAACTAGCAAGCTTTCAGGGTTAGGCACAAGTTAAGTGCCTTAGATAAAGGCAGCTAGTGGTTAGTATCTTGTAAACTATGTGCACAAACATAATTAGATGGTTTTTTGGTCAGTCAGTGTACAAATGTTTTGGTCTTTTGACATGTTTTTTAAATGTCAAAATATCTGTAAATGGGCAAAATCACTGTTTGTTTCTTGTATTTACTGCATACTCCATTTGAATGTGCTTCATGCTAAGTCTTGTCTTCAAGTTGGCTACGCCAAGCAGGCTTCCTAGTGTTAGGCACTAGTTAAGTATCTTCGTATCTGGTTTTGAAATTAGATATAACCAGTAGCTGTCCATTATAGTCATTATCAAGTATCCTTGTTTCTTTGGAGAGGGAGAAGCAAGTGGTTGTGATAATATATAACAGTCATATGATGAGATAATTTAATAGCTTCAGAAACAAATGCATTCATGCCGATTGAATACTCATGTAAGGACACTTAAGGCCGATCATTTTTAACATCATAGGGTAGTAGACTCATTTAGAAAACTGTTTCGGCTAATCATGTTTGACAACAATTTCTGTCAAGATAAAACCTTCGGTTAAGATAAATCCTCTTAAAAGACCATTATGGTCGATCAGTTTTAATCATATTTCTGTTAAGCAGCAAGTTTGTTTTATTATAAGGACTTGCATAAAAACTGGTTAGGCCAATCAATTTAACAAAGTATTTGTTCAAAGAAGAACTTAATATATGCTCAAAAGGAGTTATTCATACTCAAGATAATTCCTTCTGAAAAGATGTTTACAACCAGGCATTTAATGTCAGTGTACCTAGAACAGTCACTGATACAGTAGTGCAGCTGTTTACTTTAATATCTGTTCACAATTTTATGTGTTTCACTTTCCTGTAAAGACAATACAGTCTGTAAGTAGGTTTTAACATGGGATGATGTTCCTGCTTTTGAATATTTGGACTTCCTTAATACAATTTGTAAAGTCTCGATATTCCCTTCTCTGCAATGCACTACTCTCTTGTGCTTTTTAAAGGCTTTTTCAAGTCAGATGATTTTACAAAATAAAAAGGCATCAGTTCAAGTAAATTTTTGACTTGTGATTCTGCATTATTAATAGTTTCAAGAAAAATCAGACATAAAAGATCTACAAAAATATCTCTTTAGTCAGCAGTATACTTTTGTATGTCAATGACTTTTCAGGTAGTGGGCTAATTTAAGATACTGTGTGTTAAATACTGTTATGGCCAGTCATTCATTACCAAATAAGATCAATTGTCACAAGGACAAATTCAAGGATCTATTTAGTCAGCAGTAGTTTTATCTGATACAGCGTCTCAGGTGCTAGAAGTATGCATTTAGGTTTCTGCACCACATCTGCAGCACACAAACATTTTACAGCCCCTGGTATAAGATGACTTAATGACGTCAGAAAGAACTACTTTTATGAATGAATGTGTAAATTTATACATTACTACAAGAAAGTAGCGCGTAAATATAAGTCATTACTGTTATTGAGTTCTGCTACTATTAGTCGAATATGGTATGCAAGAAAAATAATCTATCACTGGCTGCATGTGCAGATGAGAACATCCGGCTCTCGGGTAACTGATCTGGCGGTAACTCAGCAGAGCCTCGTTACCGCCAAAAACAGTTACCCTCGAGCCAGATCTTCCCATCTGAACGTGCAAACAGTGAAAGATTCTTATAAACTGTTTCAAGGAGTTATGGCCGATCACTTTTGACCAAATTATCTCAGTTGTCACAATTCAAGGAACTTTGAAAAATGTTAGGTAATATCAGTCTTTGGTTACTGCCTTGGAGAACCAGTTACCCTTAATGTTTAGTAAAACAATGGTAGGGCATTCACCTCAGGATCAGAGTGTCCCCGCCCGTGCCACGCCGGAAGTGTCCCTAAGCAAGACACACATATTTCACCATTGCCCTTCTCTCTTCGTGCTTTAAATAAGGTAGTAGGTGCTTTTTATTAAATTCAAGGTCCGTAAGTTGCCACAATCTGTTAAACGACATTGCAATCAAAGCTATCGAGTACTCCAGTGCTAATTTAAAGTGTTGTGTTTGAATGGCGTATGGTTCTGAATCTCTCGGCCTGAGGTATGATTAACTGCTGTTTCTGGTGTGCGGAGAGATAAAGCGGACACAGGTAGATTTGTTTTGTTTTTCTTCAAGGCTTGCCAATGGCCACAATCTGTTGATCAACACTAGTCAACTCTATCGAGTTCTCAAGTACCCATATGTACGCAAGAAGTGTTTTGTTAGAATGGTACATAGTTCTGGATCCCTTGGCTGGAAGGGTGATGGATTGCCGTTTTGGAGTATGTGGAGAGAGATGGAGCGAGCACAGACATGATTTTTTGTTTCAGCATCAAGATCTGTCTCCATAGACGGACTCTATCAGGGGCAGGATTGTTACAGCTTTTGGGAAGCAGTTAAGCTTTGTCCAATACATTCCATGATTGATTAAAAGTAATAGCTGCAAGATCTGATTGCATCTGTTGCTGAAAATTGGTTTTTGAATCCCTAATTTGCATTTAGAACACAACAGTGACTGCTATACATAATGATATTTAGGTTAAAGTAGTTTAGGCATTTGGTTACCATCATTTAAGGTAACTGACTGTTCAAATGCAGTTACTTGAGATTCCACCTTATACTTTACATGTATGACATGTATCTGTTTTGTTCTGAGTATTGAGACATGGCTTTCTGTCTGTGATGGTCTTTGCTTGTTGCACTTCGCAAAGCATTACCTTTGTTTAGTTGGTATTAAGGCCAAAGTGTATCATTCATTCGCAGCCATTTCACATGGTTGGATGATTAACTCTTCAGTGAAAGTGTCTGGTTTCTTGTTGGTGTTGTGTTTGACTTTTTATGCCCCGAAAGGTTGGCATTTTATACTCCCTACCTCAAAGGTCATGGTCGTACTTAGAATTAAAACGTAATGAAATCCTCTATTGTATATCAAAATGGTAACTATCCCGGTATGTCATACATGAAAGGATTTTAAAACAACAATGCACAATATATATTGTTTAGCAGATTTTGTCATGTACTACTATCTTGAACACGTCTCGATTTGCAAACAAATTAAACATGCTTTCAGAATACATGGTTATAGTTAACCTCCGTTTAAAAGTTAAAGAAAAAGCCATACACTTATACTTCACCCCGCGAAATTCGAACCAGTTAAATAAAAGAAATGCTAGCTAAAAGTATTCTACGGTAACCACTGAGCTATTTCTTCCTCTGTATGGACAAGAGATTTAATTCAAATACACAAATGAAACATTCTCATAGATGGTTGTTTCCCCTGCTTTCAATAATAACACTGTCTAAAATATGTAAACATAACATGGCGTTACTATCAACTTATATTGATCAAACATACACCGGGGTTGTAAATACAGTAGATCTTCGTCACGGTTGAGCATTGATAAAATCCTTGCAGTTTAACAACCACATGTTTAGTATTGACATAACCAATGTGATCGATTTTTATCAAGGTATGACTTGATATATCTATAATACATGTGCAACAAGCCACGTCACGTCACGAAATAATGTACGTACTGAGACGGGATTTTGACCGGAGGAAGTGAAACCTCGACTGATATTGCTTACTTCGATACCCCGTTGTTGCAGTTCGTGTTCCAAGCCCTTTTCTTCCGAAGAAGATAAAACTTGAACCCGTCACCACGATCGTTGCTTGCCTAGAGACCAACAGGCACGATACAAGAGATAACCCAGTTTTAAACACAGGCACCCAAAGTATCACATCTGTGGTCCCCGAGCTACCCCGTCCACCCCTTAGCACCCAAAAGGCGACTGCGGGGTTGCTTTGGACGAGACCCAGGAACCGGGAACTTACTCAGAACACGAACATTCCGAGAGGTAACGAAGTAAGCTTTGATATCAAAAGAGGTTTTATTTCACTCTCGACAAAATCCATTTCCAGTCCGCCATAGATTCCGTTAATCCGGACGTGAGTCGAAGCCCACCGCTCACAGATTACATCCACTATAACTTTCCAAAAATGGGGGTGTTCCGAAGTATCGAAGGCTAAACATGGCTTTATATACCAATTGAACTACGTCAGATTTCTAATTATAGAACTACACTATAATATTTTAAAGGTACTTACCTTGTTTTTGATACCGGGCCATTGGGAAAGGTTATATAATGTATGCTATTTATCACTAAATGGATATTGTTCAAGGGTAAAAAAGACCCTTTAAATTAGATGTATGAGTTAACATTGAGTTAAAACATAGAGTTATCTACTGAAGTTGTATGTGCTGTTAACTTATACAAGAATTTACTCTTCCTGCTAAGGTAACTTCCCAAAAAGTATGTTATATTGTGCAATAACATATTTGGGTATATGTTGTAAATTCATCGATCATAGGTGATGTTAATTTTAAGGTGAGAAAGGGGATGATTCTCCTATCCTTGCTTTACCTATGACCGGACGAATGAACAAGGTGACCCAATAAGTGTTTCATAAAAGATAACCAGTAGAATGCCACCATAAAGAAATGAACATTGCACATGGTGCAAGATCAAATGAACAGATATAACGTGCAAGCTACAGACATTTTTATCGGATAACCATTTTTCTATGTCAAGGTTATCCAATATGGCCGTCCACCACCACAATAAGATTGCTAATGCGATACCCCCTTTTCCCTGAATGTCATGCGGAGCAGCCTTAGCGCAGCTAGGTACCGTTTTCGCCTCAGTTTAGGTTCACATCTATTGTCCTTAGGCAAGACACCTATTCAACATCTTCTCCAAGTTTGATGCCATCATGAGAGAGCGTTTAGGGTGATAAATCTTAGTTGTAAGATCGTCGCAACCGAGAAGTTGCGTAAATTATAGAATGCGTATACTGTATCGGCTGCATCAGCTTTTCTCGAAAAACGTGGCTATGTCCCATTTATTACAGTGATCATAGTTGCTGAGTCAACAATAAAACGTAGCTCTTCTTTTATTTTGCTTCAAGCTCCACAGGCAGTTGCAGGTGATAGGACATTCCAGTGGACAACGTAAGGTTGTATGAATATGTCACGAGGTTGAACACCACATTAATTTTGTTTATACGAATTTGACATTCCCGGGTTTTCATCCGGCGCATGCGCACTTGGAATACAGTCGATATGGCTTACGCCTGACTTTTTCTTTTTTCCACCAGAAATTATTTATTTCCTTGTGTAATTGTGCCTTTGCAGGTAATTAGTTGTTTCATTTCATTTGTTCATCTTATTTGCTTTCGTTTCATGCTATTTGTTAGCATTGCGCGCCTGTAATATTGTAATGATATGCATTTTCATGCATTGGGCACTTGGAATACAGTCGCTATGGCGTACGCCTGACTTTTTCTTTTTTCCACCAGAAATTATTTATTTCCTTGTGTAATTGTGCCTTTGCAGGCCTGGTAAACACATGCGCCATCACAGAACAGAAAGTAAACCTACGACATTGGTGGCCAGTGTGGGGGAGTATGTCACGGTTCGGACTTAGTTCACAATTGGGGAGAATATGTGTAAGTGGCCCGGTAACTCAGTCGGTAGAGCATTCGCCGTGTAAGCGAAATGCCCCGGGTTCGAGCCCTGGTCTGGCTGCACATTTTTCTCACCCTGTGAAAGATAACATATTTCATTGTGAAACATACAAAAGTGCACTGGGATACGTACACATTATTGATTGGTGTTCAGCTTATCGCGCGGACTGGTGTAGAAAACTGGTCATATACCTTTAGCTTTCAAATTTACGCTGACAAAGGTTGATTTTCACAACGTTGTGCAATCTTTGCTTGAAACTGCTGACAACTAAAATACATTGTAAATTAGAAAACTTGATTAAGAATTAAGGATTATAGAACGGAGCAGAACGGACTTGATCTGAAAATATCTTTACAATATAATAAAAAAATATATATAACATGTCTAACAATACAATACTGCCATATTAATTCACCATGTCAATATTTCTATTAGTATCAAGAATGTAAGATTCTTTCTAGATTGACTTCGTTGTTTGAATAATATCTACGAAGTCTGAGGATACAATCACTGACATATGTAGAATACATGTCGAGGGAGGTTAATGTACCTGCCGTTCATGGGTAACGTACGACAGTACCTCTTCATTTGACGCCGGAACTGTTTTGTTTTCTCAGGAATCGGACTCAATTAGTATAAATGATATACAAAAAAAAAAAAACACTGACACAATACTCGGGGAGTGGCGAAAATGGTATTTAATGTTCCATTCAATTTACGGTCATACATGATTCGATAGTATACAAATTAATCTAAACGAAAATCATATGTTATACGAAAGAGCTGTTTGTTTTAAGTCCATGTGTACATGTACGCTCTTGTCGCATTTATTGAAATATTTTTTCAAAGAAAAGACCCAAAACTGAGTCAGGGATTTTAAACCTCAAACTTACACTTAGTGTAGGTGGATTGTTTTCTGATTAAAGTCTACAAAACTTGCGGTAATAATATTTCTCCGGCTTTTGCTATAAACATCACATGCTTCGTGCAAACAACGTGCATTATTTGCTTTAAAAAGTCTAATACTATATACATGCCACGTGACAATACCTAAAATTATACAGTCATGTAGGCTCGAGTCGGATACCGAATGTTGTAAGTCCGTCCGTCGTCCGTTGCAGTATTTAGCTAAATAGAAATCATGTATCTTTTTTTGAGGCCCAGGCCCCGATTTCACGAAAATACTTAAGTAATTACTTAGCTGAGTAAGTTATTTTGAAGTCTAATTGTCACTAAAAATGATAAGGTTTCTTGTTGTCGTTTTAAACAATAGTATATTTTTTAATGAAATTAACATGTTGAAGAACAAAAATATTATATAATACTAAATGCAAGTCAGATTGAGCAAAAATTCATTTGAGTACAAGTTAAGAATTTTAAGAATCTTAAGAATTTACTTAGTGTTAATTACTTTCTAAAAACAACATTTTCTGCACAAATACTAACAAGTGTAGGCCTATATATAATTGTGATAAATGGGTAAATACGATTTTGAAAAAGTTTAATTCTTTAAATGAATATACATGCAAGTGGCTGATAAGTGAATAACATTCTAAGGTGTTCCCAAGTAACATTTAATATTTCATCCGTTCTATTGTCTGTTCTTAGCTGCTAGATCATGTGATCTATTAATATCTCATATATCCTACATTTTATCAATTCTTTAGTAAAAGACAGTCAATTCTAACCAAAAAAATGTCTTGCAAGATAAAGGAGACGAAATGTAGGTTAACTGATTCTGTATTATTCAAGGGAAATAGCTCCTATATTTTTTATTTTTCCTGGTATCATCAGTTATACTTCTTGTATTATTTTAGCTTACCAAATCTGCCAATGCATTAGTCTTTTGAGAAACAGAGAGGAAAAAAACTTTAAGAAAAAGATACAAAAAGAGCTCATAAACAAAAAGATCTCTTATTTTTTTCAAGTGATATCAAATAATAGATTCCGCATGATCGATATGCATGACAGTTGAGAGACATATAAAAGGGATTAGGTGTGCAGTACTTAGAAGAACCAGACTTGTAGAGAAAACAAAACTACAAAAATTAATCACTATTTGTCGTCAATGACAAACATTCGCTCCATTTTTATGTCAAACTTAGACATCATATTTTCTTTTCTTGCAATGTAACCCTCGGTTTTTAGCAATAAAATAGCTTGACTCTTAAATAACACAGTAATGGTATTTTCAATGAGATTTTCTTAACCATGAGCACATACATCGGCATGCGACACGTGTAAGATGGAACTTGGACACTTTTTCTATCATGCACTCAACCTCCCGCAACCTAAATACAACTACCCTCCTCTAGGGTGTTTGTCATACATGTATATGGGAAAACCCAGACACCATGGACACACGTTTAGATGATTCAGTATGAGCCACTTATATGAATCATCAGCAATAGGACATCACTTATAACACATTAGTGTTCTAATAAAGGCGCTAGTATTCTCTTTAAGATCAAAATATAATGTAATAAGTGATTCGAATATATTAATTTAGCACACGGCTTCGGTCATTATTGATAGACCAATTTGTTTTACATTAGGAACGATGTTGATACATGTAGGTGTTAAACCCTCAACAAAAACATCATTTGACCTTTATGTTCAATCTTATTGTACCTTCATCCTACAATGAGGCCAACTAAAAGTCACCGAGTGTATGACCGAATTACAACCCAACGCAGACGCGGTCACTGCTTCGCCGAGCGTGTCCTATAGGTCTAAACTATTTCAATGGTTTATTGTGCAGTACGACACCTTTTCAGCGGCAATACCTCGGTGACGGTTAGCGAAGTATATCGAGAACACGAACTTATATAAACGTACTTTTTTTAGTCGAGCCTTAAAGCGATGTTTCATAACTAGTCAAATAGCTTTAGGTACAGGTGTACTAAAAACCACTATTGTGTTTTGAATGAATGGTATATCGATCCTAGCATTCTTGCTCAAGTCACGAACATGCAAACGTGTGTTCGTTTTACCGGAACGTTTATGTAACGGACAGTTTATATAAATGGAAAAACAGAAATTTAAATTCTTACAAATATTGACAGGCTTGGAAAGCGACGGTTTTACATATCCGTACCGATAAAGCAGCATATAAGGTTTGTTTATAATTTTCTAGATTTATGTTAATATGTAAACGGTGCTTCTTAATTTAGTGAAACTGTATTTACATTAATTTTACCGTTTTTTCTATTTTCATATAGTGTTAAGATCTTTTGAAATCATACATCTAACTGTAATATTTGTTACCACCAAGATTGAAAAGAGTTACTGTAATGTAAAATCTAGAAAAAAGGAATTAATATATACATATATACATCGAGTCACTCTCGAGTCCGCGTCTCGGAAACACCAGTACTGGTGTCATATGAAAAGGTGCAGTCGTAACCCCAGTGGGGCTCGAACCCGCAACCTCCGGGATGAGCGGCAGACACCTTTATGAACTATTTACGATTCATTGAATATCAAGTTTAACTAATAAAAAAAATTGAAAGACCAACTTACTCATACTTGTGTCATATGAGGAGGTACGGTCGTGACCCCGTTGGATTTCAAACCTGCAATCTCCGGGATGAGCGGCAGACTCGACTTAACCTCTACACCACCGCTAATGTAGTAGATATCTAGCTTCAACGGGGATTTAGGGGTCCGAAACGTTGGTATTAACACTGATTTTTCATTGTGTATCTTTTTATCTACAGGTGGATTGTGACACAGAACAACCATGGGACACAACGCTTTATTTCTAGTTTTACATTTACTGATTGTGTGCATGTTCATTGTGACAATTGTCTTCAACTATCTGTCCGGCATGAGTGGGAATAATGGTAAGTCTTTCATTAGAACTACAGTTCAACAATAATAACCGAGGCGTGACTCACCCTTCCTCCACCGCATTTCACGTTGTCCAGTATAAGTGTCGACAAGGTTTGAAACGAACGTTGGCATACGTTTGTACATTAATCATCTAGCTAGCGGCGCTTGATAAAGATCAAGAGTAGTAATGGCCACATGGTCACATACAATTGCGAGAGCTTTATTTTTGTATGTGCATACAGTACTGTATTAAGTCACGACTTGTTGTTTAACCGTTCCCGGCTTATCATTTACGCAAGTAAGATTTACTTAAAGACACAGTCATGGTTTCTACAAGATCATAATTATACTTGGTGTCTGTTTGTGATAAGGCGATAATTGACCTTGCAAAAAATGAATCATGACTTAATGAGGGTCCTGGGTTCGGGCCCTGCTACCAACCATGACACTATGTTAGAAAGTTGGCAGCTTCACTGGGTCGACTGTTGGGTACTCTGCCTCAAAATGCCTTTGGAACGGGCATTAAAACTCCATTTACCATTACCTAATGATTGATAAAATGTGTGCTTGGAACCATATACCGACTGTAAACTATGCTAAAATGAAGCATGTAGTTTTTTTTGCGTTGAAAAATGTGTTATTATCTTTAAAGTTTAACAATGACTCCGGCATGAGTTCTGCTTACTTATTAGCTCGACTTTTCTATGAAAAGGGGAGCTATCCTACTCGCCCCGGCGTCGGCGTGAGCGTCACACCAATGTTAAAGTTTGCGTACCACCCCAAATATTTTCAAAGTCCATTGAGATATTGCTTTGAAACTTTGCACACTTGTTCACTATCATGACCCCAACCTGTACACAGGAGGAGGTAACTCTATCAAGCATTTTGACAGAATTATGCCCCTTTTTCGACTTAGAATTTATGTTAAAGTTTGCATACCACCTCAAATATTTTCAAAGTGCATTGACATATGGCCTTGAAACTTTGCATACTTGTTCACCATCATGTCCCCAATCTCTACACAAGAGAAGGTAACTCTGACAAGCATTGTGCCATAATTATGCCCCTTTTTCAACTTAGAATTTATGTTAAAGTTTGCGTACCACCTCAAATATTTTCAAAGTGCATTGACATATGGCCTTTAAACTTTGCATACTTGTTCACCATCATGCTCTACACAAGAGGAGGTAACTCTATCAAGCATTTTGACAGAATTATGCCCCTTTTTCAACTTAGAATTTATGTTAAAGTTTGCGTACCACCCCAAATATTTTTAAAGTCCATTGAGAAATTGCTTTGAAACTTTGCACCCGTGTTCACAATCCTGTCTGTAAGCAAGAGAAGATAACTCTGTGAAAATGTTTCTTGATTTGTACTTAGAAATTCCTAGTTAAAGTAGTTAAAGTCTTGTGTGCCCTTAACTGTCAAAGTTTTGTTTTATTGGCAAGCACTAAAAAAGTCGAGCGCGCTGTCCTACTGACAGCTCTTGTTTTGATTTTGTAGTTCTAAATGACATGATGTGATTTCAAGAATAATTATAATAACCAAAATATATATTGCTTTCAGCTCTTTTTGTGTCCGATATTGGGGATTTATCTGACAAGTATTATATTGAGATCACCCCCGCCGGATGGACCTTCAGCATATGGGGCTTCATTTACACATGGCAGGCACTTTGGATAATATACGCAGTAGTCAGCCTGTTTCGTAAGACAGAGAAAGAACCAAACTACACGTATCCTGTGTTATTGCCAGTACCGTTCCTAGTGATCTACCCTCTTAACCTTGTGTTTAATTGTGGATGGTTGGTTGCGTTCGACAGGGAGGTTTTGGAACTGTCGCTTGCTCTTCTTTTTCTCATCACAGTTACCTTATACTTGTGTCTGTTCTTCTCCTACAAAAGTCTCGATAATGGAATAAATGTTTTAATCAAACAGGGGCGCAAGAAGGATGTTTGGTTGACAAGATTTTTGGTTCAAAATGGACTTAGTATATATGCCACCTGGTGTACCATTGCCACGCTGTTAAATCTCACATTCGTTTTAACATACCGGTCCGCGCATGACATCGGTCAACAGAACGCTTCAACCATCAGCCTCGGAGTTCTGTCAGCAATAATTGCGATATTTTTAGTAACAGACTGGTTCGTCTTAGACCGGTATACGCGCTACACGTTTACGCCATACATCGTGCTGGTTGTAGCTCTAACCGGAAGTATTGCAAAGAACTATGACGAGGGAGCGAGAAATACAATATTTACTATCGTACTGCTCGCAGCATCCGGAGCGGCTGGTGTTGTAAAGACATTTTTATTGTTCTGGAGACACTGTAGAAAAACTGAAGACGGGGTCAGAATAACAGACACAGATGGATTAAAGGTATGAGCTCACGGACACGTTACATTTACTTGAACGCCTGTTTACTGGTGCAGGATAATAAACAGTAAACTCAGTGGTTTTAAATGACAGTGCGTTGGACTTTTTGTCGCAAATCGTAGGACAATGTAGAGATAGCAGAAATTTAATACTGGTTCTGAACTTCAGGTGTCTGTCTTGTGACGTGCGGTTTAATGAATAAGAGCCAGTGTTAGAAAATAGCAGACGATTTGCAGTGTGAACGTACTACGAACAATTGCATTATTTATATAATATAATTGTTTCTCATACATATACATAAGTTTCTGCTTTCTGTTGTGTACCATACCGCTATAAAAATGTAGTAGAGGTATAATACGGCACTTGTACTTCCTTGCCGTTGAGCTAGCTTTTATGGCGACGTGGTAGAGTGTCCGCTAGGCAGACCAGAATCCAGCTCGGGGCGATGTACTTGCTACATAGTTTTAAATTGAAAAGGGAGAATCTGAATTTAGTTGCTTTGGATCATACTACAATGTTATTATGTGAGTTTGTTTTGTAAGTTGAGCGTTTTATACTAAATTGCTAGGCTAAGCGTACATTAAATTGAGACGGTTTTGTATAATACGCAACTTATTACATGTACTATTACTCTGAGAGTCTCGTACTGTGTTATGCAGTCTTTTGTAAAGTGGGCATTATTCACATGTACATTTGTATATATAAATGTGATTGCATAATATATTAAGACCGTTTTACATTATGAACAAGTCTATTCTTAACGAGATTTGTTGTTCTACATTATGAACAAGTCTATTCTTAACGAGATTTGTTGTTCTTTTTTAAACGATTTTATACTGCATATACATAACATTGCAATTTTTCTACCCTATTTGTTGTTTCATTGTACTTGCTTGTATATCACAGCGTGCTCCATATTGTAGACGTATGCTATAAAGAGCTGTGAACCATGATTGCTGGTGCTTTTGAAAGTTATTGGTTACTGCATTAAAATTCTAGAATAGTTTTGTTTTGATCACTGACGTCCAGTTGAGCTACCAATTTACCTTTCACTGTAAAATCCAGACCATCAAGGAGCTGGTAAAGCTATATATAGAGAAGCATTTCAAACCGTCTATCATGGAGTATGATAAAAGATCTGAGTGCTACTTATACATGTAAATGTACATGTATCTCTTCAATCGGCCAATCACATATTTGCATGCACACACACAAACATACACACATCATATATGCTTCCGAAGGTACGCACGCGCATACATGCAAATTGGAGACTGGGACTTATTACGCCCCAAAATACAAAGTATACGATCGGGCATTTTATTGAAATCACCTCGACAGTATGTTTGTCTGTCCACGTGTGGAAATAATTTGTCCGGACTGGCTAAAATTCAATGAAACTTCACAGGAGTGATAAGCCCCAAGCCTAGTTTTGGTATCAGCGACATGTTGCGCACCGATAATTTCATGCTCCTCGAAATTAATGCTCCCCGAAAAGGGGAGGATAATATTATAGTTGTCGCTTCGTCCGTCAGTCCGTTCATATTTGTCCCGAGCATAGCTAAAAAGTGTTCAAGGGATTGAGTTGATACCTCATACAATGATAGAGATCACCGAGAGAAAGTGCAGTGACAAAGAACCATAACGCTATCTGTCCTCCTTTATGAATTATTACCCTTTATATAGAAAGCTTGTTCAGAGCATACCTTCAGAAATGAAAAAGGGATTGACTTGACACATTGATAAAGGTTATTTTATACTTACTAAGAACCATAATACTAGCTTACCCCATTTTTAGCTCGGATTTTCGAAGAAAAGAGGAGCTATTCTACTGGCATCGGCGTTGGTGTCTTGTTCGTACCACCCCACTTTATTTCAAAACCATTAGAGGTATGGCTTTGAAACTTACCATACTTGTTAACCATAATAACCTCCATCTACAGACAAGAGGACATAACTCTGTCAAGGTGTTTTTGTCAGAATTATGGCCGCTTTTTGACTTAGAAAGTGCATTGAGCTTGGTTAAGTTTTTCGTACCACACCACTTTATTTCAAAACCGTTACAGATATTGCTTTGAAACTTGCCATACTTATTTACCAGCATTACCTCCATCAACAGACAAGAGTACTTAACTCTTTCAAGGTTTTTGTAAGAAGTATGCCCCTTTTTGACTTAGAAAGTACATTGAACGTTTTGACTTAGAAAATACATTGAATATGGGTTTTTTGACTGAACTGTTTGAGATATCACTTTGAAAGTTTGAATACTTGTTCACCATCATGATTCCCAAACACAGACAGGAGAAGGTAACTCTGTCAAGGATTTGATTTGAATAAGGCCCTTTTCGACTTTTCATTCAAATTTCAAAATTTTCCTTCTTGTCCACTTGTTGACTTTTCCATTCGAGATATTACTGTAAAAGTTGGAAAACGTATGTACCATATTGACCTATCTGTAAGCAAGAGAAGATAACGCTGCGAAAATGTTTCTTGATTTGTACTTTAAAAGTCTTGTGTGCAACTGGCACTGTCATGCACATATAACATTAACCACTTGAAGTATTGATATAATACTTTGCTGTAGTATTCAGGGATATCAAACAATAAGTTTGATAACTCTTGACTTAATATTTTGCTAATTGTGGCCCTTGTTTATACAGATCCTTGGGGTTTTTTTACTGAAAAAGTTTTGTTTGATTAATCAGCACCGCAAATAGGCACTGCAAAGCTCTTGTTGAATTTCCTTCAGCTAGCTTGTCCAGCGCTCTCTATTGACAGCTCTTAGAGAACAGGAGTACTGAGAATATGTAATATCTCCGGCTCAAAAAGCCTGTCGGGAATTTAGTCTATATTTAACACAGTGGTAGCGGACATTAAGTGGAATTGAAGTGACAATGACCCATAACTCTGCCGACTCCACTTTTTGGTTTTCTATGAAATTATGCTTGTCCGATACAAAATGCCAAAACCATGAAATCGTTTTACTTGACATGAGACATAGTGGAAGAAGATATTTAGAAGAAGTGCAGTTTCTAATAACCTAAACTTCCCTGTTTTCCTTTTGTGAAATGCCAGAGAACTTGAATAACAGCGATCTGAAACCCAAAAATGCCTTTTTGGGTTTTTATTCACATCCACAGTAAGTGTCATCATTACTTACCCCGCCGAATTTATGGACTCGTTTAAGTTTTCAACTCAGACAGTGACTAATGAATGTTCGAAACTGTGCTCACTTAAAATTTACTGGCTGAAAAGGGCATAGTGTAGATCATGGCTGGCTGGTCATGAGCAGCACCGATCGAAAAGTCAAGGCGAGATCTCAATATGGTTTTCCTTCTGTTTTCATAACTGTTCGTTTATGAAGGCATATGCTCTACTAGCTTAAAATAGTATAAATGATCATAGAATTATTGTGCTATAACGATGCAGCCCCGTGTGGTATATGTAGGCATCTGAACTACATTGCGTGCATTATTCGAAAACCAATTGCTGCAAACATCTTAAGAATGTAAATTATAATAATGCTTTGTTGGGAAGGCGCTTCTGTGGCCTTACACATTTCATTTTTGCCGTCTTTGTGTTTTTTTTCAGTGTTACATTGTACGCCATTTTCAGTTTTTAGTGTGAGCACCTTTCCTGGAACCGCAGTACATCCTTACCCTAGCTTTGTATCAGTAGTTAAATAGGGTTCTTTTCATGTGCATCAGTGTTTGTACACATGGAGGTGGATCAGGAAAACCGCATGTCTGTTGTAAGGCCTCACCTGAGGTCTTGTCCATGGAGATGTTGTACGCATTTGGTTCCCGTTTGACGAAAGACTTTGCAGCGGCAGAGGCTACATGTAAAAACAAGAGATGACAATCAAGCAACACCTGACGCACAACAATGACATAACTGATACACGGCTGAGTGTTGATTCAAATTCGAATGTTTGTTATAATACTACTACTACTAATAATAATAATAAGAATAATAATAATGATAATTATAATAATAATAAAATATGTAACATTAGACATACTTACTCTGTAGCCTTCTGAAAAGAAATAACATTTGAAAAGCAAATGTGAATGAATGAATGAATGAATGAATGATTGTTGATTTGATTATTAGATTGATTGATTGATTGATTGATTGAATGAATGAAGGAAATGAATGTTAACTCATTTTTAATTCGACCAAATACATTATACATGTAAATATCGTGGAAACGACCGGACTTGCATGACTATTGATAAGATGTTGCTATACAGTATAGATGTCTAGAACATAATCGTTTTTAGATTCAACACTGACGTAAGTAGAAGAAGTACATTGTAAACATGATATGCTATCATCTTTGTGAGATTAGAATGTACGAAGGACAATTTACGGGCACGTACATGTATAGTATACTGACTAAGTGCATTGTAAACATCTACAAACAATCTGGCCATCGTACAAAGAAGTGTGACATACCGTGTTTAAGACCGTGTCAAAATGTATTTGTGTATCTCAAATATATCGCCACTAATCCGCCTTAGGGAAATATTGGTCACGTTATTTGACATGTGAAAATCATTACGGTTATACATGTAAACATCAACACATACATACTCTAGGTCAATAGTTTAGACATCCGTCGTGAGAGCAGGAGGTCGAAGGTTCAAACCCAGCAAGGGTCCGTTCTGATAATGGCCGGTTGATGAGCCGCCAGCTGGTTAAATAATGATTTACCGTATGCCTACCTGTCGTGTGCTTTGTACATGTATTAAAAGGAAAGGATTCGGGAGGGAGGTAAATGTGCTCAGAATGAAGGTGTCTCACAAGTTAGGGATGGCGCCATAAGCGAGGCATTTAATTCCAAAACATAAATCATTTTTCAAAACACACAGTTGTAAATAATACAGAATATATAAAAACCTCTCTGTTTAATGTATTAATTTTAAGTATTTGCAATCCCTGTATCACCGAAGATTGGTGTTATTAGCTCTTACTTTGCTAGGGCCATGTTTCCTGCTTGGGTATAGTTTGGAATTCAATATGGACTAACGTTTTCTATCCAAAATTATATATATCGTAATCGGGTATTTAGCTATAATAAATCTACAGTTTGTTCCATTGCATTGGCCTTCAATATCAGCGTGAACAACTTCTAGTGGTTTTTACAGGTATGTTGAACAGTTTTCAAAACACATTAAAAATATCTTCCTGCCGGAAAAAAATCTGTTCGTAACTTGACTATCAAAGATCACCCTCAGTTAATATTTTGTAACCTAGGGCAGTTGCATACATGTACTTAATTAAAAGACACAAAATTAATCTCCCTACATTTATCATGGTTCTGTAAGTTTACTTTTAAAAAGTATTCAAAATAAACGAAAGCTTACTATTACCGCCGACAAGATGATGGTATTGTTTTACACTGAGTATATACAAATTGTATTAGAGAAGGAATATGTTACGAGTAACATTTGAATACAGAATAAACGAAATACGCAAAAACCACGAAATGATAATTTTACAGTTTCGTTTCATAATGCGTTTGAACTTTGAGGAAACGCCCGACTGCGTGAGAACTAAACTAGCTTATGCAAACCAACATGCGTACTAGACATGTGCACATTCGGTGGACATATATAAATAGATCTACATTAGGTTTAAACTAGAACAGGGTAAAGAAACGTTAAATTCAATTTATTGAAATTGTGTCATCAATAAGCTACATGTATGTATTATATATTTACAAGAAAAACTGTGATACTACGTATCACAGCGGACCAACAAACAAAACTGACATGTAGATATTTTGGAAATTGGTGATGGTTGATGTTGAGGCATGGCCCCAAAGGAATTCAATGAGACCAATTCTAACTTGCGTTGTTTGACTTATACATTCGTTTTATCGCCGCATTGAACTAACAAGTTATGATTACCTTTAATAAATTGTTATAATCACAGTATTAAGAAATTTGCCGCCACACCTTCTCTCGTTTTTTTAGTTATATTTTGAGAAAAGAGCACCTGCACCACTGTGTTCACATGAAGGTAACGCTCCCTTTTGGCGCAAACTAGTCTATAAACACTTATCTAGACATGTAAATAAATCTACACCAAAAAAATTCCAACTTGGTCAATATATAAACGTTATATTATAACCACGATTTCAATAATGTCGTGATATATTCCTTATGTCTCCACCCTTAAATTCATATCAGTCAGTCACTTTTGTTCCTGGATAAAACTGAAGTTTTGAAATAGAAGGTACGAGTTGACTAAAAAGGGTACGAGTTGACTTTTGGATCAGGGTACGAGATGACTAAGGTACGAGTTAACCCAGGTGCGAGTCAGCTTCTGGTTGAACAAGCAGAAACTGACACAACACCACAACTACTGACTGACTTGTAGCATAAAAACTTTACACTGACGTGTAGTATAAAATCTTTACTGTTATCGAATAATATGAATCGATGAATTAAAGTCACTGTCTTAATTCGGAGGTAGGACTGAAATATTGTTGCTTTTTTAGAACACAAACAGTTACATGTACTAACGACAACTCTATAAAATAGACTGTGTCTATAACATTCATTTTAGAAGTATCTCTTTTTTTAATGAGGAGAGACACATCTAAGTTACGAACGACAACTCGTGTGTTCAAGAAAAAAAAAAGACTGTCTACAGTATTCATCTCAGAAGTACCTGATTTTTTCAATGAAGAGAGACGCATATTTTCGATCTAGTGCTTAAGTCTCCATGCACCTTTTACTCACCACGTATTAAATATAGCGGGTCGTATGTGCAATACTCAAGGTATTTAGATAAGCTCTGATAGAAGCAATGATATTATTGTACTGTAAAAATTGCTGTGTTCAATATTTTATATCTGTTGAAAAGCTTCAAAGGATAGTAAATTGCCATTTTCACCGATAAAATCATTTTCTAGAACGACACCTTTTTTATGTAGTTTTTTTAACAAAATGATTTTCTCCCTATATGAAATCTAGGGCTATTGAAAACAGGTTCTGAAAGAAACTCTTCCCACGTTGTTGGTGTCTTAGCACACATCAAAATATACATTCCTGATAATACATCTTTCCAGTAAGGATTGCTAACCTCTGAGATATGTTTTTGTATAAAATGTGCACCATATTTCTCAATTGAATCTAACATTAGACATCTCCTAGTATTAGGAATTACTTTTCATATATCTTCTAAACCATGTGCATTTAAGAGCCATCATAAATTTCTCAATGTCTATCACTCTTAAACCCCCATTATTAAAACATTGTGTACCTGTAACTCGTTTAACCTTATCAGGTCCATTACTCCACAAAAACTTGAAGAACATGTCTTGTATGTTTTTTAATTACTGATTAAGACGGGGTTGGAAGACTTATAAATAAATGATTCAGTTTTGGTAGTGCTAATGTTTTAAGGACAATGTTCTTGCTTATAGAAGTTATAATTCTATTGGACCAAATAGACAGAAGAGTTTTTATTTCTTCTATCTTAGTTACAAAGTTTAAATTCAAAATATTCCTTAAATCTGTTGTAAAGTTGACACGTAATAGCTTAAAGGTATGTTCCCACTATAGGGATAAATCTGGACACAGAATTTGATTACTACTTTTCATTGAGCTACTCCAAACTACCTTAGTTCACATGAAGGCCTGATATTTCAGCATAAAACTCTAACACTTTTATAGTGTTTCTAAGTGACTTTGCAGTTCCATCTAGTTCCATCTGTGATATTAAGAATTCTTAGCTATTAATTTTAATACCTGTGATGTTTTTATTTTGTTTAATCAATAGAGACAGTACTTTTTTATTATCTAGAATTATCTTTAATCAAGAAAAGGTTGCCGGACTATGTATGATATACTTATTGAAACTAAATGTAAGCCAACATCGCAACAGAAATGGATAAATGAACTGAATCTTACAAATTTCAACTGGAGAAATGTTTACAAGTTACCATTTATGTTTACTAAAGATACTAAACTCCAGTGGCTTCAGTTTAGAATCAATAATAGAATTTAAGGAACAAATCATCTTCGTTTCAAAATCGGTGTTATTAACAATAACCGATGTTCATTTTGTCAAACAGCTACAGAAACTATTTTTCATTTGAGAATGCCCCTTGAAAGTTAGTTTTTGGCAAAATGTTAACATTTGGGTGCAAAGAAAGTGTGAAACAATAGATACAGATTGGGCTAATACAGATGTGTTATTTGGAAATATTCTGTTTTCAGAGGTGCTAAATAAGATTCTTTTAACCTGCAGATATTATATTTATATATGTAAAATGAGACTAGGAGCCCCAAGTATAGAAGGCCTGAAAAAGTTTGTTGCATATTTATTTAAAACTGAAAAATATAATGCTGTTCAGACAATGACTTTGCAGAGGTATGAAAAACAATGGAGACAGTTTCTTCTTTTACTAGACTAGACATTATTATGTCATTCATTATATACAATCTATTTACATGTATTTACATTTAGCAAATTATTACGGACAGTCCCCCTCCCTCCTTACATGGCATATTTTTTCTGATTTCCACGCACTGAACTGCTTTTGTCTTTTTGTTTTTCCCCCTTTCCTATTTTTATAGCTGGAGTTTTTAGTAAGAGTGTACGTTTGCTTTACATATAAAAGTTAAAAGGCAAACAACAAGGTGATCCATAAAATATCTCATAGGAAGATTTAGCTCCTTTTGTTGTATTAACTAAGAATTTGTGTTTATTATATCTATATTGTATTGCTGCTATATTTCTGATGTAGTTTCTCCTGAAAAAAAAATATAAATTACAAAAAAGGCCCACAATGACAATCCATTGACCAAAGTTGACCGTATAAAAAGTGACAAACTAAAAACTGAGATTGTATGCCTAATGCGTTTGGGAAAATATCGGTGAGGCTCCGAACCTGGTCCATAAAAAGTATCCGGCTGTCGACATTACGGAAATAATGAGTGGATAGTGTATAGTGATGTTTATTCAGATTGTCGGATTTAGTTTAATGTTACACTAGGTTGGTAAATTGAAATATTACGACAAATGTCCTTTACCACTTAAAACCTATCTCCGTGTTCCATTACATGTTCAATATCAGTTAAGATTTTAACGAAGATAATCAAAAAGAAATTATTATCAAGATTTCTAATTATTTTCCGATACAGTGTAGATATGACGAGAACTCTCAGCTAAAATATACACAAAGGGAGATAAATCTTCAAATAGTATTTTTTCTTAATCACAATGTTGTTTCCCTTTTGATTTTTTTCAATGTATTTTGGGGGGAATTTAAACAAGGATAAACTATGTTGCAGAAACATGTGTTAAAACTCCAGAAAAAAAGAAAGGAAAAAAGATAAAATGCAAAAGTAGTCCAGTGCGTGGAATTCAGAAAAAAATGAGGATAATTTAAGAACAGAGGAGGATTGTCTGCTCTCAACTATGTATACTTATTAGATCTAAATGAAGCAAATAGATGGTAAACGATTACAAAAAATGATATACTTTTCGTCAGTGTAATAAAAGAAGAAACTGACTCCAACAGTCATTTTCTGAACACCATTTTATTTTTCAGAAGGTAACAATAAAAGTACAAAAAATTGTATCAACAATACAGCCTTATTACAATGTATGGTTTTCTAATAATTATAGAGCATAACACGACGTACATGACTGTACATACACACTGTGACACTAAAATATACACATTAAGATACACACGAGTTAACCACACTCATTCACAAACATCCTGGTGACACATTTGGTTATGCACAATCCCAAACAAGCTATAAATAAAACATAAAGTTCAAATTACTAACAACTTAAGTTTCCGAGTCTGTCTACCACATAGAAAACTGGTTTATCAAAATAAGTGTTATTCGAAATCTGTATCGCTTTGTTTATCAGGGTTAATATTTTCTCTGTTTATCGGGGTTATTTTTTCCCAATTAATATCTTTTATTTTTATCATCGACCTGTAGGTGAAGGTTATTGGATGCATAAGCTGGATCTTTGTGCACATTTCGTATTTCGAGTGTGTTGTACACATTATCAGTTTGTTTTCTCTGCCCTGTCTTCTCTGTACAAAGCGTATTATACTCGCTGTCACTCTCCTTTCCTTGCCACAGATTCCCAGTACCAAGCCTGTTATACTCGCTGTCACACTCCTTTCCTTCCCACAGATTCCCTGTACCAAGTCTGTTATACTCGCTGTCACTCTCCTTTCCTTCCCACAGATTCCCTGTACCAAGCCTGTTATACTCGCTGTCACTCTCCTTTCCTTCCCACAGATTCCCTGTACCAAGCCTGTTATACTCGCTGTCACTCCCCTTTCCTTGCCACAGATTCCCTGTACCAAGCCTGTTATACTCGCTGTCACTCCCCTTTCCTTGCCACAGATTCCCTGTACCAAGTCTGTTATATACATTGTCTGTGTCCCTTTGTTTTCCGTTGCTGTTTGTGATGATGGAGTCATAACTCGTCTCATCTTTTGCATGCATTGCATCGTCGTTTGTTCTCTCAGGAAATGGTAGGTCTATTTTGGGTGGTTCAAGAATAAAGTAAGCGTGGTTTTGATCAGGCTGCTGCGATATAGTGGATATTTGGACACAAGGGTAGCTATACACCGCGTGTTCAAATGCTGGTGATTGTAACATGTCTTTTCCTGACTTTCTGTGGTAAATAGATATTAGATTATATATTTTAATAATGCATTATATCAATTTGTATTATTGCTACTGTATGTATCTATAGGAAAATAATGTTCTGTATATACATCAAATGTATGATAAATTGCACTGTGTGTGGGGACACAGATGCTTGGGGTCTGGACCTCATCCCCTTAGGCCTGACCCTCGCCCCTGCTCACTGCAGTACCTTATATACATCCTACAACTGCGTGTTAGCTCACCAATCCTTATTCTACTTACCTACTGATCACATGTTTATGGTGACAATGTATATAAATACAAGATTTGAAACAAATCGATTTCCTCTATCACATCTCACCTATACTGTTTCTAAAAATAGTAACGATTCGAAAACTTTAGGCAATGAGTAACCAGTCGTCTTATTTATAAATCTGCTTTAAAATTTACCGCTATATATAGCATTCCCACAAGACAAAATCCCCGCTGTAAACGTAATGGTACCCCGCACACGCTATTTCATATACTGCGATGCGGGGAACCTATTTTTATTGGCGCTGTGCGGAAGCACAGTGCTAGTATTGAATAGGTTTTAATTTTGTACCATGGGGTTGCATAATCGAAAAGGGAGCAGCCAACATTATTATTGTAATTAAAAACTATGTATTATGTTTGAACAAACTCCCTATAATGAATAAATAAATAGTATTAATTGATTACAAACAATACTATACCAGATGCATACGTCTTCGACCGTTAATTCAAAACTTTTGACATATTCATAGAATATTGAATAACTTTTCCACAAACTTGAAGGTTACGGTTTTTTTATTGCTTTGTTTACGGACCCTACGGCCAGATTCATCAAAGTTCAGAAAAAAACGTCTAGATAGTTGTTTTGCTGTCTCTAAACATTTTGAAGTTTATATACATATGTTGTCAACGTGAATAATTAATGAAAACCCATTTTAATCACTACATACTAAAGAAAAATGTAGGCATTATAAATAAGACCGTTCACCTAACTATGCGATACATGGGGTCTCAATGAAAGTTATGTAAAGCATCGCTAACAACTGACCAATAATAAAGACAAAATTAATCACGTGGGTTTCGTCTGCGTCGAAAAGCGTCTACTGACCACGAGCTGTAGCCTTGTTTAATGGGCGTCATCGTACCATTATACGGAAGGTTGTTTTATGATTCGTTTATTTTTTGGTTAAACTGTAGTAAATGTGGTTTTTTTACTTATTATGATAACAGTTACATATAACATAATGTATTTGGTTTTTCCCGTTGATAGGTTGTTTACTGATATTCTAAAATGACTTTGATTCCTTTAATCATGTTTCAAAAACATGCGCAGCGCCTTTGATGCTTTGCATCAAAATTTGTCTTGTAACTTCATGTATATACTAAATCTGATTTGTGCGCAAGTGACAGAAGTGTTTTTCCTCGAAATTCTCTTAAATCAACCGTATTCGATGCAGTTTGGAGTGGGATTTTATTCAGAATATTGTTTTGCATCGGAAAAACCGGTTAGTTATTCCTTATTTACACGAATGCCTTAAATATGCGATTGGAGTTTTCAGTTGTTTCAAATCTTGTATCTATATACGTTCCGTACAACATGGGACAAGTATAGATTGGGTGGCGAGTCAATACCCCAAACATCTGTGTGTGGGGACAGAGCTTAGGTTATCTTTTAAATCCCATCTTTTAACTGTGATCTGTCTACAATAAAAAACATGTTTTTTGTACAATAGAGAACAGTTACAAAAGCAGAACAGCTGAGTCTCCTCGAAAAACGAGAGTATTATCGCAAACAGTACTCTATCTATTACGTACAGCGCATGCACGTTATAATCAAAGGACTGAAAGTACTGGAGGATCGATTGTCTATGAACAACACAGTCTGTACACAAACATGTGCAAATATCAGGACAACACAGACTGTACACATACATGTGTAAACATCAGGACAACCTTTACACGAGTAAAGTTATAAACTGGAGACACAACTGTCCACAAATTTGGACCTTAAACCATATGTGTAAACTTTACTTTTGAGATAGGAACCCATGTGCTTACCTTTTGCATTCAGTGACTATGTTCAACTACCCTATGAAGTATCATAGCTGTGAATGGTAACTGAGAAGTGGATTTTGACAAAACTGAATTAAAAATTTATAGTTTGCACAACGTTTCATATCATTCAAAAGTTATGGGATTTGCCCATAGGGTTGATTGTATTGTGCCAATTGATTGATTCGGATCTAACGTCGCACTCAACAGCTAAGGTCATTATGGCAACTTCCAGCTTTCATGGAGGAGACCCTGGGTGCAAATTCGGGTATTATTTCAGTCATGAGTGGGCACCTGGGTAGAACCTAGATAGCTTCCAGACATAAAAGAATCCGACCCAAGTAGGGCACGTAGCTACAGCGGTGAGGGACAAGTGATCATCAGTCTATGACCTTAACCACTCGGCCACAGAGGCAATTGTATGATGCCAAGCAATTGTCTGAAGTTTCAAGTATTTAATGGTTACCAAGAAAGTGAATTTTAAGAAAGCTTATCCAGATTTAAGACGACACTGCCGACTGACGTCAAGAAGGTTATGACAATGGCTCTTCTGTTTTTCATAGAAAAGCTAAAAATTGATAAATCAATCTGTTGTTATTGATTCAGTATATATGATATTGACTTCAGTCAATATCCAAGAAATTATGACGTTTAATTTTGACCGTAAGATAAAAAAGACATCTCATCTCAGCAACCAAGACATAAACGTTAGACAGAAACGTCATGGTGACCGTAACCTAGACCTACTTTGTAAATAATAGATAAAGGCCAACTCCTGAATATGAGTAACCTCTAACCCAACATACATCATGACCTCTAACCCAAACATACATATTTGTCATTCAATTGTCATAGTCGGCATCTCTACCAAGACTGTACTTCCTAAGCATAAGCTTTGTTTTGCTGACCCAAGGTCGACTTGACTTTTGACCTTAATATTGTTATGTTCGGTCTAGGTTTGGTCATAAATAGGGATGGTATTGCCAGAACTCGTACTGCGATATATTGCAATATGTGGCACTGTATTTGGATCCCTATTGCAATATATTGAAAGTGAGTAACTCATACAAAAATATACTTTGAAGTATTCAAACGTTGACATACTATGGTTATAAAGTAATTAAATCATTCCTTGGACAAAGTCATTCATGTTTATTTGCTTACTTGTTTTAGATAGAGCAATATACCGTCTACTGTCTGTCATAGTCGTCACGGAACAAAATTACAGCAAGTTTAAACTGTGATTTTTTGAAAACGATTTACATTTGTATAATTTATACTAGGATATTTTTCATTTATCTTATTAGATAAATAGCATATTATAAAATTTTGAATCGGTCACTATCATCAGGGTCTGATATATTGAATTCAGTCGCTATTCATCACACGTGAATTCCGAAATATTCATTTACAAAATACCTATGCGCTTAAACATTCATTATTTGGAAACCCACAACAAAGCATTACATCAAATTCAAGTTACAGGTAATATATGCGGAGAAATTGCAGTTTATATACTCCAAAATACTGCCAATTGCAATATACCATTTGCGCACCCCTAGTCAAAACCAGCCTCTCTACAATGCTGTATTAAATTTTCATAACTTGTCTAAAACAACAACTGAATGTTTTAATAGCAGGCTTTTGTCTTTCATATTTAACATATTAGACTTTAGTAGTATTTCGTAACAAGTAATGATAATAATGATGATGATGATAATAATAATAATAATAATAATAATAATAATAATAATAATAATTAAATAATGATACAATGTCATTAATGTATGTATGAATGTACCCGCAAACATTAAGTGTAGCAAAAGAATCATGGTAAATTTTTGAAAGTTTTAATTACAATACAATACAATACAATAAATCTTATTTGTATTTATATTGAGTTAATATCTGTTCTTTGTAAATGACAGCATGGTCTAGAGAAATGAATTTGATTTTCCCTTTAGATTATTGCATTTTTGTCTACATTTAAAAATCGTATTTAAGACATGTAGATCTATGTGATTTCTTACAGTTATTCGTACCCAGGTACGAACCGACTTCGGTAAAATGCGGACATTTACGTACCCTTTTGAACCATGCATTTACATAAAATACAACAATTACAACGTGTTTAAAGCATAAAATATGTTATCGTATTTCAAAAAGACATCTACCAGTGCCTCTGTAAAGTTAATTTGCTGATAAGTTTCAGTTTTATACCTAAACGCGTATTTTAGACTAGTGTTTCAGACGCTATAGATCGGAATATCTTTAAAGATACACTTTTAAAGCGTTGGCAAGTTAAACAAATCGTTGTTTTTTATGTTGAATTCCGAGTTTTGTAATTTAAAATTCAAAAGTACTCACAAAAACAATATCGGGTAAAATACTTTAGATTATTCGGCCTGACTAGTTTTCTTTTAGTGTCTCCGGTCTGACTAGTTGTGATCAAAACCGCGTAGAAAAATAGTTCTATACAGAACAGATACCTCGTTAAGTTTTTAATTACAAATTTAAAGAAAAACAACAAAATAATATTATGCTATTCTGGAATGTTTTGAAATTATTTAGATCTGTTACTATATAATTTTTAAAACAGAAGACAGTATAAAGCGTAACAACTGAATATATGGAACTACTTGTTTGTATGTTGTTCGTTCGGCTGTAAGGAATCTATACTCTGTTAACCTTGGACTGATTGACAAACAATCGATCCAAAAATGACATCGGATGACAAAACGAAGATGCTCTACTTAATAGAATTATTAAAAAGTTTCAGTTCAAGATTCCTGAAACATTTTCTACACTCTTTCATCACAGTTGAGCTTTTATCACATCTTAACCAGTTTGACGTGTAGTGTTAATATATTATGCTGTAACTTGTCCAAATAGCGACTAACAATTGACAATGGTTCAATATAAACACTACCTAAAGACTACCGAAGATCTAGTTTGTCAACATTTCCAAATTCAAGAATTGTCTGAATCTGACGGTCTCCGGATTTGGTCAGTGACTTGACGTTTTTAATGACCAAACTGCAATTAGACGTGACGTCATTTTAATCGTCATTCAACAATTAGACGTAAAGGCAACATGTCGGGTGTATAGTGTGTTCCTTACCTTCTTCTATAGAACACAGCCAGAATGACAATAACTATGATGATCAGCAAACCAGTCAGTGCTCCAATAATGATGAAATATTTTAAAGAATCTGAAACAAACACAAATCAGAGATAACGACCGTTTTTGGGAGTCATGTTTATGACATAAACTGTACCCGTAAATTTCTTGTTTTAGTTTGTGTGTGGTCCGTATATGGATACTCCTGCGTGTACATTACTATTTCATAATAAAAGTAACTTATGGCTCTACATGTACCTGAAGATGTGCTCTTGTAACAAAGAACTTTTCTCTTTGAGATGTCTGTATCAAATTTCAGTAAATACTCATTTGCCGATGTCTTTGTTAAAATCCCATACCAGACGTTTCCGTGTACGTTTTTCTCTGAAGCATATTGATGTAATCATTAGTTTGGAAAACAAAAACAAATAAAATCATCAGAGAATGTGACTTGCTGATGCATTGTCTTCAGCACCAGTCCTCGTTATTGATAACGTATTACATAATTATATGTTATGAAGAAAATTCAAAACATGTGTTGAACGTTTAATCGGAAATTGACGGCATTTAAAGTCAAAATATATGGCTCTTTTAATCATGTAATATAAAGAAGCTGACTTTTGTAAATGTTGTTTTACTTATTTCGTCATATTTGTAAAGAATATGGCTTCTAATAAGTCCAGTCCAGACAGTGCCTTGAACACTGTCTATTACTGACGATGCGTTTTCATATGAGGTAGGCACAAGTCTTTCTTGAAAACATTCATTCGAAGATCCAAGCCAAGACTTATTTTTATGTATCAACATAGAACGATGACCTAAAAAATCAAGAGATAATTGTGTTATTATATAGATTACATTGATTCAGTGCAATAGTGTATTATCATTACACTTTAAATTAGGTATTAACTTTTATTATATACCTACTAATGTTTATCTGAATTTTCTCTAGTATTTGTGCAGTAAAATACAACATCTCGTATCAAATTTTCCGTATCAGATGGATTTAGCCGTATCTTATCTGTCCACCGTGTAAGTTGTACACAAATGCATATATTCATATCATATTCCTACGCTAAAAGTTGAAAATAGATCCACATTGATGCAGTAAAATAAGTGTAGTTTCATTGTCGTCACATGTTTTTAATGTCACATTTGAATACAAATGAATACAACGTCTTTTTCGCATTAAATAAACCAGGAAGATGATTTACATTTTGCATTTACTTTTTATACCCCCCGAACACAAAGTGTAAGGGGGGTATACTGGATTCAGCTTGTCTGTCCGTACGTCTGTCTGTCTGTCCGTCCGTCCGTCCGTCTGTCTGTCCGTCTGTCTGTAGACGGAATCTTGTGGACACTAGATCTCCAATACCCCTGGTCAGAATTTAATGATACTTCACACAAGTGATAAGTACAATGTCTAGTTGTGCAAGGTCCATGTTTTGGGTCTCTAGGTCAAAGGTCAAGGTCACAGGGGTTCGGGATAGTAAAATCTTGTGGACGCTAAATCTCCAAAACCCCTGGTCAGAATTTGATGATACTTCACACAAGTGATAAGTACAATGCCTAGTTGTGCATGGTCCATGTTTCGGGTCTCTAGGTCAAAGGTCAAGGTCACAGGGGCTCGAGATGGTAAGATCTTGTGGACTCTGAATCTCCAAAATCCCTGGTCAGAATTTAATGATAATTCACAGAAGTGATAAGTACAATGCCTAGTTGTGCATGGTCCATGTTTCGGGTCTCTAGGTCAAAGGTCAAGGTCACAGGGGCTCGGGATAGTAAAATCTTATGGACGCTAAATCTCCAAAACCCCTGATCAGAATTTGATGATACTTCATACAAGTGATAAGTACAATGCCTAGTTGTGCATGGTCCAGGTTTTGGGTCTCTAGGTCAAAGGTCAAGGTCACAGGGACTCGAGATGGTAAAATCTTGATGATGCTAAATCTTCAAAACCCCTGGTCAGAATTTAATGATACTTCATAGAAGTGATAAGCACCATGCCTAGTTGTGCATGGTCCATGTTTCGGGTCACTAGATCAAAGGTCACAGGGGCTTGAGATAGTAAAATCTTATGTGCTTTTAATCTCGAAACCCGCTGGTCAAAATTTAATTATACTTCAGAGAAGCCTTAAGATGTGCAGGTCCAATAATCAAAGCATAATCAAAGCATCAAATATTACATGAATTTTAAATACTGTGTCAGTGGGATGTTCGGGGGGTATTCATCACCTTCAGTGATAGTTCTAGTTATTAATGTTGTTTGTTTATACACGGAATGAGGAAGTGACGTCATCGACGTCATATAAAACGTGACACGAAATAGCGCGTTATGTTGATTTTTGCCATTTTTGACACAGATTAACGTTTATATAAAATATAACATGATAATCGGTAAAAGGTATATAATAAAAGGTATATTATAACAGTCGGTTGATCTGCGTGTGTATCTTTCTCGTTGGCTGCATAGATCAGGATCACAATTGAGGCTCCGCCTCTCGTGTGATCCGGAACTACACAGCCAACTCAAAAGATACGACGCCGCAGATCAACCGACTGTTATAATATTCCGTATGTTTATACACGTTACATGAAAGTATGAGATCAATTACATTGTTATGAATATATAATGAATATATGTTTATATAAATACATAATTCCCATTTTAATTCACCACCTGATGTTTCATCGTATTAAACACAAATTTCTTTAGACTATCACCACTGAAATCACCTTGTGATTATGTACTTCTCCGATTTAAATGTTATTGTGAGGTTTTGATTTTGCTATCAAGTAACAACTTTTTGCTGTCCATTATGATTCTGTAATTCGCTTGATCTGCTTAAAAGTACTACAGTAACTTCCACTACATGTCGGAATATAATGCTTCCCATAAAATACAGATAAAAGTTAACACATTTGTATCAGTATTCGACAGGTAAAAGAGGCATGCCTTTCATTAGGAGCCGCCGTGGCGCAGGGGTAGCGCGTTCGCCTCAGGATCGAAGGGCCTCGGGTTCGATCCCTACCATAGCCATGTCGGTAGTGTCCTTAGGCAAGACACAAATAATTCCACGTTGCCTCTGTGTCTTCGATGTTGATTCTATATGGAATGAGTCTCGAGAGCGGTTTATCTAAGTTGTTATCAATCGAGAATAAATAAATTAGTTTATATAACTATTTTCAGTGAAATCATCTGCATTTATCTGTAAGCCATCTGACTTCAAGAAACTGAGCGCATACGGCGCCCGGTTTAAACGTTGATGAGTTCATATTACATGAAACACGTTCAACTTCCCGCGTAATTTACAGTATCTTATCTCAAAACTATACTTCCAGCATAAAAGAAAGAGACCATTAATGAATATTTAACATATATTGATGGTAGAACACAAGAACGTGTCTGAACGCTTTTAATTATTTTAAAATACGCGGGGGAAATTTGCAAAAGCTGAACATAGTTCCGGCCATTCGAATGATATACCGTACTGTATATCACGCTCAAAATCTTCTTTCGTACTTGAGACGAAATGGAGGTAGTATTAGAATATTATATTTACTTGCCTGTGTAACACGCAACCTCGAGAATCGTTTTGCAATCCTCCCACATAAAGTCTGTGTCGGCCAAATTTATATGCAGACTTAAGCAATTCTTCTCTCTCTCGATGTTTTGTTTCATTTGGGAAGCTATAAGTAAAAGACATACAATTTTGAAAGTTTGAAAACGAATCAGCGGGTTAAACCTTAAAAACATTGAACCAGAAGCCTATCTAAATTTTATTTAACTGACTTGCAGTTCTCAGTTTAACTTAATCTAACGCACAGGACTTCCCTGCAAATCCAAGGGAAACAAGCAATAAAAGTCCTACATTTTGGAAATTCCTTTCAGGATCCGTTGTACCATAACAAGACTAGACATGGTGTCTTTTTTATCTGTTGGGTAAACAATATTGCCCCGATGCCATTTAAGACTTTAGATGCATTATTTGTTATAACAATAACTGCCTTTTTAAATTCGGAAGTTTTAAAGCTGTCATGGTAATGCTAACTTAAAGAGAAGTCGCACCATTTAGATTTAACCTGTATATTGATATGAAGATTTCATCATAATCTTCAGACCCGCAGGCAATTCCTGGAGGATGAAGACATGGCGTTGTGCAGTTACTCATCCTGAACGTTTTATTGGTGTTTATTCTGCTCTGTTCGATACAAAAACACTGAAAAACGGGATGGATGCATTTAATTATACTCTACAACTTAGAATAAACGCTCTCGATACTCACACCAGGTGGAATCAACTTCGAAGAGAGGCAATGTGGAAATATCTATGTCTTGGCTAAAGTTACAACGGCCGTGACACTTGTGGGGGTCGATCCAGGGACCCTCCAATCCAGTCATTATTGGTATATATGACATAGCAAACAAAAAGAAGATATGCTTCGTCATTTCAACAGTATTATATTTGTGGATTATAGTTTAGATTTCTAAGAATTATCTCCTAATCTGGAAATTGTGTACAATCATCAATATACATTTTTCCTCTAAAACTAAAATTGAAAGTACGTAACGAAGGAATATCATACTTTAGACATACACGAATGTTAATTCCACATAAGTAGTTTCGGATGTCAATTAGTTACTTATATAGGTTTGCAGAATATCGAGAAATTCTAATAACTGCAAAATACCAATGTTTTCAATTAAGGTTGTGCAGCTTTCACACTAAAGTCATTCAACAACTTGTAGCTAGACTTCTCAAGCTGTCCGACTGCACATCTTTGCAGTCTGATCACGATCTCCAGTGTTTACTATTCAGTCAGTAATCTTTTTTGTGAGCACCATTTTGAACAATAAGTGGTTCTTTCTTAATTGAGAAAGACGAATCAGTCCATTTTAGAAACGTAACAGGGTAGTAAGGGTTAACGACATGTCAAAAGAACAACTAGCAGCCCACAATCAAGACGACTAGCCAGTTCGCAATACACTGAATTTAAAAATGTGTAATATGTTTAAAAGCCAATATTTGAAATGATATATTGAACTGAAACTTAGACGATTTACCTTGGAACTACTGACGCCAATTAAGAGGCTGTTTCTGCACCTGTGTAAACACATGTCTGGATTCCGCTTTATATCTACCGATTTGGGTTGTTCGCCCTCTTGAAAAATGTCTTTGAAGTTTGCACAACCTGCCCAGTCAAAGTGTTATTATAATAAGATGCATAGGTTTATCAAATCAAATAAATCAAATATAGTATTGATAGTGCGATATCATGTCGCTGATGGAAGAAGGTGTGCCACTTTCAAAAGATAATACGTTTAGTCTGTAGCTCTAGAAATCTCGCAAAATGTATAAAGAAGTAATAGAGACATACCGACATATTCAAAAACTTTTACAACTGTGTAATAGCCAATCCATACAGCTTCATTAGGGGATATATCAATATCAGAAACGTCCGCATAGTAGCCTGTAGGTCTAGAAGTGATTGGAGGGGCTGCCACTTTACACAATCTTGAAGCATTGGACCAGTTCGACACATCCGTCGATATAAAGTAAGCACCTATGTATATCACAAAGCGATATGTAAACTGTTGCCATGTACTGTAGTATACATGTATGTAAAGTTTCAAATCCACATTCAATATTAAAAGTTGTTACTCTTAGGATAATTTCTGAAGGATTTTAAAAATTGCCAGCAATTGTTATACAAACGGTGATGCAGTCTAAACAGTATGGCATACTGTACCGGCTTGGACCTAAGCATCTTACACTTACTGGCAGGCGATCATGCACCACAAACAATTAAAATTTCCGCTTACAATCTGAAAACAAATGTGATCTTATAATCATCTTTTACCAACGTTAAACTGATGATTGATAATCATCTAAAGAAAGAGCATATGTTCAAATGACAATAAAATGATAAAGACAAAACTAACCTCGACAGCCTAAAACCTGTACCAGAAATAGAAACACGAGTCCGTTTGTCATAACTAGATAGTTCAAACTCTACTGATAGAGCCAGTGTGCGGTATAAGCAATTGCATGTTAGAGATAAACATCTTGCCTAATGACTTCATTCGGGAAGTTTATTATTTAATTGTAAGAGGTTCCTCCTTTAACATTCAACTGATAAGTTGAACCTCTCGTGGATAACAGCTTTCAAGTATGTAAGCAGTCATAGGAAAGATGACATAATGTGGTCTTAACGTACAACACCACATATAACTAACATTGGAGAGAGATTGAATGACATGATTTCAGAACAGCTCTTAACTTTGTTTTAATCTTTGTTTCCGAACTTGAACTACTTCAGTTAAGTACTTTTAGTGAGGAAATCAAACTGATTTTGCACGAAGATAATATTTTCACTGATTATGCCCACGTAAAACGCAATTAAATACCGCCTAAATATCACGTCACCATCATGTACAAATAACCCGCCCATTTGTTACCTGGTCGTTAAGATATTCGTTCTGATTCGCAGTAATTAACTACGAAGGCCTGGGTTGTTTATAGCTGCGCGCCAGAACGACAAAGAATTGTTTATTAGACGATAACAACACTGAAAAGGAGAAAAGGATGGTATTTCGATTCTAACTTAACCAGGTACATGTATTACGAAAGGTGAATATATGCTAAGTGTTATTTTCTACGCGTATATTGATTTTACGTCATGCGGCACAATATGACGTCATTTTAACGGCATATCGGTTCCCGCGTTGTTTATGGCATGATAAAACATCAATTTTCTACACTTTGGATATAGAGACAAAATCGTAAGCCGTGTTAGAATACAAGATTTACACGATAAAAAGGATATTTTTATTTCATATCATCTACAATATATGCATCCACCAGTATTTCACCAGTTTATCGGATGGAAGGTTTCATTATATCAATGAACTATCGAAAACACATAAATGACGATCCATAGTGCTGCGTTTCACACAGGAAATAATAAATTTCTTTTTGTGTGACACAAACAATTAGTAGCGTAGTACACTACATTTCAACGTTCTTGTCACCGCATTTGGCCTGTTTTTGTCAGACATATGTTTCCAGTCTTCTTGCTTTCACTTAGTGCTAAGACTGGATAATTCAGTCCTGTTGTTTTTGCTGTTTTCTAAAGATAGGGAAGTTTCGTTACATTTTGTTTGACAGCAAGGTTTTTCGACAGTTGTATCAATGCAAGCATTTTGAACTACATTTGTATCTAATGTTTTCCTACCCTGTCCATTTTTTAAGTGTTTTGCAAACTGCTTGCGATCTAACTTATCAAACAGAAACAATTATAGTATTAACTTGAAAACAGGTACAATGTATATTTATAGGTGATCTTCCATCATAAGCAAAATCTTAAATTGGAAATATATAAAATGTGTTATTTGATTAGTTGGTAAAATTTTCCACCACGTTTCTTATGACATATATTTCCACTTGTAGGAAATTTGGTTTGTCAAGTGTATATACATGTACAATGTACCTGCAACCGCATCGCGATACAATACATCTGTATCTGACAAAAGAACTAAAGAAGTGATACTATTGCAGTGATACATTATCTGATTTAACAACGACTTTATTTTACATGTATTTAATAGATAGTAAAGTCTTTTGAGCCAAGGTAAAACTAAATAAAAATAATAAATTCTCAAAACATTTACTCATAATAACAGTAATCTCCCGAATATCAAACCCAGACAAATCTGAAAATTGTGAATGACTTTTTAAAATTACTGTTGTAAACAAGATAGTATATGTATATATTTTGATAAATTCCAATTGTACATGTTTTGGGAATTATGTTTGACGCATCTTTGGTGTCATATTCAAATAACAATTCATCTGAAACGGAAGTATGTCCTCTACATACGAAGGTTATTTGCTATTAACACATTGTTCACTGTGAATACTACTTTCGCTTTGTAATACTTGAAATCATTAAAGTCCCAGGATCACTTTGAATTTACTGCTTTAGTAATACAAATTTATTGATAGTATAATGATATAACCATGTTTTATTCACTCTAAAACAAATTTGACATATGCCTTTCTTTAGTATTCAAGTCGTGTCTTCAAGTAAAAGAGTTGTCAGAGAGCCTTTCTTAATTTTTGCAAATTGAATATCATTGAAATAAATACTGCGCTATGTTTCTTATATGTACTTACCGATTTAAAAAGCATAGTTAAGAATGTTTTTGGTACAAATAAAGTTCATTTCTGTCTGTATTTAAAATTTATGTGATAGCTGATGCTTTGATTATTGGCCGTACTGTCTAATCATGATCTGCACTGTTTCTCTATAATTCTCTTGGAGAAGGTAACAGTATAGGCAATTAGCACCTCTGCTGGAGATGTTATTATTATTAGGACTTGATTCAATGAAAATGTATTGACTGAGAATCAAACAGTGCAGATCATGATTAGACAGTACGGATGTACAGGCTGATCATGATCTACACTGGTTGCAACGACAGGAACATTTTCAGCTAGCAGGGTAATGGTTAAATGCATTAATTGTATAAGAACTTAACATTTAACATTTACATATGTCATAATTCATAGTAAAAATTGGTCGGATTTCTTTTTTATTCAACAGCCAACATATGACAATATCTCATAAGCATTTTTTTATATTAGATTTACTTAAATCAACAAATAAAAATGTTCTAGAGCAATAAAAAGAGAACTACATTAAATGCAAGTCAGTCATTCTGGTTAGAAAAGTTTTTTTTACTTGCACAATATTAGACTTCTTGTTTAATTTTTTGCACATATGTTAACTGATAAAAACCTTCGGAGAATTTATTGCTCTCATGCGGTGCGGAGCTTATCACTGACCACTTAGCAAGTAATTGATAAACTTAATATTGACCTGTACCTTACAGTCTAGTTACTGCCCGCTTAACTGATAAATTGTCCTAAGTCCAAGGGTCATAACGCTTCCCAAGCTGGAGCACTTCACAGCAATCATGATTGTGTATGTATAATTAAATTGTTCTAAAAAATGGAGAAAGTTTCCTCAACAAGCGTGTACTTTCTCAAAAACTTTTTTAACGGACCGACTAATATTCTAACTTCGTGGCCAAGTTCTGAAAATTGTGAAACTGGAGATTGTTAGATAAAATGAAATTACCTTTACACATTTGGTAACTCTTTTGTCTTGTTTTGACATTCAAACTGTATTATAGAAATATTCATTTTATTACTTTGGCAGAAATAGGAAGCTTAACCTAGCCTATTTTCTGTACCAGTGTATTTGCACTATTTCATTTCAGTTTTACCCCAGGTCAAGATGTTAATACTCAAGCCAGCTTGCTCTGTCATCTGTTGTTTTGAAATATTTTTGACATGTTTATTAGTACACAATTAATACATTTTAGAAATTTTGAGATCGCCAGTAACATCGTTTATCAATGAAGCGATCACGTGATCAAGATAAACATATGATTTAAAATTGTAGAAACGTGACTATAGCTGAATATTGTACTTTATTAGCCTTCCACGAAATTTCAAGCCGTTTGATTGGTCAACGACACGTAAATAGCAATTAATTGAAATTAACAGGAAAGCCGGTACTATACACTTGACATATCCCGTCATCATACCCCATGCTAAGCGTGAGCGTGTTCGTGTACAGTGCATCAATGTATTAATACGTGTTATTTGTTTTTTGACGTGGCAGGCCTATATGGGGATATATTACCCGCCTCAGACTAATATCACCCTCACCTAACGGCTCGGGTAATATTAGTCTAGCGGGGTAAGATATCCCCATATAGCACGTCAAAAGACCAAATAACATATAGATCTAATATCATATCCACAATCCAAACATACATTGAGTATACTTCTGTCTGTTCTTCCAAATACATGTACCAAGTAGAGATGATAATAATTCTTTCTAAATCGAAAAAGGTTGATTAAAAAAACAAAAAAAACAGTCCTGTATATCTTCAGTAGAAGATATGTCTTCCATGAACAAATCGAATGCTCGCCCGAGAACACTCTATGAGTTGAGTAACAAAATCAAACAAAGGGGAGAGAATGAACATTTGTTTGATGAAGCGTATAATTACTATTCTGTAATCCTGTACGTTTCAGTTGTTAACATTTATACATTTTTCACTGTTAAAACATGTGTCTTTCTTGTCTTACACCTAGTCATTTATTGTGCAAGACGTTGATATTAATGCAGGTATACTGTTCCAGTCGTGATTTCCAACTTCCCTCTAAATTGCCATTTTGCTATGCTAATGTATAAGAGAAAGGTGTTGGTAGACGTTGATTTCATAAAACTATGCAATGATGTTTGAACTATAGAAATAAGGTAAGATTTAAATTTCAAGACACCTGGTCATTCTATTTCTTGCGGTGAAAAGTCGAAAAGACATCTTTGTCTGCAATTTTTCAGGCTGAGACGAGCCCAAGTCTATATAACAGCTAAAAGAAATATAGCTGGACACACCTAGTGCATTTTGGTTAGAAATTGTCTTGTGATTATTGTGATAAAGATGTTAAATAACAACATTACATTACTTAGAGTAACGTTTTCTATTTAAAATCAGATGATGTTTTGCCTGAGTGTTGATATTATCCATGAACATTTACTTCAAGGCCCATATTCAAACCGCTTTGGAACAGCGACTAAACATTTCCGGAAATCTTACCATTTTCGCCAATCTGAATTTTCAAAACTGCCGCTTCAAAGATCCTCCATTTTGGAAATTGTCAAACACGTTCTAACACTTGTGCCCTTCTTCTGCAGCAAATATTTAAACACTGCTTCTCCAAAGATATTCGTAGAAATACATTTGTTCATTATTCCCAATAACCTTCAAGTGTTTTGGTTCTGTTAAGACATGTATGCTTCGATATGTTTTCTAAACACGTCTATGCAACCACAATACTATATAGTTGGCGTACTTCTGATATCCTTTGCGGTATTTAATGCGTATAACTAGTAGAAATTGAAGTATCCTGACTGTTATTAAGTATGATGTATATTTGGGGTCCCGGATACCGAGCTTATCTGTATGGTCTTGACTAACTCTCTAGGTTAATACATGTACCCCTATAACCTGAATAAATAGTCCGTACTACTTGAATTCCCAATATATTGACGTTTGTCGTTGATCGGGCGGTTGACGTCAAACAGGTGGTTTCTGATCAATAACTTTAGTTGGGAATTAGGTATCACGTTGAAATTTGATATGTAGGTAGCTGATATTAAGATTGTATTTAGAGTCTTTGAAGGCCAAGGTTAATATTTCTAGATGTAGAAGAAAAAACGGTTTGCGGCTAATGACTCTTGTTGGGAATGAGGTATTGCCACAAAAATGGGTTTGTATGTAGCTTCTATTGAGTAGCAGTTTTGGCTGCGTTTGGAGTCGCTGAAGTCAATGCTAATGTCGCAGTTACTAAAATGAGACAAAACAGTTTCCGGTCAACAACTCGTGTTTGGTATGAGTAATTGCCATGCTAATTGGTATGTAAGGCAGTTTATATGGATATATACCTTAAGATTACATTTGCCGCTTATCGGAGATCGGTTTCTGGCGAATAACTCTCGTTGGGGATGAGATTTTGCCATGCACATTTATGTAAAGGAAGCTTATAGGAAGATGTAGCCTTGGAATGCGTTTGATGTCACTGATGTCAAGGTCAATGTCGTTATCAAAAATAGAAACACGATTCAGCCCAATAGCTCAAGGTTGAAACGAGGTTTTGCCATGCAACGTGATATATAGGTAACTTATTTTGAGATGTAGCATGCGATTGCATTTTGGTACCAAGGGGTCAATTTCAAGATCTCTGTTACAGAAATAGCAAATGGTTCCCGGTCAATTACTCGTGTTTGGAATGAGTTATTGCCGTGTAAATTTGTATGTAAGACAGTTTGTATTGAGGCAAAACTTGCATTTTGGGTCTCAGGTGTCAAGGTGGTCAGTGTCGCTTTAACTAAAACAAAGAAAAGGTTTTCGGCCAGTTACTCAAGGTTGAGAGAAGTATTGCCATGAAACTATGCAGGTAGCTCATGGTTTGATTAAAATAAAAGACAGATTTAGTCTGTAAATATATGTTTTGTTCATGTGTAGCTACTGTGATTGTATTCCAAAATATATACGTAACGTTTGTTACCGAGGCCTTCACGAATGACTGATCGGCTTTTCTCTAAAGCGGTAAGTAAACCTGTGAAAAGGTGAATGCTTGTGGACCTTCATAACAAGATTTGTAGCTATTTTTCATACTCATGATTAATTGTGTTTTGCGGATAGATTTACTTTAAGTAATTTCACTTGACGATATATCGGTATCTCGATAAAAATGTTACCTTGTAAAATGAATAGAACTAATATATGGCACTGTTTAATCTTTCGTAAAATATAATTATAATTTACATGTACGAGATCACCGGGGGCATATGATACATGTATGACAATCTTTACTCCGAGTAATTGATCATATTTACACATACTGCAAGATATTGTGTATTCAGATGCACCTTAATCATTTTGTCCCTGAATACCATAGACATTATCTGTTACATTTTGAATGCATTTATCCCCTAATTGATTGTAAACGTTGTCGTCCATATTCTCAGTTTTATCATATATATTGTCAGTATGCACATTTGCTTTAGCCTTGTTCTCAGCTGAAGCAAAGTCATAAGTATCGTCAAGGGACACTTTGTTCGCTTTTACAGATGTATTCGTTTTATGCGTTATTGTAAGATCGTATGTTTGTTCTGTACCAATACCTAACTGATTGTAAACATTTTCAGTCTTAACTCTTTCATATTCTTGACCATCTTCAGTAGTGTCATACGTTGCATTATCATCCGCTGTGTCATACGTTACGTTTTCATGTTCTCCTTCTTTTTCATGTGGTTTTAGTATGAAGTAGTTATTACTGGTTTTTGCCGTGTCGTCATTTTCATTTCCCTGATTAGTTCCTGTGTCGTCTATACTCCGGTTTTTAACCTTTCGTCTGTAACAAATAAAGTCAGTAAATTAAGTTCAATCTGTAGTTTTTATTGAAAAAGTACATTTATTATTAGTCAATGTAGTGTTTACAATTGAATCAAATTGTTACCAAACAACTTAACCCAATCAAAACTTTAAATTGAAGAATGTACAAATTAAATGTGAAGCTTAGAGTGTTTGAGTCATGAAGTAAACGTGGTCTGTAAGTATCAACTTTTTTATATAATTTAAATATTTTAGACAATGTTTTCCACATCATTAAACACTGATATTACTGAGCATGCACATAGTTTATTTTTAAGCTTTATTGCTCGTGTTACAGATACATCCACGTATTTGTGATTTTCGTAGGCCCTTGTGTTTACACTGTATTCGTCATCATACACCTAATCAATGTATCATAATAGGGTCATCGCCATATAAAGTAAAGCGTATGAATGAAACTATAATGCCAAAACAACGATGTTGAAAAGTCAAACCACTCAGATAAAATACCTCGATGGTGAAAACTCGATATTATTTTTATACTTTCCTCATAATAGTTTCGACCTCTCATCATCTTTGCTTCGTTTTTTCGACTTTTCAACGTCGCGATTTCGACTTTTCAACATGGAAGATTAGAGCATTCTTTCTTTTGGGGTATTTTTACGGGACACCAAACTTGTCTTTCTAAAAGTCCATTACTTGAAAACATAAATAGTAACGCAAACTTAAAAATGCTTAATAAAAGGATATATAAGATTAATCTTACCGTCGCTTTAAGAAAACTATCGTTAAAACTGTGATGGTTGCGATGAATACCACTCCAGCAGCAGATGCTCCTAGTGCAATATAGATACCACTTGTACTCGTACCTAATTAAAATGTAAAGGTTGTATTTTATTCTGCTTCTATCACATATTCTTTTGATGGCATTTCGACTATTTCACTATAAGAAAGGGGTGATGGAATGGAAAACCCTTCATAACAAAGCATTGTGCGCGAAGTATTTCATACTACAAGTGTACCAGATTCCTTATGAAAAAGTGATTAGTAGCGTTTGTAGTATCAGTAGCGTTTGTAGTATGTGCTACAAGGTCATTCATGACAGACTTGATACCTCTTATGCATTAAAAAGTCTTCATGATTTAGTAAAATTAAGTTACAAAACTATATAGATTTCTATGGTTGCAGAATTTATGCACTCTGGTTTTAATCTAATTCTTAGATTTTGACTGTCAGTTGCAAATATATTCCTCTGCCTTTAGGAATTTTTAGGTATGCCTGCTTTATGTGTAGCTGTTTTTCAGACCGAAAGAAATTCCTTATTTCACATGTACTTTGTAAACAATATATAAAAGAACACCATATCTTAAAGTAATTCTCGACAATTACAAAAAACTTGGTCATAGTATAAAGCAAACAATTACCAAAGCAAAAGCATGTTTTCCTATCGGATAGTGCGACAATCTCAAAGACGATCGCTACAGTTTAATTCTTGGCTATATATCAACTATCTTTATATTTTGATGTTGTTTAAGTAAATGTCACAAACAATTACTTTTGAATAAAAAAAAACATACAAAAGATTATTTTGAGCAATAATATCACTTTAACATTTTTAAACATACAACTATAGCAAAAAAATCAGTATATCAAGAAAACTTATTACCTCCCTTTAAAAGCACCCAAAAAGTCAGTGTTTAGCAAAGGTGGTTTTTTAAACTGTGTTAAATGCTTTCAGAAGGATACGTTTTTGTTACATATTACTTGTAAGTGTTTCACTTTACACAATTTGTCCAGTTAAAGTTTCATTTAGCTATCTGTATTACGTCAGTGGCAATAAACACATGGCCTCCCCTCAAACACCACCCTCCCAACCGAGACAACAGCTCATTTTTCTCAATAAAAAGGCTGGTTACCTATCATTTTTAAATTAGTTCTTAATAAAGTGATGTTTGAACAATTCTACTGCAAAAAATTCAGAAATTCTCAATGCTTGAACACTAAGAAAAAGAACTTTGAAAAATGACTACAAATTTTACATATTTTTTTACAGAAACTAGTTTCTCTTTATGGTGTTTTTCAGTCTGAATACATTTTGAAATCTCAATTCATGTAGTTTCATAAAATAAGATCAATCGCTTAACATTTTAAATAAAAATCAATGGTGAGTTGCCAAATTTAGAGATTTATTATTGATAAACATGAGATAGGGGTCATTTTCACTGCTTTTGGGGGTATACTACAAAAAGTGTCCATTACTTCTAAATAAGGCTGGTGACCTACATCTTTTATGTTATATTCTGACTAAGCAGGTATTACCCTAACAACAAACGAAATTTCATAAAATTCTCAATGCTTGAAAAAAATGATGAAACTGTGGCGATCGTCTTTAAACAAGGGGGCATGCTTTCGCCTCAGATTCATTTTAGCTAAAAATTGGTGATATTTACCGATAGTACTTGTACTCGACTGAGGAGATGTTGTCGAAATTTCACTACCCGTACCTAAACAGTTAATGTAACCTGTTTTAATGCAGTGTATAAACAATACATTTAAGTGGTATTTTTCGATTGGTATTTGAAGAAAGACATTGTGTGTTTGTGTTTCCTGCAAAAAGAGGGGTACGTAATACAAAAAAATGAAAAAGGTGTCCTAATATCGCCGTGTGTGTTGATTTGTTGTTTTTTCTTCACACTGTGAGAACATACCTCATATTGGTCATAAGTACTGCATTCTTATCAAGTTTCCCTGATGCAAACGGAAAATATGACATGAAACTTGTCAAAAGTTTGTTATGAGCTAAAATGAGTTGTTGGAATCTATCTTCATTTACCCAAACTGATTTAAACTCCCAGTTACCCACAGTTCGGGTAACTGACCGTCAAAAGTTCAACCTCACACATTATTTGTTTGTTTCGTGTGATATCTCATAAAGAGGCCTCAGCCGTCATCTGTTATGTCTACACGCTTGATCTAGAATCATATTCATTGGAAATTATATTGATCTTTAAAGTCTATTTTTGTCAATATCAATGTCAGTAAATCTCATTTCCTGTTAATTTAATATCTTTTGCAAGATGGCGAGGGCAAAATATCTTAAATATTATTTCAGCACTTTCTTATATTTCTGACCGCTTCTGAATTTTTATCATACGTTTAATGGCATACTGTGACAATTTGAGAAAACGTTTATATAAAAAATATTCTGTGATTATACGTCATACCACCTAGCTATGAATGGAAAACATTGACACGTTTGAAATTTGAGTTAATATTCTGAAGTAATTGCAATTATCTTGATACACAAATGAGTTTGCAAAAATCCTTATTTAGTGCAATTTTGTTACAAAAACTGTATATCTGCCTTTTGGTAATACAAATATGTATATCTATACACTGTTACGTATGCCTGCTTACATTCAGATTGGAATGTTCAGATGTGTTTTCAGGCAGAAGAAAATCATGATATGGCATGTTATCTGTAGAACTCCTAACATCTGATTAATGCTGCCCCCCCCTTCTTCAAATCTTTAAACGGGAAAACATTGCCATTGGGACATCTGCTTCATATTCGTGTTCAGCCTCTCTATCAACGCCTTTAAATCAATCTGACTGTTTCACATACACATAACTATGCGAAATTGTAAATTGAATATTTCACATAAACTACATAACTTAATGCCTAGTTCAAAGGCACTGTCATTCGAATTTAAATTGATAAATTTTACCTTTGTTACTTAAATTCGACTGTGATGATGCTGTCGTTGTACTTCTTGCTTTTGTGGTCAACTTCTTTGCTCTATCAGACTTTCCTAGAATAAATGTATTGTCACCACTATTTCATATGTATTACACATAATCATGTAACCATCACATTCATTTATGGACCGCCTTTAATGTCTTATTATGTTGTATTGTATTATACGCAGTGCATTTTTATGTATACGAGGTACAAATTTCATTTGACATGGTACATGCATATTTAGATGGGGTCACTTTTTTGTGATATGCAGTGCTTTTTCTTTTATATGTGGTGGTTATTTAATAATATGCAGTGCAAAAGTGTGTGTATACAGTATAATGACCATAATATGGTGTACAAACAACGTTATATCCGGTACAAACAACATTACATGCAGTCAGTTGTTCGATACATGAGGTGGTTTTTTAATTATTTGCAGTAGGTGTACCTTTAAACGTTGTATGTTGATTAATATATGTGGTAGATGTTTAAATGTATGAAGTAGATTTCGTTTCATTGTATAAGTGGTGAAATATTACTTATACTAAGATAATAAACCAATATGTGCGGTGCATATGTCAATATACATGGTGTCAACAATTTGTATGTAGTAAATTCTTTTTAATTATGTTTGGTCCAAACAACTGTATAAGATGTACATACGGAATTATATGCGGTGCTTTTCCCATTATGATGATGATACTTAAAGACAGTCTCTAAAAATACTCTCGGAAATTAGCGAGTGAGCTAAGACAAATTTGCCATGACACCGTACATGTACATTCAACATCGAATAGCGCTTGCGTGTACCTTAAAGATTGTTTGTCTGCATGGTCACATAACACATAGATATTTCTAAAGTACTGCACAACACACTAATTACCAATTGCTTATTGCAAATTACTAGATTTAAACAAGAGCACGACCAGCCAAAAAAGCAATCCCAACGCGAGCTCTTCGAACGTTCTTACTATACATCAAGGTGTTACTGAGATATGGACATAAACGTATTTGCACGCAAAACTTTGACCCGAATGTCGATGTCGAAAAATAAAGGGCCATAAGATAGAGTTATCTAACTTGATTATTTACGGTGGTGTGATGGCCGGGAAAGCCTTGTATCAAGTTTAAATACAATACATCAAGTAGTTATTGAGATATGGACTTTAATGTAGTTGCTTGCAAAACGTTAACCAGAATTTCTTAGCCGAAAAAAGGGGCCATACTTTGTTTGCATTATCTGCAAGATAAAGAGAATCTAGCTTGTTCATGAGTTGTGGATAACGAAATCCAATGAGAGGGCTGAGATACGTCTCAAAAACGAGGATGGGATTTCCTTATCCACAACTCAATGGACACGGTAGATTTATTTTATCACCGTTTTAATCGCATTTTCATCGCAGGGACAAAAGTGATTCTTTTTCGTTTCGTTATTCTATTTTATTCCGTGTATTGCACAGTTATACTTACTTGAGCCAAAGCACTCTCTCTCCGCTACACAAAACAATTCAAACATATTTCCCTGTTAAAATCTGCATTGAATAATAAAAGAAACAACCACTTCGAATCAATATTATACAAGAAACAACAGTGTAATCAATGTAAATGTTTAGATTTAACTTGGAATTGAGGATACATGTGTACCACAATTAATAGTGCTTGCCTTGACCGTATAGTAAAAACTCGGTATATCATATAACGCAAGTGTAACTGAAACAGGATGGGGATGAATAAATGATATCAACTTTTTCTGGAATTATACTTCAAAACTGCTATAAATGGATAGAAAATTATCTAACTAAAAAAATGAATACCAACAACGCTATGTTTATTTCAAAAATAAAAAAAATACAGTCATTTTTCGATTTTTGGCTAGTATAGTTAGTATACCACATTTCAAACACTGCAAGAGTTTTAACCGTGCTATGTGCGAATAACAACTGTAAACATGCACTATGCGAAAAGTAGTGCAAGACAGACCAGATCAATCTTCTGTTTGAATGCCGCATATGATAAGAACATGTTACAAATAAAAACAGTACATAAAACTTCAAACGACTGCAGGAAGGTATATAGCTTACGGCCTGCATTACACATTTTTTTCTGTTTTAGAAATTAATGCGCTGTTAGCTGATTACGGAAGATAATCATATGCATATCACGGAAAAGTACGGATATTTACGGAAATTTACGAAAACGTACGAAGCTCGATATAAGAGTTTGTAGTTTGATTTTCAAATTTCCGATGTTATTTCATTGACAACTTTGTTATTTACGAACGATTACATATATATTTACCTAAAAATAAATGTCTCTAAAAAAGATATAATTTACGTACATTCCCGAGAAGGAACTAACGTGATCAAAATCACCCGCCCTTTATCGAGGACGCTGCATGTCGAGGCCCAGTGAACGGTTTCACTGATAACAACTACAAGGTAACCCAGAATCATTTTTGGTTTTCTCTGTTATACACATTGTACAGTACTGTATTTATATTTCATTGCTGGTATTGCTTTGTTTATTTCTGTTTCAAGGTCTTGTCATTGGTACACAATAATTTTCGATCCACATCATCAGATCATATCGCTTGAAGTTGTACAAAGCGCAGATCGAATTATTTGTACTGGCTTAAACATTTTATAATGTTGACTATGTGATTATTTTTCATTTAACGTACATTTCATAATAAAACAAACTTCCCTGTCACCCATATATTTGTGAATCATTCATTCTGTGTCATATATTGAATTTCGTCCTCTGCACATTTCGACCCGCGCTTTAGGTAAGTTTCAACGCAGAACACGTAGGTCAAAAGTTGTTTTTCGGGGAGTTAACCTATAACCCCCAGGCCTTCAGCGCTCACAGCGCTTTGATTATGTGATGTGCTGGCTGCTTATAATTTACGTAAAATGAGAGTAAGCGGTAATATTAGGGTAAGGTTATCTATCACCGGTAAATGAGCGGAAATATGTATCTCATAGGAGAATTTAAATATGTGTAATGGTTTAGAAGCCTTTTTTAAAATTTGAATATAATACATTCAGTAGTTATTGAGATACGGTCTATGCTTGATGACGTGACCGCTATTTATATCTATCTGCTTACTCGGTACTTTCCGTCTAAGTAATTCCGGAGAATGCCGGAAAGTATGATCATCGTAATGAAAAATGTACCGCATATAATGCTGTATGCACCGTGTATATAGTAGAATGGACCGAACATAATAAAAAAGAAAATGTCGTTTCCGCCATGTATATTGCCAAATGCATTGCGTACAATGTTTTTTTATGAACAAATAAATAATAATTCACCACGTATAGAATTAATCGCAAGCACTTCATATATTTAAACATCTATCACACCTATTGAACAACATACACCGTATAAAGGGAAAACTACTGCGTATTATCAAATAATAATGTATCGAAACATTGACTGCATATAATGTCATTTGTACTGCACATAATGCTGTATGTATTGTATATGACGTTGTTTGCACACCATATAATGGTTATTCTACTGTGTCTACACATTTTTGCACTGCATATGATTAAATAACCACCATATATAACGGAAAAGGCACTGCATATCATGAAAAATGTACCATGTCAAATTAAATATGTACCTCATATACATGCAAATGTACTGCGTATAATACAATACAACATGATAAGACAGTAAAGGCGTTCCATATTCATTTGTTTATTTGTGTACTTGTGTACCTAAAATAAGGTGTTTGAAGTGTTAATTGTAATAATTAACTAATGATCTGTTATCATGGTACTAAATTAATTTATTATCATCATTAAGTATCATACCATTTCCGCAAAGTACTCTTTTCTCTGTGGTATTGTCCATAAATCCAACTTTCAGCTGGTTTTGTTCGTCTTTATATAAATATCCATACCATTTTTTATCATGCCTTCGATTAACTAAAATATGTGTATCAAATTTTTAGTGTTTTAATATTGTATATCATCGTATTAGTTATCAATAATTAAGTTAATATTTCATTTATCATTTGATCAGCTTTCCCTAGATAATCTTTTACATTTTAGGACAACTTTAAGCTTTACTTCAAATTTTAAAAAATGCTAATCATTTAAAATGTGATTGTATTATACAAGTTATAGGAACAAAGAAAACATACTAAACATAAAACAACAGCTTTATACCTCCACGTTAGATATAACGTACTTAATATCAATATAATTTTTCTCATGCGCATTTATACCTCGTTGGCGAAATATGTTTTGTAAATCATCCCCAAGATAGCCCACCATTAATTAAAGAAGTCAGTAATTTTCATTACTTGTACACTGAGGCATTATATGTATTGCTCAAGGACATTTTTATCCCCTGCCGTAGGCGGAGGTATAATATTTTGGCGTTGCCTGTCAGTCCGTCCGTCCGGCGCCATTACTAAGGAACCAATGGATAGAATTTCGTGAAACTTAAAGTAGATATACAATAGCATAATGCAAGATTGACTTAGTATCTTAGTAGTTATACCCCTTTATTCTTATTTTTTTTATAAATTCTATATGAAAACATTAAATTCTATTTCTCTGCAACCGGTTATCTAAATTTGATTGCAATTGACCCAGATAGGAGGGGAGCGGTGGTGTAGAGGTTAAGGTGTCGGCCGCTCATCCCGGAGGTTGCGGGTTCGAACCCTACTGGGGTCACGGCCGTACTTCCTCATAAGACACCAGTACTGGTTTTTCCAAGAAGCGGACTCGAGAGTGACTGGATAAGCTACAAGCTTTCTTCACAATCGAGCTAAAATAAATTAGTATATAACCCATAATTGACCTAGATAATCAAATTTTAATGATAACTCTTTGTAATAGCCACACCCTGCCCTTGTTTTTTAGAAATGATGCCCCCAATAGGATGTAGCACTTTTCTTGAAAATTCTATGTAGAAACTTGTTATAATTACTGGCCATATTCCAGTAGCATCTTAAGTCAAATCTTAAGATTTTCCTTAAAATTAACAATTTCCTTAAGAAGATAATTTAAAAGGGATTATGTTGAAAATTTATCAAATCTTCCATGAACATTTTCTAAAATAATGATGAAATTACACACAATCATTGACTTTTGAGAAAACTATAATTAGTAAAAAATTTGGACTTAAGTTAAAATACGTAAGAAATCACTTAAAGGTCCAATACTAAGGAAAGTGAAAATTAAAATTTGAATATCCTTTAAAAAGCACAGAAACTATGTCATTTTATTGGAAAATGAAAGTTGGTATGTAGAGATTCGAAATAAATCACAATAAATTTACAATTATTTTTTTATGAATTATGAAGAAAGTTAAAAAGACCTGGGGGTCATTCTGTCGATTTACTGAAATTTCAACATAATACACATACATTTCTTTGAGTTCCAAAGACCTTCTGTAAATTTTGACCTGCCAATCTTCATTATTTAGTGTCTTGCATAAGTCTATGTACTGGCTATGAAAAAAATGCCACCTCACTTTACCTTAGTAATGGACCTTTAAGATGCTACTGGAATACGACCCCTGTTTTGAATAAACTTACAAAAACTGAGTTCTGTATGACTGTAGGGTGCAGAAAAGAATTACCCTTCAGAGATAAGGACCAAATGGGTGGTGAAATTTGCAAAATGCTTCTTTTTTTAAAAAGGCTCGTCAGAATTTAATTTTGCTTGGCACAAATAATTTATTTTGTATTCTCTAGCAACGGTAAATTTGGAAACTAACTTTTTACAGAAATGAGGCTCTTAAGGGGATGTATATTTTTTCTTACACAACTATTTCATATAGAAACTGACTTTGTGACTGTAACTTGAAGAAAACAATATTCCCTCGGAATTGAGGTCCCTGTGGGTTTGAAATGGAAATTAAAAAAAAATCCTTTCTGAAACAGACAGACCAATACACTTTCCAGCTGTTCTTTTTCGGTTATTTGTTTCATTTGGAGGGGTAATTCGCCGGTCCGATATTGTAATTAGTACGGATATTGTTACAGACCTTTTAATATATTATTGTTTATTAACAATATAAGGCTACATGGTTTCACCGAGTTTATTCAGACATGAACTTTAATAATCAGGAAGTGCATTGGAAGGTTATGCAATATGAGTGTGCATATTAGTAGACTTTACTTTTACTTGTCTATCAAACATGAAATGAAACCTCAGAGAAAAACGTACTCAAATAAAATTATTATTGCTCCCATTGTTTTGAAAAGTGAATCGTGTCAACTACAAATATGTCGATTTGAAAAAATGAAATAAGCTAAAACATGCCTTCAAAGTTCACATTTACTAAACAAAATTGCTGAATAACAAAATGAAAGTTTACCTGAAATGTTGGCATCATGTTTAAATGTTACAAGTGTTTTGAAACATCCTGTCCATAACGGCGATCCCGCACCTTTTTTTACCAATGCTGAACTAGACTTATCTGTTGGGACATAATTTTGATCAAAGCAAAGGTTTGCAGCATCTATCCATGTTTTGTACGTCATGTTTTTCTCCTTTATGTCGTTACCTGTTACAAAAGCAAAGAAAATTAAGGAAGAGCATCATCAAATCCCCCCCCTCTCTCTCTTTCTTTCTCTCTCTCTCTTTCTCTCTCTCTCTCTTCCTGCCTCCCCCCCCCTCTCTCTCTCTCTCTCTCTCTCTCTTTTTCTCTCTCTCTCCATCTTTCCATATCCATCCGTCCGTCCGTAACCCAGTCAGGGACGTAGACATTTACGCGTCAAGTCAAGAGCCTGTTAGTAAAGAAAATGAAAGATAAGAAATATATCAGCTATTATTGAATGTGATTAAAATACCTCCACACACGCGTTTGCAACAAGAAATGGCTTCATTTATTAAGCCTGAATAACTTGAGACAAGATATCTGAGAAAAACACTCAACATCAAGTTGAACTTGATATGGTGACTATCTGTTATATACCGTTATATTGCAATACACGAGCCGAGACACGGGCCGATACGTACCGCGGTTCGAATTCCCGTACAGCGATATTTTGAGTTAAATGAACTACTCAGTGTACACATTTGCTACATGTTTGCATGTTAATAAATCAGAAAGAATTTTATGTTTGACCATCTTTGCCACTTTTAGGTTACAAATATAATATAAATTTTCCATAAATCAAGTTAGCTGTTAATATAGATGGTAACGTTCATTATTAAACAATCATCATCTTCATAAAATTACCATTCACAATTGTCCTAACAAAATTCTTTACCATCGTGTACGATAAGAAGTAATACTATAATAAATGGAACATTAACACCATCATTATAATCATTATGAAAAGATCCATCCTTGCGATTGAATTTATCAATAATTAATTTCATCAAAATCGTCGTTTTCATGATAGTCATTGTCCCATCAGCATCAGTGGTGCCATCATAAAGATAAAAGAAGTAACGTTGCAAAAACCAGGCTTTCAATGGTGCCTGTAGAAAAGAAAGAATTAAGAAACAAATCACCCAGTGACCTCTCCGAGCCCCCACCCTGAAGTATTTTATTTACTTTTTCAGAACAGCTTTATAACTAAAAAAATATCTTTAAGTAACAGTGACGTTGAACCACCACCCCAAAAATATTTTTAGAACAATTTTAGAATTTAAAAACAATCTTTTTAGTAACAGTGACCTTGACCTTAGTTACCCCAAATACAATCCCAAGCTTTCTGTCCATGCACGCTACATGTACACCAAGTCCATTGCTATAAGTCACTCTTAACTACAGTTATTGATCGGAAACCAAACATTTGACGAGCGACCGCCCGCCCGACATACTAGCTTGCCATTTGAATAAAGCAGGTTTTAAAGCTGCTCGCTCTCAGATTTTGATAAAAATTTTTAGTTCTTGAAATTGTATGTAAATAACGTATTTTAGAATATATGGTCATATAAAAACCTTCCAGTATCAATTCTTGTCGCGTATATCTCTTAAAAATCCCCTACCAAATCAAAAGGGAAACCTTTTGAAATTTTAGTATGAAAAAGGGGGTGCCGTGTACCATTCATCGATTTCTGCAATTCTACCTAGTTTTTGCTTATTTTTCATTTCCTTTTTTTTTCTTAGAATAAGAAAGTGATTTTTGAAAAATATTTTCACACTGGGCGACCTTTAAGAAAAAATCTGTTTAATAATAATCATCACCATTCATAATTATCATCATCATCATCATCATCATCATCATCATCATCATCCTCAGCTATATCATTATTGTCGCACTATCAGTATTCATCACCATAAGGATCATCACCACCATCATCCCAAACAGTACCAGTTTAACCTCATGACAAAAAGTGGAGGTCAAGAACTTCCATTTCTAGATGAATTTGTTTTGCTGGGTGACAGAATATACCCTAACCGACATCCGCTAATGACTCAATAAACGGACTCTCAAATAAACAGATCGCCCGTAAATGAACGAAGGATGTGCAAAAAATCTTAACAAACGCATTAAATGCAGCGTAATTGTTGAATATTCAACAGCACGGTCTTGAGACACCCACGTGATAAATAACCATTAATTGACCACATTTGCAGTGGTTGCAATGATTGTCCGTCGTAAAGAACTAAATTTGACATTATAATGAATGTACGAGAGCCTTTGGTTTGTACCATTGTTCTAACTTGAGATGATGCCTCAAGTACGTTTACAGTTACGCTGGTCAGGTCTAATAAGCAGTTTCTGGATTGTTTGTGGACAACATCTGGCACTGTACACTCAACAGGTTTAGAAACGCAAAGATTTCCCCTGTTGAACATTTTTATTTGAATGACGCTATTGTTTTTATTTCTATTTAAGTCATTTTTTTGCGATGAATTATTGAAACTTTTACAAGAATTCAATTTTATATTGTTTTTGTTGTGTATGAAATTTGAATAAATTTGTAATACAATAACATTGTTAAAATAAATATTTTGCCACTTTTGCGTTTCTAAACCTGTTGAGTGTATCTACTGTAGTTATTTGACTATGTTCTACTTTCTTAGCTTTTCTATTACATCAATTTATATCAATAAGTATCGCAATAATTCGCAACACGGGTTTGGACGTATCGTTGCAGTCCTACTCGTGTTATACTTAATAATAAATTGATGAAATGCTCTCACCATCGTTGCACATAACCAAGAGAGCCTCCGTGCAAGTTCGCCAATAATACTTCTTCGGATGTGTCGGGTCTATACATAGACAGTTTTTGTCACCCGACAAATTCGACAACCAGTCGTTGATAGTACTGTGATCAACTGTTGAAGAAATGTATGTATGTATTTAGAGTTTTATCGTTGATACCGGATAATCTATATGACCAACCCAGAAGTGTTTAGTTATTTAGGATTCGGGAGATAGTGCAAGATACAGAATGTGTCCCGTTCCAGAGACACCACTGGTTCTTTAACATGCCGGTGTACAGCACCGATACATTGGACCTCGGGTTTAAGGTCTCATCCGAAAGACCATTAGTTATGTTAGTGGATAAGAGGGGGATCGAACATGCGATCCCTTGATAACAAGTCCATCGTGTAACTACTGGACCACTGATCCGCTCCTAATTGAAGAAATGTATGTGTATACCGATTAAAAGGAAGATAATTGTTGGTTCCCGTGCAATATAACGTTATTATTTTACCGATTGGGCACAAAAGTGACAGTTTCACGAGCGGCGCAGTTACGAGTGAAACTAACTACTGTTGGTGTCCACGAGTGCAATTAGCGTGATATTACATCGATATCAACAATTTTTATGTTTATTCTATGTTTAAAACTCTATTTTTGTAGAGTTTGTGGCAATAAAATATCCAAAATTGCGGGAAACATCATCAGAAAGTAAAGCATATAATATGATGTCATTTTAACGCTAATTTTGGTCGGTATACGTTTTAACGTTCATTCGGGTAGAACATTTTGATAATTTCGGTGACATAACAGTGAGTTTATCAGGATATAATCCACCGTTATATCTCGATAAACCAACGAAATACATAAAATAAATTTCGTAGATTGATGCAATTTTCTATAAATTTACAGTTTGGTTGGATTAACGTTCTATAAAATATATCAAACTTTGAGCCAATTTGTTATCCAGTAAAATGTTTCTACTACATAGTGCTCTTCATATAATGAAATCAAACCAGTTTCATTTATTGATTCGATATAAAGTATACATTTTAATGATTATTAGCGATAAATTGTTATTGGAAAATTCACGATGAACAAACTTACCATTTGAATTAATTTTGTAAATAGACAAATAGGAGTACATGACATTGGTATCAAACCCACAAGCAACCTGAGGATGGTCGCATATCTGTGTGCATTCTGTTGAGATAGTGGCTACGTTTAATTTAGCGTCCCATGTGTGTCCCAAACAATAACACTGAAAATATAACATCATTTACAATTTGATTAGCTTCAAACTGTGAGAAATGAACACTTTTCGGGAAACACATAATCACTCACCATGAAAATAATGTTTACTATCGTCTTAATCTAATTAAGTCCCACCATGATTCTTTTGTGGAAAATCATGACTGGGGTGCATGTATACTAAGAAGAAAATGTTTAGTCAGTAACCTGTGGTAAAACGATTTTATGTTAAATGGATCATATATTTTACATTTCAATCAAGTTAACAGGCCTAGTTCTATCAATATTTGCGACAAATACATTGTCAGGAAGGTACTGTTTCAGTTAATGGTCCGCTTTGTAAAATACTTTTAATAAAATTTGGAATTAAGCATAGTGTAATTTCATCTGCATTTCTTTAGATGGGCAACCAATTGTACTAGTGATAGATTTAGAAATATACCATGCGAGACTTTGGTCTTTTTTCGTTCTGAATTAACAATAATATCTAAGACGATATTGTGACTGACATGAAATTGCTGATTTTTCAAATGCAAATTTGAAGTCGATCCAGCAAAGTGTTATTGAGACGTGTACGACTGAATCCTCCTATTAGAGTTTACATACTTTTGCTCTGACTAAACATTATGTATTGAACATATTAGATCCGTTACAAAATTGATACGGAGGTTTCCAGTGAGCAAAATACAGATGGAAACACGCTCCCGTGCTATTTTTATGCAGACCTTTTTGTTATGAACTACGTAAGTGGTGTACGAATACCTCCGATTCGTTGTTATATTATTTAAATACATTCAAGTTCATTCAAAACTATACAAGAAAAACTGTGATATTACGTATCACAGCGGGCCTAGAAACAAAGCTTTCATGTAAATATATTGAAATGGGAGATGCAAATAAACTTTACAGACTTTATAACAGAGACAGAATAAAATCGTGTAAAGCAAATACTTGAATATATTGTTTGTGCATTTAGAATTTAGTAACTATTTCTCATTCCAGTGTATCATTTATGATTTAAAAAGAAACAAAGTCATATTCATGAAAAAGCTTTAAATAGTCTTTATGCTCTTTCCGTTTTTTTTTCATTAGATTGTATATACGATCCCTATTTTCATTCAGCGTTAATGAAAACAAAGTTAACGAAGCAATATTATAATTACATTTTCTATTTATATTTATGTCAATCACTGAAAAGTGGAAATAAAGAGTATATAATGACTTCGGCTACCTGTCAGTTTATTGCTGTAGACCAGTCTAATAACACGAAATGAAAACCAGTCTGATAAATATAGAAAGTGCATCCCGATCAGTCTATAAACTTTTGCTATCTTTCACTTTATTGCTCTAACATGACATGTCTGATCTAAATAGACTGTCAGTGACTGTACAATGATACTTCCATTAAAAAACAAATGAAGTGTTATTGTACATTTTAAACTATAAAAATCGAGTTATAGTAATGTAATGGACCCACTTTACCCGATACCGGAAGATACCGGCATGTTTTTTGTTTGTAATTGTGCTTATTGGGTCCACCATCCTCTAAAGAGGCTATCATCGGTACGACCCGTTTACCGGCATGTTTGACCGATATCGGTTTTTATACTGACCGAACAATAAAAACTTTTCACTACTTATTAGACGTTACATAAGCATATAAAATAATTTGACGTTTTAAATGGATAAAAGATTGAAATATCAATTGCTTGACAATTTTAAAGCTACACAATGAACAGTGGTTTAACCCAATCTTTATCGTAACTTCCTAGGCGACTTTCATAACATTTTGTTCAAAGAACTATACACTACTTCACTCCCATGTTACATTTTCCAACCACATATTAAATATAGCGGGCCGCTGCTGCGGCCCGCAATAAGTCTATGTTCAGGTTGTTTGTAATACGTGTTTATTTACCCGAGTTTTAGTGACACCGACTACTGAACTATCTGTGCACTGTGGGAAACATTGACCAGGATCTCCTTTGATTTCGACATAATCCGGCTGGATAGAGGAATAATAGCTCTGACTTACACATCCTATATTATAATATAGAACAGACAGTCTATATTAATTATCAAAACAAATAAACAACTTATTATAAACATTAAAGTTATATTACCCTTCAAAATGGCCCTATAGTGTCATGGTCAAAAATTATGCTGAAAACACAGTGGATGCTTTACAGTCATGTAACAAGTTAGTTAAACCAAGTTATTTCTCTTATTAACAGATACAAATTGAGATATACATATTAACCGCAAAGGTGGATTTTTACAGATTTCCTCTATATTCAATGTGAATGAAACTATTATACAGAGCCATATTTTTTGCTTATACCTGTGGCAATGTTCATTATTCTAGGAGTATAAATCATTGACTTATGTTCTAATTAAAATAATGATGGTCACTTTGAACGGTAATATCACTTTAAACAATTATTATAGTAACAATACAGATTCCACTGAAATTTGGATGAAAAACTCTTCACAAACTGAAATTAATACATCCCTCTATAAAAGCAAAAGATTTACTATGACTATATTATCATCAAAGCTGAAACAGAAAATACCTTTAAAAAAGATAAACAGCGGTAAGCCGAGATACATTTTAGTATAAACATAAACATCGTTGCTGGGAAAGTTATCAATGGTGAATACATCATTCATCAATGAAGCGATCACGTGATCAACAGGGTCGTATACAAATTCCATTTACCGCGCTTCAATTCGTACCATTTGACTGGTCCAAAAAGTAGATCAAACCCCAGCTTATCCAGCTTCGCCGGAAAATCTTGCAGCGGCTGATCAAAGGAATGCTCAAAAAGACATTTGTTTACTACCGACTACTTCTTTTGTTTCGGAAACAGATTAACACGCATGCAGCTACACATCAATTTAATAATCTCTTTGTATAATGTACTGATGTATCGACTACAATTTGTGTAACAGGTCACTGTTTCACCAAGTTATCATGACATTGTGCACGAGTGGCATGATCACGTTTTTAGAGCCTCAGTTCCGACAACACGCGGGAAATGTAAAACCTTAATCTTACATATAGCCTCTTTTTCTGCAATGTTTGACACTACATCTGTCACTGCAACTCTAAACCCTAAACAAATTTAGACAACAAGAACATACGTCAGAAACAAATCAGCAGGCGATCGATAATTAATGAGGATAATAAGTTTAATAGCATAAATAAACGGACAGGGTCCTAAATTGTGCTGGAATATTGTATAAGGGAAGATATTGCACCAGGAAGTAAAGAACATTCAACATTATCATTCACATCACTTACCACTAAAAATAAGTGTTATAGTTTTTGTACAAATTAAAGAAAAGATGCAAATTTTTCACTTTTTTTGTCACAGTGTGGGCGTTTTAATCTACCAAACGATGGGTACTGTATAGTTTTTAACCTTAAACATGCCACTTTGATATTAAAACTATTCATTAAAACAGGGGACACGTTATATTTTATTATCCCGGTTTTGATTCTAAAATAGTCTTATTAGTTAAAAAATAATATCGTGTTAATTAAAGCGATCATATAGTATTTTTGTGGCGTGTAGTAGCCCAAGCTGTGACAGTTTTTCTGTCACACGCATCTACACTCATGATAAATATAAAAAAAGAATGAAGTGATAGTAAATAAAAAAATCAATAAAATCAATCGAATAATTATCGGTGAATGAATGAGTGACTCGGTCTTCAGTCAGTCTGTCAATCGATCACTCAATCAATCAATTAACTAAAGGTAGCTGTCATTTTCGTTGACGTTAATATTCTTACCAATGTATTCGAACACCCTCCATGCCTGATAGTATCCTACCCAAATTTTCTCGTTCTCTTGAATGTCTATACCAAGGTCTCCAACAGTATAAACAGTAGGAGAGTGGGTGGCAGCAGTTATATCTGGTGTTGCCGGTAAACATTCCTCACCTGCATCAAGCCATTTGAACTTACCACTTGATATGTTGTAAGAGGCTGCGTAAAAATAATATGTATACTCAATTTTTAACGTATACGAATATTGTTCAACTTTGACAAAATAATTCACCAATGTGTTAAACATTCAAAGCAAGTTTTAAATACAAAACTCACAAATTCGCAAATATGAAAAAATATGAAAATTGAAATTCACCATTCAAAGATGTTCAATGAAGTATACACTGCATAGATAGTTATCTTTGTGGAAAATATTCAACTGATTGTACTGAAAGTTATAATTAAAAAAAGGTCTGCGAAAAGGCTTTGAAAAGAAATATCAAAACAACGATGTTTGTAAACAATCGTATGTAAACGTTAACTGAAATACGATTGTAAATGTATACATTGTTCTTTATCATGCAGATACAAACATTTTAAGCCTGTTGAAGTACACAGTTATTTCCCTCACACACATTTTACCTGTTTTATTACTGCAGTGTATAAAATATGGATGAAAAATGGCAGATTGTAGATTAAAAAGAGCACATACTTAACAAGAAATGATAGAAATAATACATTCTTACCTAAGGCGGTTTGGGAAAACTCCGTTGAAATAAAACTTAACAGCAATATGTAAAAACCCGCTGCTGAAACGTATAAACATGTATCCAACATTGTTAAAAAGATAGGGAAACAAATTAAAACTTGTTAAGTGTAATCAAACTGAATACAAACGTTTCGTATCCTAGTTTGTACGCATGAGTAAGACATACCGAGCTTGCTTTAACATTCATTAAATACATTCACGAAAACAATTACTCGTCGCGACACTTTTTTCATATGTGTAATATGTTTGCATATAAAACGGTGCAAAGACAGAACAACCACTGAAAAGTTTAGAAAATGTTTTAGATAAAATAAGGCCAAGACTAATTAAGAATTTGACTACTTATAGTACTTTTTGTTCGGATACTAGTACATTGTATACATACTTTCAATGCAGGGTCCATTATCGGTGTTTATCCTAGTTACTTGTCACACGTTTTGAAATATATATATAGTATGCGATTTAATTTATCAGCACATTGTTTTGCATGTATCAAAACATTTGGTGGTAAGAATGGCCATTACTGTCACCATATAAGTACTTTAATACAAATATACCAATTCATATACAATACATACTGAACTCCTGCAGTTTAAAAGATACATTAAGTTGTACGAAAAGTTATCACACTCGGCATAAACATGAATCGGCCTTGCCATATCAGATAGATTCCTTGTCGTAGTAGTATTTTCAGGAGCAACAACATGCATCAATTGCTTTTTGCTACAATTTTAAATTATTGTCTTGTTCAAGTAATTAAAATTATCGTGGTAACCAGAATTGTAAAGCGGTTATACAGACAAGGGTAAACCTGAAGCACTCTCCCATCAAACCGTGCGAAGTCTAGTGATTTAAAACAGGCTATCCTGCTGACCTGACCACGTGATGGTGTGAAACAGCGGACGGTAAGAAACAAATATTTATCAGTATTGATATGAAGAAGCTACTTCATCTTTATATCCCTACTCTTACATGTACATGTAAGTCAAAAAGTTCAGCGACCAGTTGATTCAATCGCTTGGCCGAAACTGTTACAACTCGTTGAGTTAATACGAATTGCTCTATGATGCGGATATACTTACTAGGAAGTAACTAAACTAACATTTAATAACAATGTTCAAACGTCAAACTTTGCTGAAACAATTATAGTTTATTATCCATTAGTCCATACTTTACGGTACTTATACATGTAGATAGATATCGTAAATTGATGACGTTAAACGTAACTGAGCAAGAAATGTTGAAACTATACATATCTTAAAACAAGCTATCGTCCTATTAATTTGTACATTAGGCAAATCACACGTCAATAAATTTATAAAAGAAAATCAAAGCTTGTTCTTTTGAATTTATCAATTTCTCTTTATAATATTTAAATGAATGATTATGATTCCAGTAACCATCAAATGTATTACAATATTGAAAAATATTGCTGAAACCACAGTGTCTGAGAAATTTGAATGCCCAAATACAACATATGTCGTCCGATTATTTCAAATGTTTAATTGTTTTTTTACCATTATTTTGAATTTTGAACATTCATCCATCCCTAAAAGGACCCGTAGCAAAAATATAAATATAGATAGATATAGATAGACAGTAACATTTGTAACAACATCATACAATTAGCTACAGTATAGTACAACCGGCCTATAAGTCACTCTTTAACAAAACAAACTTATTTGCTGATCTGAAAAGCAATACTAGTTACAAATTACATAGTTACATCACATTTTTAAGTCGTTTTGAATTAGCGATGGTTTAATGACCTTCGCCTAGTAAACGCACTTAAGACACATTTAGGTGTTTTTCTCGGAAAGTTCAACAATAAAGTTGTTACAAGTTCTTCATCTGACTGGGTATTTAGATGTGGCACAGTATCGTTATAAAGTCTCCGTCTTAGGTGATTATGTATATCATATTTAAGAAGAAAGTGTGTTTCATATTCCATCTCATTTCGTAACACACTTTCTGCACACTCTGTTTTCTAGTAGTGAAGCGACCAGTTTCGATCCTTAAAGGAAGTACGTATACACAATAGGAAAGTTGAGTGATAATTAAGCATTCGCTTCTTTACAAATTACTAGTAAGTTTCACATATATTTCCGTTTCATATCGTCTTTTAAAGAGTTCATAAGTTCTAAGTTTTGACGAAAGGTTCAGCTTTTCTGGCCAAGTATCTGCATAACAATGAAATAGTCTCTGTATCTGTTACCGAAGCTGTCTTAATAGCCTAAAATGCAATACTTTATTGTATTTATCAACAGCCTCTAGCGCTTACACTATTCATGTATTGTGTTTAACATCAACTGAAGGTCATTTTCGTTTTCGGCAAGAAACACTATAATAATATCGTTCGCATATAACAATAAGGAAAACTTAATATTCCAACGTCTAATCATCTAATTTCAGAGGCTAATAAGTATTTGACGAAACCGAAAAAAATTGTGGGAAATTAATTATCCCCCTATCTCACCCCCGAGAAGCACTTGAACCAGTTTGTCATTCATCATCATCATCATCATCATCATCATCATCATCATCATCATCATCATCATCATCATCATCATCTTTGTTAATGTCTAACCGTCATAACTGACTATTATGGCCATGCGTGGGGGGTTAGAAAAAGTTAAAGATTGCCAAATCTCCTAGGTTACTCAGTCAAATACCGGCAGAGAGTTGCATTCAACTATTGTACGTGGGAAAAAGGAGAACTTCATATAATCTGAAGGTGTATGTTGGATTTGATAAGCTATATGATGGAAATGTCTTGAATGTCTAGTGTAGGGAGTCATGTATTGCGACGGTGTTATATCAACTAGCCCATTATGGATCTTATAGAAAAGAGTGAGACGGTTGTTCTGTCTTCTTCTCTCTAGGGATTCCCATTATAGCAGGTTAAGGCTGTCTGTTACTGTTCCAGGCACCTTGGAGTAGTTGTTGGTTACAAAGCGTGCAGCTCTTCTTTTAACGTTGTTAAGTTTCTGAATAGCATTATCATGGTAAGGATCCCAAACTGATGAACTGTGTTCTAGAGTTGGTCTGACGATGGATTTGTATGCTGCTGCTTTGGTTTCTGGTTTTGCTGAGTGGAAGTTTCGCTTTAGGAATCCAAGGTTTTAGCTAGCTTTGCTGGTAAATTTATTTATATGTGGTGTCCATTAGAGGTTTGAAGATAGTTCAATACCTATATATGTAGCTTGTTGTACAGGTGATAGTGGCTGATTGTGAAGAGTGTACTTTGACATGTTGGTTTGCCGAGATTTAGAATGCATAATATGACACTTTCCCCCATTGAAAGACATCTTCCACTTTTTCTCCCACTCTTCCAGGTTGTTTAGGTCGTCTTGGGAAAATTTTGGAAGATTAATTATCCCCCTATCTCACCCCCGAGAAGCATTTCAACCAGTTTGTCATTGACCCATTTTATCTTGATACACGATACTGTGTCAATATACATGTACATGCTTTTACTTGAATTATAACATTTATCATTCACATTGTCTATGAGCAGTTTACATAGAAGATAATCTCTGTCCACAGAGTCAAAAGTCTGTTTTACATCCAGAAAGGTTCCTAAGACATTTTCTTGTTTTTTTTATAATGCTATTTAAAGCAAAAATATGGTCCTCAAAAGAACGCGACTTCCGAAAGCCATTTTGTTTCTCAGCCATAGCGATAATACCCGAGTCAAATATGAATTGAAAAAGCTGCCTTAATTTGATATTTGAACATAAGTGATTGAGTCAATGTCAACAGACGATTTATTTTTCGATGCCATAACCAACCGCCCTCGATATATCTTCAGTAGAAATTTCATAATTAAATTGGCTATTCCTAACATACATGTCATTTTCCATCATAACTTTTTGCTGTTTACACTGCTCATAAAAATTTTCATAAAAATGTGCACTATGCTCCCAGTTATACAGGTTCTCAAAATCGAATTCCCATTTTTTCAAAAGAGCTTTTTCCTCAAAGCAAGTATTTCCTGTCTCTTCTATAATTTCAACTTGAACGGTAGATTTTTATAGGCCCGAAAGTTTTCTCATCTTCCCGAATTCATTTGGGTTCTCCGTAGAAAATCTTTAAATTTGATGGCAAATACTTCCGATATGACCGCTTGCACTGCCTTAAGCGTTTGTCAAACAAATTGCGTGCTGCTTTGTAGTCATGTCTATTAAAAACACTCAGACGAAATGCGAGACTTCGCTCTCAGGTTCTCTTTTTTAAGCGCAATGTGCCACACTGAGACAACTATTCCAGTATGGCTTGGCGTACATTACATTTCTCGTCGCTTTATTCGGGAAGTAGCATGGTACTCAGAATAACATCACACACCGATGCAGAACATATTGCGTAGGCTAACTTCATGCTCGAGTTTCTTGAGTGCGAATCTACTCATCTCAGATTGGAAAATGTCACTCGGGATACGCGAAAAGATAATAACGTTTTCTTTCTTGGACTGTAGTGCTATATTTTGTTTCAGAGTGGTAAATGTATGAAATATTAAATTATGTTTGCACAAATGTATGATCCGGTATTCTAAACCGGTTACCCAACATATGGTGTAAGTTTTGAGAGTCAATAATATCATGGCATGCGAGAACTCAAACAATATTACAAGACGACAAAATATCAAGCTGTACACACATGTTACAAACTACAGGACTACCCCGGGTACAATAAATGTAAATTCATCATTAATTATATCAAATCTACCATCAAAATACAAAACTTCAGATGGAAGTCTTCAGCCTCAGATGAAAATTCGATAAATGTGACCATGCTGATTTGTGACAAAGTCTATTATAGTTTTTGAAAGAGTATCATCGATATCACTGGAAATATCCGACGTAGAACCTACTCTACTGTTATAATTCTAGTATCCGAATGATACTGAATGTATATTTGAGAGAAAATATGAGCAAAGTTTTTACAAAGTTATTCTTTCACCAAGAACCCTACCTCGCCTGATGGTTTAGGCGCACTAACATGAGTGACTCTACAATTACATTTTTGTAAATCCAAACCATTTCCGCACTTCTACGAATAAACTATCTGTACCCGACAAGTGGGTTTCATTGATAATCAATATATCAGCACCACAACTATTAATCAAAATGAGTCCAAATATCTTCATTTTGTTATGTCCATCCGCAAATATTCATGTGACCAACTGTGACGGTCGCATCGGGCCGGTCGTGCTCCTACGGAGCACTATTGGTCGCATCAAAATAATCTTCCTTTTGCCCTTGCTGCCTACGAGACCGACTCCGTCATTAAACATTCACCCTGAGGTAATTCGTGCAAGACGGCACGCGCATTGCTCTCAATTAAGCGCTCAATGCGAGATTTTGCACTTTTCAATTACATTTGGTTAGTTTATAGTTTATACTAATTTATCTTAGCTCGATTGTGAAGACAGCTTTGAGCTTATCGAGCCGCTCTCGAGTCCGCTTCCTGGTAAAACCAGTACTGGTGTCATATGAGGAGGTACGGTTGTGACCTTGGTTGGGCTCGAACCCGCAATCCCCGGGATGAGCGGCAGACACCTTTGAATTCTGTATTTCGCAATTTCATTTCATTTCGAAGCACTTCCACTTTCTAAAGAACATTTTCAGAACTTATTTTGACAAGACCTGGTTTATCGTGGTATATTTGACGTAAACAGGTGACTGCTGAGATCTTGGAGAAACTGGGCACTTCCGCTCCCAAAGCGCTAATGATCTTGTTCGCTTTTTGCAATCTGTTTTCTCCTTCCTCAAAAGGAATATCAAATCATATGACCATGACGTCATTATTATCATCCAGGTTAATCATTGACGCATGTGCAGAAGCACCAATCCATGTACCTGCTCCAGGGTTGGTCGTTTCAATGGCCGTTACACGAATGATTGAACACCTATAAATACTTCGTCTATACTCTTTGCCTAGGTCAAGAACAAGCTCATCTTTCAACGACCTTATTTTGGAATCGAGGATCTGCACAAGATTGGTGTCATTTTGTCAAAGTTGCAGTCAACCTTGCTGATTCAAAAGTGTTGGCTCTTTTTAATATCTTTAATTGCAGCCAATAGTTGATCCACCTTAGAATTCTAATCAAGATTTTGGTTTTGGTCACTACTTTCCACTATGTAGCCATATTGTAATAATCGTGTTTATCAGAAGAACATGTATGTGACAACGTAGCTGAAGGCAACACAGGTTTCGTCGTTAAAGGGTTCAAACTTGTATCAGTGTCTCCATTGTTTTCCTTAAATACTGAATCGTTAATCAATCTTCATTGAAAAGAACGGCATTTGTTTCAGATAAAACACCATGTACACTAATGTTACCATCATGACGTCCAGGGCCTTCCGATCTTGGCGCCTTACTAATGTTTCGATCAAAATTTCATCACTACTGTATTTGTCCTTTTAGCCCTTTGGTGTTTTTCCATTACACTTCTAACATTGTTCAAACAATTTGAATATGTTATTGAATCTCTTTAAACAACCAAAAATCCATTTTTTACATGAGATTTCAAATGTCCGTCTTTCACTTTTCACTGATCACGTGACTAAATGCACTGTCATATAGATAAAAGGCTCATGCTAAATTGACGTCAAGCTTTACAAAAGTAAGGTTGTGATGCAAACTAGTTAATTTACAAGAAAGTCAACTTTTTACAAAAGCAGTAATTATTTCGAATTCCGAGAACATTGATGTTCTATCGTCTTTTGCTGTTTTGGATGCTTGGAAATGAACATCTCACATCGCCTTTATCTAAACGACATAAGGTTTATGTTTTCCTATCCAACCCCAAAAAACAAAAAAAATAAAAAACCTTATAATAAAAACCCCCCCCCCTCCTCACCATTTTCTTACTACATTAAGAATGATGGATTGTATTTCACATTAACGTTATTAATAGGGATTTAATTCCCTTTATTATTATTATTTTATTTTTTATCTCCAAATATGTTTAGTCCAAGTCAATTCCCGAAAGCTATAATTATGAACACCTTTGACTACCGGTTCTATTGTACTTGTTTGCCCATGAATTTTGACCCGAAATGCTATGGTAAATGAACATCTCACATCGCACTTTATCTAAACAGACATAAGGTAAATAACACCGTTTACACAGACCCATTTAGCCTTAATTACTTCTTTCTAGAAATGCTTTTAAAACCCATTGAATACAATTAATAAGTGTTCATCCGAAAATCAAGCCCAAAAGCAAACCTTTTAAAAGCGACGATAATTTCCGATTGTTTTTACTTTTTCGTCAACCCGAATGTCACACTTCTAACACTGAATCTTCCCTTTTCTTAAAAATCTCGCCTGGTATCCAAATTTAAGAAGATGCCGTAGAAATGGATTTGAAATATTTCCACAAGCTTTCCAGTTTTAATACGATCCGTTATTACAGTACATTTCGGTATATTTTGTAAACATATACATCACCATACTGTTAATGGGAATAGTTTCCAAACCGTATTTGATCCAACTATTACACCACTAATCGAAATGACCTAGTACAGTGTTTCTCTGTTATGCAATCACCTTTGGCATAGACGTACCCGAAAGGTGAGTATTCGAGTCAAAACGTAAAAATTTCGGAATAGTCGCTGTTACAAACGTTTGAAACCTTGAAATAAAGTTTAGGAAAATATAATTACCTTAGGTAATATGCATTGATAAATATACAAATATTCTGAGAAAGGGGGTCATATGTAATGTGTTGTTCCTTCAGTTAGTAAAAGTTATTTTGAACTAAAAATCACTGTATGGGTCCCTGGGACCCAACATTTATCGTATGCCGATTCACCATTTTCTAATTCACTAGTATCGGAATAACATATTTCATTTGAGCTTGTCTGGATATCAATATTGTCTTTAGAGTGTACATGTTCAAGCAAGTGTTTTACTCTGATGTCCCTATTCAGGCTATTACAGTGATTTATTATAGCAATGTACTGTTAAGTCTTCAAGTAATGTGTTTGTTGAGGTACATATACGTGCAGGTGGTAAAGTGATGTTTAATTTAAACTATTTTCTAATACAAAAGAAATGTTTTTGTAAAGATTGGAAACGACTTTTCAATATCCCCAAAGTAAGATTGCAGAAAATGCAAATAAAGGTTGTAAAATAGGTATATTTTCAGAAACTCAATTTATATATGTTTTTATTGTTTTCCACAGAAGAGAGGTTCGCATAATGCATGTGAATTTTGTGATCACTGTAGAAAGTGTATATATTGAACATTATTTCGCTGATTATTTTGCTCCATTTTTTCTGTTACAATAAATTACATTTTAAACAAAGATATAACAGATAACTGTTGTTTGGCAGAACTCTGGTTTTTGGTGCGAAAGATTGTTGTGTAGTTAAGACATTTCAATTTAGCATCTTTGTACCGCTTCAACAAACTTTTAGTAGTTTTGTAATCGCATAAACTCCCTACCTAACACAATCAGCGTATATTGCATTTTTCCACTATGTAATTATTCTTACTGATATATGGCCATGCATATTTAAGAGTAAAAGATAAGGTTTCCTTTCACATGTCAAATGTATTCCGTCTCAGCCCAAATTGATATGCATATTTGACCATATGTCTTGAGACGAAAATTGTATTTCTTTCGAAAAAAGTCACCGTAAAACTTGGATGTTATATCAAGCGCGGACGTAATAGGTTTTTATTTGCGTCTCCATTTCATGATCAGCGACTGCTATATGTACATACAAAGCAACCTACATGTACGATAGTAAAATATTGCTTAACACCCGCAGCGGGCAACATTTGATTATATTATATCAAATTACCTCCAGGGATTCCAATAACCCTCACAATCCAATGGTCAGAGCATTTCCTTACACGGTACCCACTATAGCAAACACAACGTCAGATAGAAGGATAGAGACTACAGGTTTGTTACAATACTACATTCGCCTCATTCATGTTAGGACTTAGGTGATATAAAACGGAATGTCCTCTAAACAACTGGGTCAAGAATACCCACCCGAACACCGCACACTGACACAGTATATAAAATGTGTGTAACATTTGATGTTTTAGAGCCCCTGTGAATTTGACCTTTGATGTATTGACCTGTTTTGAGTAAAAAAGTGAGCCACAATTAGGCATGGTACTTATGACTTCTGTGAAATATCATTAAATTGTGACCAGGGATTTTGGAGATTAAGAGCACATACGATTTTACTATCTCGGATCTCTGTGACCTTGACCTAGTTACCCGAAACATTGACCATGCATAACTAAGCACAGTACTTAATATTTCGGTGAAGTATAATTAAATTGTGATCAGGGATTTTGGAGATTAAGAACGCAAATGATTTTACTATCTCGATCCCCTTTGACATTGACCTTTGACCTTGTGACTCAAAACTAGGTATAATACTTATCAGTTCTTTGAAGTATTATTAAATTCAGACATGGGGTTTTAGAGATTAGACGGATGGACACCACTACATCTACATCCTATGGTATTTTTCCATTGTATTGTCTGACCACTAAGGTTACCTAAAGTAAAGTAGAGAAAATAGCCTCCGTAGAACCCTAAACCTAAACCTAAGGTGGAAGAAATTACAGCCTAATCAACGAATCGTTAACGCGGACGGACGGACGAACAGACAGACAAGCTGATTCCAGTATTCCCCTGACACTATGTGTGTGAGGGAAATAATTAAAAAGTGATTACGTAAAGAACACCTATATAGTAAGCCATCTAACAACACTCGTCTACACACTAGGCCAAAACCTCATGTTTGATGATGAACGCTTCTATGATAATTGGCAACAAATGAGCACCAATGTTTCATGTCAAAAGTGTTATATCCCGGATTTTGAGTGACTTATTTTCACTACCATTTTACAGAACACCAAAGTTAAAAAAGTGTGACAAATGCAATAAACATGACTTAAACCGAAATGAAGATAAAGCGGTATAATTGTGGAAGTGATTGAGGAATCCAGAGACAACAGTGTTATCGTTCTAGTCTTTATTACACACTTTTATATAAATTGCGATTATATAATAACTACAACAGATTTCAAAATATCATCTGACAATACAAAATATGTTTGAATGTTACGAATGGCTATTATATGTATATATCGATTGTACATAACAATACATACATGCACAACTTTTTAAATATTGATTATTTGTAATTGTTTCTGTAAAATTGTAGACTTACCCTTAATCAGAAACATTTGTACTTATTTCTGAACTGTTCTTTAAGCAGCAACCGTTAGCTGTTTCATAAGGGTTTCAACAATTCAAAAGTACAAAGCTAAATCTATTTAACACGAATGGCCTTTGTACATTTGTCTATCTACATTCGTTAAATGTCTTTTTGATTCAGTTCATTATACACATCTGTTTGACTCGTGTTAACGCTGTCAATGTGATTCTATGTATCTATCTCTGTATCACATATCAAGCCAGGGGATTTGTCGTCTTTTAGTTTTGCGATTACCGTTTCTCTCGTATCATACAAATTGTCACACTTAAGAATGACCGACCCTTTTGTGTTACACGCAATATCATATGTAGCATTGCTGTCCGGATTTGGCTTGTTAACATTGTCCACTGGATTTTCAGACACAATTGTTATGTCATTTGGATTAACTTCTTCGTATTCATTTTCAAGTTTTTCGAGGACAAAATACGTATGCGCGTGGTTGTCCTGGGTTTGACCTGAGTCGTTTTTCTCTGCACGGTTTACAGGCAAAATATCTCCAACTTGGTCGTAGATAGGATTATGCAAAGAGACACTCGTCTGATGGTGTTTTGGTTCTCTAGTCTTTGAAGCTGTGTTTGGAATTTTGTTTCTGTAAACGTTAAGAAATATTTTATTTTCATTGTTAAATTATACACAAAAAGTAACTTTTACTTTTCTTACATATACACACACAAACCAACATAAAGCAGGAATCAATCTATTATACATACTGACACATCGACTGATCTGTCATTTGTCTCCATATATAATTATCTTTACTGTATTTATCTGACTATTCCATAGATTGTAAAAGTCTCAAGGTCAAAAACTATAATGTTAATACTATAATAAAATATTTCGTATTTTAATGCAATTGCAGTTTGAAACCAGAACTGAAGGTGATGAATACCCCCCCCCCTCCCCCAATCAACGCACACAGTACAGTATATACATTTAATGTAACATTTGATGCTTTAGTTATTGGATCTGCACAACTTAAGTCATGGTACATGTACTTATCACTTTTGTGAAGTATAATTAAATTCTGACCAGGGGTCTTTGAGATTAAGAGCGCACAAGATTTTAATATTAGTTCTATCTCTGTGACCTTTACTTAGTGACCAGAAAGGTGGACCATGCACAACTAGGCATGGTAGTAATCACTTCTGTAGAATATCATTAAATTGTGACCCGGTGTTAAGGAGAATAAGAGCGCACACGAATTTACTATCTCGTGTCCTTGTTGCCTAGACCGTCAACCTAGTTACCCGAAACATGGACCATGCACAACTAGGCATTAAACCAGATATGATAATACTATTTAAAAGGATTTTAATTTGAGTTTAGCTTATATGCATGACTGTTTCGACCACACATACAACTATAGTACATGAGCAGTTATGCAAACGGTTCTTTATTTATTAAGTATCAAAACATTGCGGATTGTCGGTCCGATGGCGTGGACAATCTTGCATCTCTGTCTAGCAGTCAGTGGACTTAACTTAAGCACATCACAAGAGAAAATGTTTTAAAAACTCACCGTCTTTCTAGAACAAGTATTATTATCACGACAAGTATAACTAATACCACAGCGATAGGGACACCAACAAGAACACTGACATCGGAACCTAAAACAAATACATAATTTCAATAAAATATTGTGACATGTCAAAAGTTTAATTCAGCCCAATTCTGAAAAGAAACAAATAACAACAGATGTCCCTCGTAAGTGTCGAATGCCCTCAAAAGAGGTATCTCAAGTCTTTGTTCTCTCTTTGTGCTAAATAATTGTGCCATGTAATTTTCAAATCATTTTATTTATGACAGAGTTACCATGCATACAGGACTCCATTACTTTAAAACTCTCAGTGAAACCTTGACCTTTGAGTTAGGGACGTGGGTATTGTACACGGCACGTTGTCTTGATGTGCTTGACATCTGTACCAAGTTTTATAAAAAATCCTTTAATGCATGACAAAGTTACAGTCCGGAAACGAATGTGTGTACACATAAAGGATTCCATTTCCTTTAAACTCTAAGTGTGCTTTGACCTTTGAGGAAGGGACGTGGGTCTTGCATGCGACACGTCGTCTTGATGTGCTGAACATTTTGTGGCAAGTTATTTTTAAATCCTTCAATTCATGACAAAGTAGCAGCTCTGACACGAAAATATGTAAGGACAGACACATGGGCACATGGACAGACGGTGCGATTTTAATATGCCCACATTGGGGGGCATAATATGTACTTAATTGTATATGTATGTTCAAAATAGTCATGTTGCTAATTTTGTTTTCATGAATACCGGCTTGACTGTAAATGTTTCAAACATGGATTTCAAAAATTGTCTTTTCAATGCTTTCGTTTTAAGTTTGCCTGCCGTGACCGTAGAAGAAAACTATCTGAATTGTTGTGTAAATATTGCTATCATGATTAATAAATGATAAAAATGGCGATACCCATGGGAGCCCCCAGTGCTTTTACCATCGCATGGTTCCGTAAACTGCAGTATGAAATATATATTATTTGCAGTCACAAAATAAATGATTTTTTGTTAAACTTGTCCCATTTCGTTTTTATTACGTTATCAGTTCTAGCCTACGTCACCAATACAGACATTTTTTGACCGCCATATTTAAAGCGTACGAATTCATAAACATAACGTTTTCCTTTAAATGTATGACTTCAGCAGAATGGTGTGACACAAAATAAGGATAAATAACGTCTAATTTAGTAAAGAACAATTGAAATGGAATTAAACAGGACAGAAACATTTGTTTTCAGATATTCCTCTAAAGTGGCGGTAATTTGTTTCGTCATTCTAGAGGATGAATGTGTACATGAATCTCGTAATAGTAGCCGTTAGTTGTAGGCAATTATACATGTACTATCAGTTTGAAGAGGGTCACTGACAGTCTTTTTATATTTTATTATGTATTATAAGAAAAACGACATCCCATCGGAGTGCATGGAAAAGAAACTTGGCTGGATGGAGAATTTTTGTAAATGACTCGTTTAATCTAGGAAAAACACGAAAGCAAAGATAGCATAAATGTAAGCTTTAACCTTTGAATATTAATCATTTTGCCAAACGACGTGCTTACAGACGTTGTTGACAAAGTCGAATCGCTGGCTCGGCGGCCATTTTTGTTTGGAATTGAAACAAATATTTCAGAGCTTCTCTAGCCAACCAGGAAAGGCAAAAAGAGTGAGGCTGCAAATGGGAGCCGTATATACGGAATTGGTCAGTGTGTATACAGATTTATGTATAAGGGCTCATGACCAATCATAATCAAATTTATTATAAATGTACATATACACATCAAACACTATAAAACATGTAATGCTAACCGATTAATAAAATACGTTATTATTTAATATTTACATTTCAAATTCTCAAAGCTAAGGTGGCAATCTAGAACTTCCTCTTATCATTCTCTATTAAAAATAAAGAAATATTCTAAAATGCTGTATGTAGTAAGTTTTCTAACAGCACATACTTCTGTGGATTCTTTATAATTTCAAAACTAAAACAAACGATTTGAGTCAAATTTAAAATGATATTAAGATCTCTGTAGTATATTCAACATGTAACACAAAAATCTGTGAGTGAATTTTACCATACGGTTGTTAAAACAGTGCACAAAGTCTTCATAACACACAATTCAAATGATGTGAAGTAAATAGAATAGGTTTCTACAGTAACTTTGAAATCCATTCATGTTGCTTTCTGCAAGGCCCTAAATCATAATTATACGTTTAAATGTACTCAAGAAGATTGCTTATGTTACTGCTGTGATTGGTTTAACATGTTTGAATTTCTTCCCCAACAATTCATATAGAGCACAGTCTTGAGAATAAAGCCTAAACTCAATAAATAGAAAGAAATATTATAATATTAATACAAATTTTTCTTAAAATACAATGCACTCTAGATTCACAAGTGTTTGTACCGCTCTTCATCATTTGGTGGTGCATATTTTCGTGAGCCATATTTCTACAAAAATACCGATTTTGTTTTAGTTGATAAAAGTGGCTCCTGCTAATTTATTTAAAAGACGTTTTAAAGACCTCACTACTTTTTCAACACAATCTATTGACGAACAGCGTATTATTTTATATTTAGGGAGTATACTGTGATGTCGATTTGTGAGCATTAACGGACTTAGAAAAACCACCATTAAAGATGTGAAACAAGAATACCATTGGTGCAAAGCATCAAAGGACGCCGAAAATAGTTTCTATTTCAACATATTTTAAGCGAAGCATTAAGAAAAAAACGTTAAACAAACACTCAGGATCTTAGGATGCAGAAACACTGTACAGAGAAAATATGTTTATTAGTATAAAAACATGTGAACATTATTAGTAAGTACGGTTTTTGCTAGGGTACATGTCGCAATGTTGCCCGACAAAAACGTACTAATCTTAATTTTACATTGTAATTATTCTTATTATTCTGATGAGAATGAAGATTTTTATCAATATTTCAGAAAAACATTTTTAAGGTGTTTTTAAAGCTGAAAACAATAATAAAAAACAGAAGGTTTGACTGGGATTTGAACTCCACTCGTAAAACTAGACGGCCATCGGCTTTTCAACTACACCACGGACACTGACGGGAATAAGTTAGTAAACTATAAGCTGATATTATATTGTATACAAAACTACGGATGCGTTAAAGGATCACCAGTTGCGAGATATCTTTTCATATTTCGCTTTAATTTATTTCCTATTGATGTGAAATATTTGGTCTCTAACATTTATATTTCTAGATTCTGGTTACGCAATCGGATTTTTTAGACCGGTATTCGACATATTTTTGAAGACTTTTGCAAAACTATACGTTTTTAGAACGCAATAAATTCGACAATAAGGTTAGTGCTTTTGCATTTCATTTAAATATAATGTGGAAATAGCGAATAACTTCAGGCTTTGCAACAAAGCATATCTAACGTTACAAAATAATAATTTCAAATGAATTAGTTCATATTATATTTTCAAAAAATGTAAAATGACATAAGTAAAAGTTTTAGTCACGTCGACATCAAACAACATGAGTAATTTAGAAGTTTATAAATATTTTGTAAAAAAATAAATGGTAAAGACCAAAAGTTTCGAAAATATTATTTGAAATACGCAAAACTGTTCTCATAACTAGTGGCCCTTTAACGCTTCCGTACAAAACAGATAAGGAAGAAGTTGTTTTACGTTTTCGTTTTGTTTTTAATGATACGAAAAGGAACTTTAAAATTAAACAAAAACACATGAATTACTATTTCGTTTATTTATCTTTGTTTTAAATTAAACTGTTAAAACGCACCAGGCACCATTAGAGAAATATTCTTTAATAACAAAGGACAGCTAACCATCAAAAGCAAACGCTCCTTCCTAATAAAAATATCATTCCATATAGGACACCGCATTTCTGTGCCGCGCCAATAAACACATTTTGGTGAGACGTAAGTGCATAGTTGCCGTGGTAATTTTTTAAAAGAAGTAACCAAATTGTGTCAAGCATATAAATGAACGTAGTAAAAAATATAAATTGAAATGATCTTACTTAAGATAGTAAGCGAAAATGGGTAATCGTATACATACCACGTCTAAGTCCACTAGTTTTTATTCGCTGGCAAAGAATGCTTTTATTTGCAGTAAAATCTTCTGTAAATTTAAGCCAATAAGTTCCATTTTGCATCTGCACTAATCCATACCGAACACCCGCCTGAGCAGCTAAAACATAAGAAGACGTCACTCTGTTAATTGTTCTATATCTTTTAAGCTAGATGGTAGATAATACAACATTAAAGGGTAACGTTAGTCAAAACATAAATGAGCCTGAAATTAAAGAACTTATTTACACAAACACACAGCTGGACGAATTTTTGAAATAGGATAAAAATACAAGAGCTTTGAGAAATTTAAAAATTTAGTAAATATGCAAATATATGCAAATTAGATATACTACTAGACCCACCCATTTTTCATAACGTAATTTTGAAACCCATTTACTCAATATTTCATGATTGTTTTTCACCTGAAATTGGTAACTTTAATTAAGTGTTATGTAGGTTACCATGTTTTATAATATATTTAAAACTTCTGTCTTAAACTAAGCAGTAATAGCAGTAATACCTGCATGGATATTTAATTACAGCACTATGACATCACAAATTCAAAATGACCGCCTCCATGATTCTTCATTTATGAAATTTTCAATATTCAATATCTTCACATTTAATACTCCGATTTTAGAGGGTTTTTTAACGGTGTGTCCCTCTTAACAAGGTCTTCAATTTAAAGTCAAATTATTTTCTGACTTTCCTTGCCCTTTAATATATTTGTGTTGATAGTTATCATATCCTATAAAGTTGTACAAAGCGATCTGAGAGACGGCCGGATCCACCAGCTTATTTTACTATATGTATTGGCATGATACCACCAACAACTTTGAAAGAGCAAAGTTTACAAATGTGTAATGCAAAATCCTCAGATATGTTACATTTGTAACAGAAAAATATGACACAAAGTCAATTCATTATGATAATGTTACTTCAATCTTAAATAATAATCTCGTAATCATCATTCAAAAATATAGACAACATTTCTAATGGAGTTTTGAAACAAGTATAAAATATAAACTGAAAAAACGTCTGGAAATTTTTCATGGAAAACACGAGGATCAACACACGAGAGTAAACAGACATAAAACAACAGCCTATGACATACAATGTAACTGCAATCAGTAGAAGTATGAAACAGCATTGTAAACCTTTAATGGTACATGTATAATTACATTGTGATGTAAACGGATAACGTACAACGGAAATATGAACCACAACAAAGAATTAGACATAGACTCGGTATGTTTGACTCATTGCTGGGTATATAATGTTCAGTTGGTAAAATTTGCTTAGAAGGAATCTAAAACTGAAAATATTTTACAGTGAAATTTAACCTTGCCTAAAATTCGGAATGGGCAAAGATATTTGGTTATCATTGACATTACAACAGACGATCATTTGAACCAAGTTTGATATTATCTTAAATAACAGATGAGTTCACAGACGCTAATCAAATTGTCTCATGTTCGCGTAAGCCAAGATTTCAATTGTACATGTTCACAAACATCTCAGTTACTTAAATGACAGTACCAGTCTCGTGCTTCATGTGTAAAGATCTAGCTTTTGCCAATTTACCTGAAAACACGTGTTTTTCATCATATAATACAGATCTGATTACAGGACCCCTGATGACATTTGTCCAAACTTCAGAACTTCCATTTAGTGATGTATTACTGTAGTTTTGAAAAGGCAGCGGTGAGCCCCCATTTTTCAGACATATATTTGCATTTGCCATCCAAGTAGAATACTCTTCTGTCGAAGATTCTGGTAAATATGTTCCATCTGTAAAAGACAATGGAGATGATGACTAAGCTAGAAATCAAAGAATCAATGTAAAACCATATAACACAATTATTTATGCAATATTTTGCAGTAAACTGGCTGCGCGCGTGTTTGTGTCGTTGTTTTAAGTTAAAAGTTTGTCTTAAGTATTAATTCAGATGATTATGTACCTTTAGTTTGACTAAAATCACATAAACTTCGCAGAGATGACGAGCAGTTAAGCCAGGAAAAGTGTTGTTCTACTGGGTCTAATTGAAGACAAAACATTTCCATTTCACCATCTTCGACATCTTTCGCTGTAAGAGAATGATACCACGTCTTTAAAAATAGTATATATTATCAAATCAATTAACATTCTTTGCCTTTTGTGATAAAAAAGAAGACTAATATCTAAACAGTTGTACTTGAGTTATGCCATTAGAGTTTTCTTCCGACTGTATAGTACTTTTTATGAAAGCAGTAAAGAAAAATATGCAATAGTTTTCGCTTCTACAATAAGGTATATAGGCCTATAATTTTCATATTTTTACGATAAAATATTCATCTTTTCACATTTAACATGTAGCAGTTTCTGCAGGTACTCAGAAGTTTGTTTTGATATTTAAGCTTTTGCGAATGACTTTTATTTCATGAAAGACAGTCACCCTTAGACAATACATTAATATCAGTTTATGTCATGTGCGTTAATGTCATGTTACTGCTTTGGTTGGAACGAGACTCTGCAGAGTTCCCGCAAAACAGTATCGGAGAGACGATATATTTTCATCTGAGTCAATGTCTCATCATAGTTATTTTTCTTGCATACCGTGTAACACCTTAAAAAATTCTAAATGCAAACTTGAAACTCAAACTGATGCATTATCATATACACACGATCTAAAATGAAAACTTTACACTTTTATTGTACAAATATTTAACACAATATTAAATAAATGTATTTCTCTCTGACTCTATAAAGTAAGAAAAATAACAAAGGCGATAATAAGCCTAAAAGTTGAAGTCATTTATCATGCATACAGTGAAAACAGACAGTTTATCAAAAACAAAATTGGTTGTCAAGACAAAATATTCATTTTGCTGTCAGTTGTGAGAAACTAATGTCAAGACTAGAAAACTCAACTATCACAATGCAAAAGCGAGCGTTGAGACTCCAAAGATTCAAATTCTTAAATTACCTCCCTTTGAATTGAATATATAGGTGAATTTATGACCTTAAATCTGAAAGCTCCTGCGATGATTTTTTTCCTTTTTTTATAAACTTACTCCCCAACTGATAAATTTTAACATTCTTACACATGATTGAATTCCACCTCCTGCATTGTGGGGTATTGGTGTTTCTTTCTCATGCATAGTAAATCCCATTATAATCCTGTAAAGTTTTCATGTCTGGTCAGTGTAGACAAGTGTTAAGATTCTGTGTTTGGGAAAGTGTCGTTATGTTATTTATAACGCTTCTTAACAAGTAATTCACAAGAGCTGTCTGACACATTTTTCCAACGTGGCTAAAATCACCGGTATGCTAGAAATAATAATCAAAGCTTTTTTATCCGCTGTTACATCTTATTTAGTACAGATTACTCAACATTTGATAATCAATTATAACACGTATGAACTACTTGCACTGATTTATAACACGTTAACACACGACTATCAGTCGTATGGGAACTAACACACTCTAATATGTTATGATATATGCCTCTGCCATTTAAGTCATAACTGCCTGTTTACATGACGCAAATTCCCGGTCTGCCAAATGTGAATTGTGAATGAAAATGCAAAGTCGAAAACAGTTCCTAAATATAGATGTAGTTTAAAATTGCTTTACATGCTTCTTGTTAATTGTTGTTTATGTTATGAACATAGTTTATACGAAAACGGAAAAGTATCTTTCTTTTTCTCGCAGTTTTTCATACAGGCATGCGCATTCAAATGAATGAACCGTGGGTCGGGGTCACGCGTCTTCCAGATTCAGTTTCATTAGAAGCGGTACGCTTATCAACTTAACAACAAAGCGCTAGAGCTAGTCGGAGCTTATACATTTCCATTTCCTTATAGTATTAAATATGCACTTTCTTCTTTTCTAAATTAAATTATAAATTACAACATTTCTATGGGATACTTTCATAGACAAGATCTATTCTAGACACATTAGAAAGACAATATTGAAAACATGTCTGTGACGAAATTACGAGAAGAGCTTCAAATGAAAGGAATAAGCTTCCTAAAACTATTGAGTCTGCCATCGTAGACTCCTATATCCACTAACTTCAGCCTGTTAACGTAGGCTTATTCGATCGAACCACATTAGAAGTTTCTGCACCCGCTGTCGGTAGCCTTCAATCGGAGTCTTTAGAAATTTAGTTTACAATTTCGCACTTATTGCCTGCAGCCTACCATCGTAGACTTTGATCCACTGGTATCACAATACTTGCACTAATATAAGAAATGCGATCTGATCAGTGTTTGTATATATTGTAATCTTTTTATGTCTTTATTATTACTTGTATTGCTCTTGATGAGGAACCTTTGCATCATTATTGGGAATGAACCTCCGCTCTTGGTGCCTCCAACTACATCTATTACTGGAGGCAATATCGGAGGTTCTTTTGGCATGCGGCTGTCTAATAACAGCCCTATCCCCAAGAAAGGCGAGTGCAGACTGGCTCGGTTACACCAGACTTGATATTTGTATTACTCAATTTTTGTATTTTTAATCATTTTAGTATAGTGATTGTTTCTATGAAATCATGTTTAATAGCACATGCTATTCAAGTCACGGTGTATCAAGCCAGTGGTCCGCCAAAAATAAATTACTTAGACTTTCACTGGTGTTTTGTCAGTTACTTTGTAGTATGCAGTTTGAGTATAAAATAAAACTGAAAGACAGTTTAACTGCCATCATTTAAGAAGTGACTATATTATGAATTTAAAAATTATTGACATCACATTTCATTTCAGAAGTAACTTAATAGCGAAACTTTAAAACGTGTAAATATAAATCATGTTTATTTTTATGAATCAATTATTCAATAAAAACTATAAAACAAATTAAAAATAAAGAACAAGAAAGTCACTGTGGTGTTTTGACAAATTAAACTGACATGTTATGAACAGAAATCACATTTTATGTAGCTGAAAGCATTAAAGTCCCAGGACCACATTGAGAAGTAGCTCTTATTTTACCAAGAGAGATGTCTTACCGGCGGAAATGACCTTTATTTTTACTAAAACATTCACAACTTTGCTTTTTAAATCGATGTCATTGTTAGAAAAATATTGCAAAAACTGAAAAAGCGAATTGAATACAAAAGTAATGAATACGTCAACATTGTTTTAGAGTGAATAGAACATGGGTCTATCATTATCCTATCTGTATATGCATTTTACAATATCAATAAATTCTTGCATATCGGAACGGCATTTCCGATGATTTTGCCCATGCCGGAAAAATCGGTCTGGCACCCCTCCTATGCCAGACGACTCTCGTGAATTACTTATGACGTAACGTTATAAACATTGTGACGTCAATTTCCCAAACACAACGTCGGAAAATCGTTTGTTTTTCATGATTATTCATCATTTTGATAAGTTTACATTTATAAATCTACTTTAAAGTGCAAGAAGGTATGCAAGAAAAAATTTCCATCATGAGACACTTGGCTCAGATGAAAATATCCGTCACCTCGGGTAACTGTTTTACGGGAACTCGGCAGAGCCTCGTTCCCGCCAAAAACAGTTACCCTCGGTGACGGGTATTCCGATCTGAACCTCGTGCTCATGACAGAAACTATTATTCAAAAGGAATTCTGGGACTTTAATGTTAACAAAGTTGAGATAGCAAACCATCAGTGTTAGATCTGTATACTGATATTAATTTATCGCCATTTGCTGCTAATCCTCCACATGCAATTCCTAGTTGATGTGCACATTCGGTCTCACATTTTGCCAATTTTGTACTCCATATACCAGTATTCTTGGTATGGCTTTCTCTCAAGCAAAAGCACTGTAAGAAAACATACAGGGAAACTCTAGAATTTTAATGTAAGTTAATCGCTACACACAGTTTTATCTATATGTACATTTCCTAGGTCTTTGAGAAATATTTTCAACAATGTTTTAAAACTTAGATCTGTAAAACCTTTTTAATTTTGTACAAAACGGGTGGCGAAAAGAACCCAGAGGTCGCCGGCTCAACTAGAGCTGTTGTTCGGATCACACTTCCCGTTACTCCTCTATACTTGTTTTTCTTCGAGGACGGGATCACAAAATGGTTAATAGGCAAACAGATTTATAACATGGCATACTTCTGCCACCACATTGCCACTTAATAAACACGTTATATAAGTAGTTTGTCACTTAATAATCATGATAAATATCTGATTAAAACACGTTCCATTTGCACTTGACAATTTCCATACTGTCAAGTTACGTCAAAAACAGACCAAAGAGGCGTGAAAAACGTTTTCCGCCGAAATTGATGTTTTTTTCTCATTATAGTTTCATGAAAGAAGTCAATACCGGGACAACGACATCAAATATCATTTACTGGTAAAAATATTTTGAATAGAAGAACATTTTTCTTCTGAAGAAGAACACATCTTAACGAAATTCCGTTAAGAATTTCCCATTTAAACTTGACTTGATTTTGGGTAATTTAATTGAAAGTTTCGTTGTTACATTTAGGCCGTTAATATATTAAATATTTGATAATTTCCTAACGAAATTCCTTTAAGAATCTGGCTACATAAACATGTTTAAGCGAAATATACGCATTTAAATAGAATATATTTCTTTGTTACATTTAGGCGGCCAATCTATGAAAAATTTGATAATGTCTTAACGAAATTCCGTTAAGAATCTGGATACATAAACATGTTAAAGCGAAATACACGCATTTAAAAAGAATGTATTTCTTCGTTACATTCAGGCCGTCAATCTATGAAATATTTGATAATTTCTTAACGAAATAAACATGTCTCAGCGAAATACACGCTTTTAAATAGCATATATTTTTTCGTTACATTCAGGCCGTCAATCTATGAAATATTTGATGATTTTAACGAAATTCAGTTAAGAATCTGGATACACAAACATGTAAAAGCGAGATTTTAGAACGTTGCATGATGTTTTATATGTAAATCGAATTTGCCTTCTGTACCTTAAACTTGCTCCACTCGGCTGTCGATTGTAAAAATGCTGTATTATTTTCTGATTGCGTTTTCACAGCAGGCGACAGTAGATGGTTCAGATTGTATAACAGAATTCGGCTGGTCAACGGACTACAAGTTTCGAATCTAGTCATAGGCAAACTAACCGAATTCGGCTAACATTCTTGAAACAATTATCCGATTTTAATTGGTCAACGAATACAATAAGTTTCCAACTAATCGCATTCATTTATCACTTGTAATAAATCAAATACCTGAAATTATCAAATACGTATTGTAAGATTTATATTTGCCACGTAAATTAGTGTCATGTTTCTGTTTACATAGGAGTGATATATTTAAAAAGTCTGCATGAAAATCTATAGTGGCGTTTCAAAAGTTTCACATAATATTTGACATGCATGTAAAACAAAACACAAGTGATTTCTTTCAGCAAATCGTAGGATTTTTAATACAAATATTGCAAAATCTACAACTGCCAAGTCAAACTCATGTTTATACTTTGTATGTATTTATATGTATTACTACACAAATATAACGTATATATGCATTTATTACAACAATTGTATTATTGCCGTCCGTGCCAGAAACAACTAGATATTCTAAACAGTTACTGTTTATCTTTCCAAAGTAGAATATATGACACGTCAACTTCCTCTGGAACAAATGTGTTGGCGGTTAACTGTTCACTGTGAGCTGATGAAGCCATGGGCGTATGTGTACTTTCAGTTCGATCGCTTTTTCCACAGTCGCATGTGCTTTCCGGCCCCGAAAGAAACGTTTGTGCATGTACCTGTCGAAAATATATAGATTAGATATAAAGTCATTAGCCTACATTGTTTGTAGCTTTATCATTTCAACATAACCCTTTTACAAAATATCGCAAAATTTTACCAAACTGCTGCGCTAATGCTAATTGCAGAAGGAAATAAATGCCATTTATATTAAAAATTACAATACTAGCGGCTGTTGCTCTATCAATGAAGACATATAAATTATGCAAATGCATGCAGTCCGTTGGTAATGTAATGATATGATGATAAGAGGCGAAGAAAATCGTTTATGAAAAGAAAAACAAACGTGCATATGATGACATTGCAGTAAACCACCATAAGTATTGTCATCTATGTACGAGAGAAACATCAATAACCATTGCAATATTTGCCAAAAATAATTATATGTATAACATTATTATATTATAATTTCATTTAGACGTTACTTTCTGTATTTAAATATAACATTTTCGACAACCGACTTCTAATGCTTCATAACGTTCTCAGTTGCCTTAGCAGGGTGTAAAACTGTTTTAGAAAGCGCGTTCGACTACACAACCGATTCAGCCGTGTAAATGATCGAACACACAGGGCGTTGGTTTAAATATCTTTGTGAGCTCATACAAATAGCTTTATATTACAGCATGTACAGGCATAAATCAACACATCCACACTTTTCCAAAGCATGAGCCCTTTTACCAAGAAAAGTAATAATCAAACTCACTTACTACTTTTGCTAGAAGACACGTTCAATGGTTTTTATTTTATGACTGAACTTGTGCTATTTTGTGCTGGTTGCCTTTTCTGTAAATGAATGAGATAATCATATGTAAGGTTACTTTTCTCACAGCATAACAAATCATTACAATCATCTCCATAATTTGTTAGATTATCACGAAGCAGACATTGAGTGCAATATGTACCCGATTACATGGATTTATGTTTACATGTTAAGAACAAGAAATGCAGTTTTGCATTTAATCAAAATGCAAAGTGCTTGAAACATATACACTTACTTACCTTATGTTCCTTTCAACATTTCACCAACAAACAAATATGTATATATACCAATATCCATTCATTATAACGCACATGAATATTTACAAAATGGCGCTCATTTTATAAATTTCTACTCCAGATACTACAAACTGACGTTCAAGGTTATGAAACAGGCCAATAAGAAAGCGCACCTAGCATGCAACGTTTTCTCTGACAATCCCACGTAGTAAACAAAAGCTCCCTATTTCTCTTGAAGTGTTATTACAGACTGTCCCGAATATCTGTAATCAGTAGCTGATCATTTCAAGTGGTCAGTTTCACAACAGGGAGGGCCATAAAAGAGCCATTAATCACAAAACTCCTGAATTTCTTGTAACAGGTGCTGGGGTTGCAGAACATAACACCATGTATATTCTCAAGTCTTGATTCTCAGTAAAAGGAGAATGCTATGGATCTATGTCGAGAAAAAGAAGTACCTTGTAGATTTTTTCCGAACTACGCGACATAAAGGAGTGTTTTATTATCTATAATTTATTTTCAATTAACTCTTTCTTTACATAAAAAGTCTTCAAGTCATTTAAATGAACTGTCTTTCTTGAAAACAGGTTACATGTTTTATGTTTATATCAATAAAATTTAATATTGTTTAATTGTTTTGTTTCATTACTGTGGTATTCACAGAATTAAATTCAATTAAAGTTTAGTATGTCTATATAAATATATCATCAAGGTTCTAAAGGGTCATCAACATAGGTCAATCACACCCTAGATCTCATTTGTCATCGTGATTGGCCTACTTTTTGGCAACCAATCAAATTCGATCAGGCCAAAACTGGCTGGAAATTGCAGTCGAGTAAATCTCTCCTAATTTTGGACACAGAAAAACACTTTTGATAGGTATAGGCATGGTGGGAGACATGCCGAGGTCTCATCCACAAATACAAGCTAAGATAGTTCCTCTTATGGACGGACCTTTATAAAATGTGCTTCAAACCAAATCAAATCAAATCTAAAGGGTCATTATCTCTATCTTTCACCGCTGACCAAACATCATGGCCTGCTGAGATTAAATGAGGTTTTATTGCCCACGGTCATATGAAATTACACTCCAGATTAGCTAGAGTTCATACCACATGTATGCACCTAGACAAACTAAACGATGTTATGAGCATGTACAGCAACAGCAGCCTACGCCAGTTATTATGAATTCATGAAATGAAACAACTGGAATATTCACATTACCACCGAACAATACCTATATCGGAATTCCTTGCATTTAAAATGCATAAACGAAAACAAACACTATTCTGCCTGTCAACATATTAAATTTAAATTATTCCCGCAAAGCATTATTTGAATAGTTTGTGTATGGCAACTGGTGAAACTCCCAGACTTCTTTTCATACCTAATTATATTGCCTTGTCGGTCATCAAACATTCATGACGCTGTGTTATTTTCTGTAATTCGATGTTATTTTTGTAATTTAATTTTGTCATTTTCTGTAATTCAGTATTGTTATGTTATGTATTGTAATTCAATGATGCTATTTTATGTAATTCAGTATTGTTACTTTCTGTAATTCTAACTATCATCTCAGCTTTTATGTTGTCAGGTATAAAGAGTAACAGCTATTTTGTCCGTACGTTTCTTTTTTAATGTATATAAAAACTTTTTGAAACATTGATTGCATTGGATTTTCTCTTCATATATTGAATGTATCAATGCACTGAGAGAGCTGCAATAGGAGAGGAGCTTGCAAAATGTTTATACGGAGATATAAAACATTCTTATTATTCTGCTATTCGCGCCATGCACATAAGCATTCGTTAAAGTAAACTGAATTAAAGATCAGCCAACTGCCGTGTCTTTGTTACCCTGTTTGAGACAGAGACGTATTAAAGCAAAATATTTTACACATCTCTGTTCTTAACGTCAAAATTGTAACATTATACTGCCTTTTGTCAACAATTATTAATTATTTACATAATCATGCACAATATGTTTAGTTTTAGTCGTTACATAAGAAGTGAAACTTTAATCATTCAAATTCGTTCATAAATACCAGAGCTACAAACATTTATGTTGCAGCACCCATGGGAAATGGGTAGACCGCACAATAACGTCGTGACGTCAACGTCTCGTGCACGTCTTCCTTTAACTTGCACCGCGTTAAAGCAGATGAATCATAGATTGCATAATTATGCCAAATATGACAATTTTCAGAGGAGGTCGACAAATTCAGACGTAAGGTGTGGAGTACCTTAAGGTATTTAATAAAGTCCGTAAAACGAATATAGTTAACTTCTTGATCCTTTAATATTTGAAACATATTCACAGATTTCATTTTCTTTGGCATTTTGCCTGTAATATTTATAAAGAAATCATATAAGTAAATGATACCCCAGGAAACAGAAATATACATTGTATGTGGCCAAATAACAGTATCATAAATTGTATTACTTTTCTTGAATATGCACCCACCTTTAATGCATCAGACAAATAAAATCTTTCTTTTCTATTTATTCACTATCATTTTTGCTATGAAGAAACTGAGTAGATGCAGATTTATATAGAAATATCAAACATCAGTGATACACAGTAAATTATGTTCCAAGCTTATTACTTTAGATATACATGTAGTCCCGGATAGATAAATAATACGCAGGTTATGCATTCTCTATTTCCCCAGTATAGTACCGTCATGCAATTAGAGTTCATCACCTGCAGTGATATAGCTGATAATGCAAATCGGCCGTATCCTTGGTTTTCAGGGGATTTTCTGTAACTGTGTAGATGAATCATTGGTACCGCTGAAGATCAGAGCGATAGGCATTTTATCTTAATTTTAGAAAGCGTAACTTTTTATCATATTTTGAATTGAAACTATTATCAGACAGGAAATGTTCTAACTACATGTATAATATTGAATGATCACCGTCATACATTTAATTCCCGAAGACATTTACAAAAACTGAAAGATATAATTTAAGGTAATTTTATACAATTATAGACTAATTTTGAGGTCAATACATAGTTTTGCGGACCTGTTAAAAGTGATATTGACCGAGGACGAAGTCCGAGGTCACTATCATTTTTTCATTTTAGAACGTCTTAAAATCCGTGCAGGTCTACACATCATTTTCCAGGTCTACACATACTTTTGCAGACCCGGCACGTGAGCGCTATCGGCCAATCAGAATTAAGTTTTTATGACAGGTATACGATATCACCATATGTCGCAATTTCTTATAAACAGAAAAGAATATTAAAAGTGCAAATATTTTAACAAAATTGCTTTATTCAAATCGGTTTATAATAATAATAATAATAATAATAATAATAATAATAATAATAATAATAATAATAATATCTTTATCTAAAGAAGGGTGCACATTTGAACATACGTAAACATACTTATATTTAATATTTCAATGTGACCTTCTAAAGAAATTATACTACATGTAACAAAGTTAAGATATAACGTTCATATACCATGTTCTACGATGTAAAGACAATGATATAACTATTTTAAACGTGTTAAATGAAATAATCGATGAATGAAAAATACATATAATACAACAAATTATTAATGTAAAACATAATTATCATAGTAAGTATTCATTCATTCCGTCCTACGTTTGTATTGTTTCAGTAAATATTTTGTGTATTTCTATAGTGTTCATTATTTTCATAGCTCAAGTGGCCTAAATGAAAGATTATCAGTCAATGTTATATTTATATCATTCATCATCAACGCAGCAATTATACAAAAAACAACCCATTGTATGCGTATAAAGTGTTCACTTTGGTAACTTCACCGATTGAACCATAATCGCGAATATCTCAGTACCAAGTAAATTTACGGTGAACTCAAATACTTACACTTGACACAAACACCACAAAGACGAATCAGCATAACATAACACAGATTCGATTTGAAGATCATATAATGACCGTTATGTAATGTAAACTTGAATAGAGAAAACACAAATACTGAACAAAGATAACACAGCGTCGTTCTGATCCGACACAATGCAGTTCGCACATAGCATAAAAGCGTTTTGACCTCAAATACATGTACATGTAACATGTAACAATATTTGCATATGATATAATGATCCTACAAAACGATGTTTAATCAGAAGAATCATAACCTTCCTGCATTACATTAGATAATGATTTTACAATCCATACATCAAATTCAATGTTGTTAATGCCGTTGGCAGAACATATTAAGGCAATAAAGGCGTTCCATACAAAAATGACAAAGCGGTCATTGTATTTTCTTTGCTTTTTGATCTGACACTTTTTATGTTTCATAATATGGGTGTACCTTATTCTGGCATTTTCATATACTTTTGATTTATTTCAATATTTAACTTCCATCTATGCTACATTCTGCCATTTGCTATTTGTTAAGATCATAACTGAATATTAACATGAAGTAAAATTGTATTTTTGTACGTTTTATTAGCAATTAATTTCACGAACTACATTGTGTACAATGTATTTTTACAACATTTTATAAGCCTTACTTTGTTTGCAGTAAGAAATTCTACTTCCGCGACCAGTGTTGATCATGATCAGCCTGCCCATTCGTGCTTAATATTCAGTTGGTAAAATTCCATCGAACAACCCTTCGAAAGACAGACTGGTCCATTTCGGAAATTCAGTAGGGTTAGGGTTAAAGGCAACACATAAATACGTAGACTGGCCAAAACTTACACTCAGCGATTTCATTAAAGCGGGAAATCTGAATAATCATGGAGAGAGAAATAGTAAGACTGTAGAAGCAAGTGATACGCTTGACTTGAATAACGATGGGTAACTATTCAAAGTGTTTCAGATGCAGACGGGCTATCCTCCTCAGACTGGTTGGTGTAATCCTGAAGTTGACACACCAGAAACTCGCAAATTCTGTACATGAAAGCATTGAAGCTTCCAGTTTTTAGATAGGTCATACAAAGTAGTCAAATGGTTATGTTGTTCCATAAATTCACACTAATCACTCTCGAAACACCACCACCCATGATCGGACCATTTCACTATGACAAAAAGAGTCAGAAAACTTTATTACTTGTTCCAATTTAAACCTAGGTGCACGTGTGGACTGACAAGGGATCGAATCCAAGAGGAAAAGTAATTACCACTCGATATATGCGTTTGAGGTGAACAACATAAACGATAACGTTATAGTGTAGCAAACTGTTCTAATTATCTTGCATATTTAGGGGGTCAACCGGACTATAAAATCTAACAATGAGTGTCATATATCAAAATGTTCAGCAGGCTCTGGACAATACGAAACGGAAGTTCATTTTTACCAAAATGGTTGGAGTCGACAGAAATCCAAGATGGCGTCCAAGATGGCCGCCATAATGTAGAAAACAAGCAAATATACCTTTTTCTGTCACTACTTTGTCGTGCATGTACAAATTAACACCAAATCTGTTTTATTTTCACTTCACATTAGTTCTCTTTAAAACTGTATAATAATGGTTATTTTAAGTTATAGAGGTCAAGGTCAAACTCAAGGTCAAAGGTCAAATTTTGTGAAAATTGGACATTCGGATACATATTTTTCTTTGTTACATTCCTTATATGAAACGTATCAACATTAATTATTCACCAAAATTTGCAACAATGTATATTCTTCAAATTATTAGCACTGTTTAGTTCAGATATGTTGTTGCCATGGTAATCCAAGATGGCGTCCAAAAAGGTCGCCAAAATTGAGAAAACTACCAAATATACTTTTAATCTGCTACTACTTTGTCATTTATGTACAGATTAACACCAAATCTTCTTTATTTTCACTTCACATTAGTTCTCTTTAAAATTTGTAATCATGGTCAGTTCATAACATTGTCAAGTTATAGATGTCAAGGTCAAATTCAAGATCGAAGGTCAAATTTTGTAAAAATTGGACATTTGGCGAGATGTTTTTCTTTGTTACGTTCCTAATATGAAGCATATTAACAGTAATAATCTGCCAAAATTTACAGCAATGTTGTTTTACAAATATTTGGCACTGTTAGGTTCAGATATGTTGTTGCCATGGTTATCCAAGATGGCTTACAAGATTGCCACCAAAATGGAGAAAACAACCAAATAATCCCTTTTCTGCCACTAGTTTGCCTTATATGTACATATTGACGCCAAACCAGTTTTAATGCATCAACATGAATATTATTTTAATAGTTAGCACTGTTATGCTCAGATATGTTGTTGCAATGGTAATTCAAGATGACATCCAGTAAAAGGAAATAAACATTTTTCTGGTGTTTTGTCACTCTTGTTAAGATTTACCCAAAACCCGTTTTATTTCTATTTCACCTAAAGTCTCTTTAAAATTTTAGTAGTTACTATTTTAGATGTGGTGATCAAATGATAATGTCAAATTCAAAATCAAATGTACAAAATCGTGAAAATTGGACAACCGTCTAGATACATGTTGTTTTGATTATATGCCTAATACAAAACATATCGACAGTATATTCCAGAACTAATAGTAATATGAAATGTTTTCGTCTTCATCGCTGTTAGGCTCAGATGATTTTATGTTGTTTCCATGAAAATCTAAGGGGCTTACTAGATGGCCGCAAGATTGATTAAATCACACATACCCACTTTTGTAATAATCCCAAGACCTGATATAATTGTCCTTCACCTCAAGCTGCTTCAAAGCGTTACTCATTGCTAGTGTCAATTTAAGGTCCAAAGGAAATTATATTTGACACAAGGCAAAGATGTTTTCATAGTTTCATTCTCAATATAAAAAAATATTGTCACAATTCGTACCTGTGGATGTGTACCAGATAAGAAAACTTTTGTTTGGTTCTTTTTCCCACAAGTGATTGGTTTGATTATCACTGGAGTCTCGAGACCGATTTATGAAAGCCATGATAGCCCTATATCGCTCACTTGAATACAACTGCACTGAATAACATGGTCATTGTCAATGTCACAAATATACAAACCTCAAACTACAAATATATGATGTTAAACTCATTCTAACCCCAGCGGTATGATTTGAACAAACTTGGTACAGGACCACCGAGATTGTCACAACTTAAACACCTAAGCTGTATGCCTTGCAGTATGTAACAAAAAGAACAGATGACCCTCGGGCTATGTCATTTCTATTCAGGGGTACAATTTAAACAAACTTGGTAATGGACCAGTACACATTACTGCGCACAAAATATGTCAGGTTTCTGACAAAACAGTGTTCAAATTTATGTGATATATTTCTGTGTAAAACAAAGTGATCCCCCGCACTCAAGAGGCATGATTTGAATAAGCTTGGTAAATGACCACTACACAATGCTACATATTAAATATCTAATGGCTAGGCCTCGCGATTTGTAACAGGAAGGTTTTTGGATGTAAAGCAAATGACCCCCAGGCGGGGCTACTTTTGAACCCAGAGATACGATTTAAATGGCTTTGATAGAGGGTCACTAGATATAACTACAAACCAAATATCTAAACTATCGGCATTCTAGTGTCTGAAAGCACACGTGTGAGTTTCACCGACATTGTTATGATGAGTCATCATATTTTTTTTCTTTTTGTGTATGGTTGGGTTCGCATTATTGTCTGCACAAGGAAATTGCATCTGTCTCCTATTCCTTTGATATATTCCATCTTATGTTTCAATAGTATATTATCTTTTGTTAATGTCCATATCTTATCTTATATCTTTCTTATTCCTGTATTTATCTTGACCATTTTTTATTCATACTTGATCACTTTAACTCAGTGGAAGCAATCTTCTTTCAAAGAAGTACTTGTAATTCCTCTTCGTTTTAGCATATTTAATGAGCTGGTCATTTAGGTAAGTCTTTCCAAGGCATAAAAGGTACATTTGTTCTAGTATTTCTACCAATCATGAGCTGATTTGGTGAAAATCCTGTAGCAGAAGTACATGTAGATGCATTTCGGTAGGCTTGCTTGCTTCAAGATTCCTGAAGCAGTTTTATCACCTTGCGTTTCTGAGCCTAACAGTACTTACGTTTTGAATACTACATTGACGTTAATTTTGGTTTATAATTATTGTCCATATGTTTCATATTAGGAATGTAACAAAGAAAAATATCTTGCTGGGTTCTCAGTTTAAAAAAAAATTGACCTTTGATAATGAGAACAAACATTTAAAGAGAAATAATTTGAGTCAACAGTGAAACTGGTTTGGTGTAAATCTGTACATTCATGACAAAGTAGGGACAGAAAAGGATATTTTTTTTTTGGTTTTCTCCATTTTGACGCAATCTTGGACGCCATCTTGGATAACCATGGCAACAACATATCTGTACCTATCACACTCCAGGGGAACCCACATATGAAGTGCAAAATGCACTTCGCTGAAAATCATATGCGGAGCTCCCAGAACTCTATATGCGGATAAATTTAAAGGAAAAACAAGGTCGGTGATGTTACATTTTTACATTTTTCATATAACTAATTTTAAAAGAAGAATTTCAAAAAAACTCGAATGCTATTCGATCCTCAGATAAATTCCGCGTCTCTCCTTATATATATTGTTTCCTTGTACGTTTAATAATTATATGAAAAATGTAAAAATGTAGTATCACCTACCTTGCTTTTCCTTTTAATTTATCCACATATGGAGTTCCGGAAGCTCCGCATATGATTTTTACCGAAGTGCATTTTGCACTTCATATGCGGGTTCCCCCGGAGTGGCAGTGCCAAATATTTGTAAAACAACATTGCAGTTACAAAACTAAACTGGTAAAACTTGTCTCCTTTTGTAAAACTATTTTATCCCACTTCAAAAATTGACTCATTCTCCTAAATTTCTGGAACTTTATAAAGGTATTGCACAGAAATCTACATTTATATCTGTAATATACAGAATTGTGTATTTGTTCCTCAAAATATCACATGTTTATTGTAGCTAGGATATACATGTTTATATGATCACATGCTTGTAATAAGCCTTGATCAGAAATAAAAATCGAAACTTGAAACTTGTAAATTTTGTCAGATTATTACTGTTGATGTGTTTCATATTAGGAATGTAACAAAGAAAAACGCCTTGCAAATGTGTCCAATATTCACAAAATTTAACATTTAGCATTGAATTTGACCATGGTTTTACAAACTTTACAATTGAAAATGGTCATGAGTAAATATTTGAAGACAACTTATGTAAAGTAAAGATAAAATAGATTTGATATCAATCTGTACATACCGGAAAAAGTAGTGGCAGATAAAGGGTATATTTGGTATTTTTCTCAATTATGGCGGCCTTTTTGGACGCCATCTTGGATTACTATGGCAACAAATTATCTAAGCCCAACAGTGCTAATTATTTGGAAAATGTATATCGTTGTATTTTTTGGTTAATATTTCACGTTGACATGTTTCATATTGGGAATGTAACAAAGAAAAACATCTCGCCGAATGTCTAACTTTTACCAAATTTGACCTTTGATCTTGAGTTTGACCTTGACATCTATAACTAAAAAAGACCATGATTATAAATTTTAAAAGAGAACTTATGTGAAGTGAAAATAAAACAGATTTGGTGTTAATCTGTAGATACCGGAAAAAGTAGTGGCAGATAAAGGGTATATTTGGTATTTTTCTCAATTTTGGCCGCCTTTTTGGACGCCGTCTTGGATTACTATGGCAACAAAATATCTATGGCAACAAAATATCTAAGCCTAACAGTGCTAATTATTTGGAAAATGTACATCGTTGTATTTTTTTATTAATAATTAATGTTGATATGTTTCATATTAGGAATGTAACAAAGATAAACATATCGCCGAATGTCCAATTTTTACAAAATTTGACCTTAAATCTTGGGTTTGACCTTGACTTCTATAACAAAAAATGACCATGATTACAAAAGTTTTAAAGAGAACTAATTTGAAGTGAAAATAAAACAGATTTGGTGTTAATATGTACATAAATGACAAAGTAGTAGCAAATAAAGGGTATATTTGGTTGTTTTCTCAATTTTGGCGACCTTTTTGGACGCCATCTTGTATTACCATGGCAACAACATATTTGAACTAAACAGTGCTAATTATTTAATAATAAACATTGTTGTAAATTTTGGTGAATAATTAATGTTGATATATTTCATATAAGGAATGTAACATAGAAAAATATGTATCCGAATGTCCAATTTTCACAAAATTTGACCTTTGACCTTAAGTTTGACCTTGACCTCTATAACTTAAAATAACCCTGATTACAAATTTTTAAAGAGAACTAATGTGGAGTGAAAATAAAACAGATTTGGTGTTAATATGTACATAAATGACAAAGTAGTAGCAAATAAAGGGTATATTTGATTGTTTTCTCAATTTTGGCGACCTTTTTGGACGCCATCTTGGATTACCATGGCAACAACATATCTGAACTAAACAGTGCTAATAGTTTTAATAATATACATTGTTGTAAATTTTGGTAAATAATTAATGTTGATATTTTTCATATAAGGAATGTAACATAGAAAAATATGTATCTGAATGTCCAATTTTCACAAAATTTGACCTTTGACCTTGAGTTTGACCTTGACCTCTATAACTTAAAATAACCCTGATTACAAATTTTTAAAGAGAACTAATGTGAAGTGAAAATAAAACAGATTTGGTGTTAATCTGTTCATACACGACAAAGTAGTGACAGAAAAAGGTATATTTGCTTGTTTTCTACATTATGGCGGCCATTTTGGACGCCATCTTGGATTTCTGTCGACTCCAACCATTTTGATAAAAATGAACTTCCGTTTCGAATTGTCCAGAGCCTGCTGAACATTTTGATATATGACACTCATTGTTAGATTTTATAGTCAGGTTAGGTGTTCTCAACCACAGGGTATTTGCTACACTATTAGCTTACTCCTGTGGCCTCAATAACGATACATATGCTCTTAAAATATAGTTATGACATACATCTACATATAAATAATGCATCATATACAGATGTGATTACATCAGTGTTGTAGCATACGGAAAACGGTCACAAAATTACAATTTTCTTAGCCATACGCGCAAAGGTCTAACCTCTCCCGTGACCACATTCATTGTCTTATTACAATGGTTGTAGTCTTAAAATGTAGCTACAATGTATGACATAGTTCTACATGGATATGTATCATATATTACTATAGTTACAGTGTTGGTACAGACTGTTTGAAAACGTACAGAATGCGGTAATAAAATAATGATTTTTTTCGAAATCTCGCACGGACTAAAATGTCTAATATCCCCTGTAACCTAATATTATGATTGTGTTCTTAATTTGTAGCGATGAGACAAATATACACTTTCAATATTAAATATCGGATATTTGTCACCCTGTATAAAATGCAATACTAGTAAAAAAAATATTATTTCGTTTATCCTTAATCCAATAGAATGCTTGTTTTTTTTTTTGGTGTTTTTTGCATGCACTTTTAATCCTTTTCTATTTTAAACGTGAACATTATGCAAAATGCAAAAGACACATTGATAATATGAATGATGATTCTTGCATATTCAGGGTCCTTGGGCGATGACAAAACACGCACTCGCATGTAACTCAAATCGTGCATATAACTTTCTGCCAACTTCTAATCGAAGTTATATACTCTGAAACGATTGGTGATATTGATAGCTCCGAGGTTCACATCCGGTCAGGTCAATCCCGGGTTCGAATCTCGGCCGAGGACGAAGTGTACTTGAACAAGGACACTGCTGCCACATTTGCCTTAGTGCACACGACAGCGAACTGAATAACTCTTTCCGCGATGCTGATGAGTATAAAGGCCTCAGATGCTTTCTTCGTAAAAGAACTTAATGCCTCTTGTGGGGATCTATTAAAATTACATTTAACGTTTACTTCGTAGGTTGACATACAATGTACACTGCATGCGTAAAGGTCTAGCCCTTCCTGTAACCTCATTAATCATCATATTAACATGTTTTAGTCTTGAATTGTAAGTACTATAATACAATTATCTACACGTACATGTATCGATGATACAATAAATACCCCAAACTGTTTCCAAAGTCGGACATATACACGTAAACCGTGTACAAGTTTCTTTTATAATAGGATTGAGTCGAAGGCATGACCATGACTAAGAGCCTTGTCACAACACGTGATCAAATGACTAAAACAAATATATGATTCACGCAATATTTATATCGCATTTGGAGCCGCCATGATGCAGTGGTAGCGTGTTTGCCTCAGGATCCCAGGTTCGATCCCCACCAGTGCCCAAGTTGTGGTAGTATCCTTAGCAAGAAATAGATAAGTCAACGTTGCTCCCGTCTTTTTATTAGCTGATTCCATCTGACTGAGTCTCGATAGTGATTAATGTGAGTTGTAAATACTTGTTTCGCAATTGAGATTAGATATCTATGTTTGATATATGTAAGGTTTATCATAGATAAAAACAAACTGTAACCAACCGAAGCACTTTTAAGAATTACGAAAGATTCATAAAGATTGTTATGTATAAAAATCCATTTGCTATAATTCTAGGCGCCGAACTTCACTTCCAGTCAATAAAATGTACATTTTATCTCATATAGATATTGCTTTCGGACTGCATTACATTTGCGTACATAATTATGTTGAAATTCATCTAATAAAAAATATTGTAAAGATGTCATAAGCTGGGTAATTGCAAAATAATGTCGCTTTAAAAAAGTAATGTATTTTTCTGCGTTCAATAGAGGCTATGCAATTAATAAACAAACTATTCTCCATGTCGTCGTAAGTAATTGATAATGTTACGTTAGCAGAATACCATAATCATGCATCAGAATTGCTTTACGCATATAAATTTTACAGATATTCGCGGGAACAGACTGAGCTCATTCACAGTACCGTTTAGATAATGAAGATAGTGTCAGCATTTTCTTATTACAAATGTACAACCCTCTCCTAGTTAATTACAGCAATGGTCTGAACAATTATATAATACAGGCTTCATTAACAGCCTACCCTTTGCTGATGACATACATATAGTCCATTAAATTCGACATTTTATGGCATGTCAAATGTGTAATGAAGATGGTTGTCCACATGTTAAAGGCTATCAACATTTTCTTGATATACTTACATCCTTGATAGGTTAATAAAAACTTTTTTATATATGTACGAAATGAAACTTAAATAGCTATAGAATAGTCCGTTACAGATAAACACTATCAGAAGTACATTCATTGGTATTATTACCAGAAACGAAGAAACATCAGTATTGTTTTGTTACTGCATTAAAATACCGGTAGTATCTATTTCTGTTAACAATGCGTCCCACGATAATGCCGTCAGTGCAGATCTTAAATGCGATGAATACTTTGCACTTCGACTAGATCAAACACATTTAAACTTTAGGTGGTTTCTCTTTCTAATATTTTGTGAATTTTATTACATCAGGAATTGAATAGAGATACTTATTCAATAGCCGTAAAGTTGGTTTGCAGTTCACAGTTCGCGATTCGAATCAGTTTGCAGTTCATGATTAGTTTTATTTATTCTCGATTGCGAAACAAGTTCTTACAATTTATATTAATCTCCCCTCTCGAGACTCATTCCAGGTGGAATCAACCTCGAAGAGAGAGAGGCAATGTGAAATGATTTGCATCTTGCCTAAGGACACTGCCGACCTGGCGATGGTAGGGATTGAACCTGGAGCCCTTCGATCCTGAGGCGAACGCGCTACTATTGCGCCACGGCGGCTCCAGTCGGCAGTTTGCGATTCGCGATTCGAATCGCGAACTGCAGACTAGTTGCCAGTTCGCGATTCGAATCGCTAACTGCAAACTGGCAACTACAGTAAACTCCGTATATATCGACTCCGGATATAGCGAAATTCCGGATATAAGGAACAAATTTTCTCTGCCCGAGTTTTTTCTTTCTTATTTTTACATGGAAATGGTATATGGATATAACAAACTCCGGATATAAGGAATAAATTTAAATGGTCCCAATGAGTTCGTTATAAACGGAGTTTACTGTAGTGTGTAGTTCGCAGTTCGCAATTCGAATTGCGAATTGAGAAATGCCGACTAGTTCCATGTTCTCAGTTCGCGATTAAAATGAAGACTAGTTGCCAGTTCGTAGTTTGCGACTCGAATTGCGAATTGCAAACTTCAGACTAGTTGCCAGTTCGCAGTTCGCGATTCGATTTTCGAATTGCAATATGCTATACAGTTACTAGTTTGCGATTCGATAAGAGAAATGGATACTGCCGAATAGTTCCCAGTTCTCAGTTCGCAGTTTGAATGAAGACTTGTTGCCAGTTCGCAGTGAGAAATAAGTTTGCAGTTCGCGATTCAAATCGCAAACTGCAACCGGGCATCTTGTTTGTAGTTAGCAGTTTTCAATTCGCAATTCGAATCGCAAACTGCGAACTGGCAACTTGTCTGTAGTTTGCAATTGACGATTCGAATCGCGAAAAATTCGCTTTTCTATTAGCAAACTGAACAATTCGAACCACAAGCTAGGAACTAGTCGAATTGCGAACTTGGAACTTGTCTGAAGTTTGCAATTCGCAATGTCTTCTTCTTAACAGCGAACTAAGAAAATGGGAAATCGCCAACTGCGAACTGACAACAAGTATTCGCTCAAACCGCGAACTGAGAAGTAAGAACTATTCGGCAGCTCCCAATTCGCTTATCGATTCGCAAACAAGTGACTAGTTTGCATTTTGCAATTCGATTAGAGAATGGGAACTGCCGAATAGTTTTCAGTTCGCAGTTTGCAATTCGCAATTCAAATCGCGAACTGCAAACTGGCAACTAGTCTGCAGTTCGCAGTTCGCAATTCGCATCGCAAAAAGTCATAATTCTAATAGTGAACTGGTTACTGTTTTGCAAGCAGCAATTCGAACAACAAGCTGGGAATCAGTCAAATCGCAAATTGAGAATAAGGAACTTGTCTAAAGTGTGCAATTCGCAATTCGAGCCGCGAACTGCGAACTGGGAAATCGCAAATTGCGATCTGGCAACTAGTCTTCTTTTTAACAGCGAACTGAAAACTATTCGGCAGTTCCCTATTCTCTAATCGAATCGCAAACTATATATAGTAACTGTATAGCATATTGCAATTCGCAATTCGAATCGCAAAATATCGCTATTCTACAAGTAAACTGATGTCTGGTTTGCAATCAGCAATTCGAACCACAAGTTGGGAACAAATAACGAATAACGAACTGAAAACAGGGGACTTGTCTTAAGTTTGCAATTCGCAATTCGAGTCGCGAACTGCGAACTGGCAACAAGTCTTCATTTTAGCAGCGAACTGAGAACATGGAACTAGTCGGCAGTTTTCAATGCGCAATTCGAATCGCTAACTACAGACTAGTTGCCAGTTCGCAGTTCGCGATTTGAATTGCATACTGCAAACTGGCAACTGAGGTCTTTCACCCCTAACCCAAACGTAGTTTTGACGTTATGATGTACTGGGAGTAACTTTGTACGTTTTTTTCTGTTTTTACACAGGGATACGTTGATTTACTAACAGGCTCATGTTTTTCAATCAAGCAATTTATATTCCAGGATGGTCTATTTTAAAACCTACGATTCTTTATCTACCTAAAACAATTTATAGGTTTATGTGATCTTTGACCAGTGCTATTCTATAGCGCTAAGATCGGTCGGTACCATACATGCAACTCTTATAGAACTAATTCAGATGCTCCAGTGGCGACTTGATATATATAACGAATACTTCTAAAGGTAAAAACATTTTAAAATTGTATACAATATTTCAGTATTCCCGTGACTAGGATGGGTGCGAACAACCAGTGCAAGATCAGATATAGACACATAAAGAACAATAGTTTATTTGTAAAGAAAAACTACAATAGTTGCTTAACTAATTTTTCCGAGATATTTTTATTTTTCTCATTTCCGTCTATGCTAAAGAAGGAACTCCGGGAAAAATAAAACACGTCATATAAACAGCGATACACAAAATACATTAATGAACAAAACTGAACTATCTCACACTTGCATGTTCAGTTCGTGAATGTTTGCTTGTGATTAGAATCTGTAAGTGTTAAATGATATTTAATTCAAATGTATCACAGAAAAAGTAATTTTTCACCTCCTCACTGAAAGTATCGCCTGAACGGGGTCTTCATTCCCTATTCACACAAAGCGTCATCTAGAAATATTTTAAAGTATACACAGGTCTACATTCCTTTGTGTTTTTTTTAAGTTTTCAAGCTAAGTATGTATCTTTGGGTTTTCGAAAATATTGCGCATCCTTTCATAACCATACGTATTTCTTTTTTCTCCAATGCAATGCACCAGCATACGAAATCTCAATTTAAAGTCAAGGCTGAAAAGACAGCTAGTAACTTTAGTTTGTGGATATTGAGATCAAATTCGCCGCCCCTAGTTTTAAGTGCGAGTCTTTTTGTTTTAAAACTACATGTAATCTGTTTTCGCTCATTTTTAAAAATTTATCGTTCTCCACACAAAAGCTATGATCAACCGAATCACTAATGAGTGGAAGAACTAGCGACTTTTCATTAGTGGTACACGTATCATGCGGTCAAATTAACCGTATCCTAACCTTTTTGCAAAAATATATGTTCCAGCGATTACTCCGAATAACTAGCTTTCCGTAAGTACGAGATGACGGATATTGTAGGTGCAATACAATTCTTTAAATCACAATTTCCTTGTAACCGACGATAATAGAGTTTGCGTGACGTAAGCTTATAGCATTTATTTATCGTAATATGAAATAAAAATTATATGCTTTGAATATTAAAAGTTTTAATTATTTCATTAGCTTAAGTCAGATTTTTTAATCACACTAGTTTAATTACTTTAGCTACTTTTTTCTTTGATTGTTTGCAATTCCCGGCCAACCCTGGCACTTCTCCTTGGGTAAACTTGCCAATACTCCTGACAGGCGCTGGCTGAAGAGAGACAGATGCATATACAAGGGAATCCGGGTACCAGACCCTAGCTCTTTTACGAATAGACCCCATGTTCTTTTTACATGCCCGGTGTATAGGATAGCATCGATACACGTGAGACTACCTTTTGGTTTCTAACCATTTCATCTCTAGATTGATTGGAAACACTAAAAGTGTTTCTGTAATTTCAAATGCCCCGGCCGGGATTCGGACCGGGGACCTCCGGATTAGTAGTCCAGAGCGTTAACCACTCGACCACCGCAGCACACATCCCTTTTATTTGTTTCATCTGTGTAAAATATTAAACGAAGTCACCAGACTTGCCAAGACGAAAATCGAAGATAAATGTAAATCAACTGCGAAACTATGTCTTTTTATGTCAGAAGGTTTCAGGCCCCGTGATCATAACTCAACTCAGTTTCGTGCTCAAACTTTGAATCAATAATATATTAAAACATTTAATAAATCCTTAGTAAAATGTGTCTAACTTGCTTTCTATAAGAACTTGAAATGACTTTCAAAATTGCTTCTCTAGTTATCTAAAAGCTTTATAATCATGGAGCCTGGTTAACAAGTAAATAAACTCATTCACAGCTTAATGGTGTGCTAGGTGCATTGCCGTAGGGCACATCCCATGTTTCCTTGCCGGGGATCACACTCTGGTCTTCTGCCACATAGGCCAATACGGAGTAAAATCAATTGTCTCATCCTTATCCACATATCTACCCATATCTATTTCTGTTTTGAAATTGTGTAATGTTAATGTTTTCTTAAATAATCGATATATAGCAGTCTTTCCCTTCTGTTTATTTCTCTGTGATGTGGTTGTCTTTCTATTTTTTATGTACGTCATTTTCACATTTCTACACATATGAAATCTTTGGATATAAAACTTGTTACGAAAAACTGATTTGCTTTTCACACTACCAACCTGTGATGATTATGAAATATGAAAGATAATTTAAACGACCAAATTAAAGTGAAGGAAACATTTCTTTCTTACCTGCCTTTTCGAACACCCGGACAATCAAATTAAATCGCAGATAGACTGCAGATGTCATTTTTATTCATCCATGCACTATGATTGAAAAAGGTCATTGTTATCGAACGGAAAATCGAACAAAACTATGCAGTTAGAAAAATGTGTTAAAGTAAACGATCTGGAATGAAGTAAACACTATGCAGGGAGACGCCGATGTATAGATGTAGAGCGGCGGACACCTCATTCGAAGGTTGCCGGTTCGAATCCCATCAGAGGAATTTGACCGGGACCTGTTTAATTCCTCCTGTCTGTGCGAAAACTGGTCATATTCCAGGAAGATTCCTTCAATATTATAGTTATTACGGCATGCAAGATTATGCAACAGTTGATGTAAGTAATTGAAATTAAATGAAGTAGATATCTTATTTTTCAGTGAAGTAGATATTTTATTTTTCAGTATGTATATACGTATTCATTATTTACATATTGCTAATTTCATGTCTTAAATCATTACTATTTTGTTATAAAAATTATTATTTATCTGACAAAGTATCAAGTTGTGCATAAATGTTTCATTTATTCAAATGACACATGTGAAAATTTCATTTAAACGCTTATGTCAGACATGGGGTAGGGTAGACTGGCATCAGTCGTTAGAGTCATTACCTCCCGTCTTTTCTGGACATTTTTATAACATCTTCACAATTTCACCTTCCCTTGACTCTAGCGACTGGAAAAATGCGATTGGAACCGGGCAAGATTGTGCCTGGTTCTATAATTGCCATGAAATAAGGAATCATTGAAGAAGTGATCATGATATAATGTGACCCAAGATTGACTTCTGTAGCCATTTAGCATGTATTAGATAACACTGAGGGGAACCCTTGCATCTGGTCATACAACAGGAATCTCTGTACCACCTGGCATGCAATATATGTATCTAAATAAAAGTGAAACTGACCGATACATTAATTACACCCTGATAATTAGTAGGTTTTATGTAGCAATATTTGTCATAAATGCAATAATTAAGCAAATTATAAATTATAAATTTGAGTCGAATATTTTGCATATGGTTTACAAAAATTGAAATAAGAAATCTGAAAACAGTTGTAGAAGGATATTTATCTGGAAAGGGTGTATTTTTCTGTGCTCCAACATGAAGCGGAAAGACTTTAATATTTGAAAGCTTCCAACGGCCCAGTTGTAGTTTGCCATCAGCATATGTTGCATTGTTGTGTCACCGCTAGTTTTATCAATGAAGTCACAGGAAAGGAAACGTCAATCGTTGGGAGTGAATGCATTGTATTTGACTGATACATAAAGCAAGTGGTTGGACACACTGAAAGGCAGTTATAATATTTTGTTGTGTAGTCCCAAAATGAGCTTTGATTGAGACAAATGTTTGATAAATATTATTTTTCTTAAAAGACAAAAGACTTCTTGAGAAAAACAACCTCTCAGCCGACTTTTATAAGTCTATTGTCTTTACACTTGTCTTTGTATTAAATTGTATTATGCTGAAAATATATAACAAAGACAAAATGCTTCAGCTTAAAAACCTGCCGACAGTGTAGGAAAGCGCGCTGGTAAAAAGTGACGTCAGTAGCTATGTTTGAAGTACTACTGAAGAAAAAGTTTACAAGATATAACAAAAAGAAATTCCCTGTGGAATCGGAAATATGCTGAAATATACATGGTGCAAATGTGAGAAGAAAATTCGAGAATTTAATTTGAGGCGCATTTCAACTAAATGTCGTTAGGACCAACGAGAATCTTCTTTAGCTGGTAACATTCAGAAACTATATATATGTTCATGTGTCAGTGTGAGGTTAGCCTCGCCACCAGGCTAGATGATAATATATTTCATTAAAGCTACACGCTTGTTTGTATATGAGTTTAAGGCATATCGCCCTGTTTGGTGAGACCTTAAAGCTCAAGGCTAAGAACTTTTAGCCTTTTATTCTAACAGAGCTCAATTAATTATCTAACGTTTTGGCAGCAAAGGGAGTTAATTGAGTAAGAAATGAATGGTCAGATACTCATACAATGAGTCTAGTGTGAAGCGTTAATATAGATAAATGCCAGTCTAGTGTGAGGTGTATAATATAGATAACAACCTGCCACAAACATAAACACCACTTTTACCTGATTTATCGTAAAAAACGCATTGCGATTTTTATGGCTACAAAAATGTAACTAAAACATAGCTTTTTATAAGGCCTTCAAAAATATTATCGTAATTATTTACTACTAGTATATTCATTTGATGGCAACATTTTACTTCTATATATGATACGATCTTTACAAATAATTTCTTTTCCATAGATATCACGAAAAGACGAAAGCACTAATTGAACACCCATGAACAAAGGAATTCAGACGCAGGATGAATTGTTGCAAGTTGGCAAATTACATTCATCAATTACAGAGTTACGTCTACGACTTGTAATCACTTCACAGCACTCACATCACAATGGTTATCTTGACCAGGTCAAACACCCGATGCATATCATAATAAACTCTGACCTCCTGCGCGTTGTTTCTATGAAAGCAGATAATTCAACTTTCACACCGTGTCTATCGTATTTTACTTATTATTATTATTATTATTATTATTATTATTACTAGTAGTAGTACAGTGTGTACTAGGACAGTGTTAGTACTAAAATTGAAAATATTAAAACAGCTTATAAAATGGTAAATGATATATCAATGTCGGATATTGAGGATTTTTTAAAGAGAAGCACCAGTGTACTTTTGAAAGGCGATTAGAGAGACGGTAAGTTTCTTTTATAAATAATGACTTTTATATGCACGATCGTACAACAGAAGATATTATTTTGTATTGCAGATTTTTCTTGTTTATTTTGTGTGCGTTCTTAAAGTGTAAATCATAGAAAGAGGGGATGCAGTGTTATTTTTGTACGTTAAAGCTTAATTCAAAATTGGTGTGCGAACAACCGATATCCAATTGTCTACACGACACCGGAACAGGCTCTATATCTAATAAGTTACATGCACATTTAATGCATGGTAAACATTACCAAGATCTCATTCTGTATTTTTAACTTTAGCAATAAATAAAGGAAGTGAACAATTTTCTATTTTCAGTGTGCAAAGTTCTGATGCAAATATCAGAAAGGAGGGAGGAGAGAAGCCTGAAACGAGACAAAATACAAACAGACAGAACATTGATTTGAAAATAACTTAACCGTTAGATTGCTTAAAAAGCTTGTTCTGTGTTAAAAGTCAGCGAGTTTGTCTTCAACTTAAAGTAAAATTCTGACATTTGCTTTACGACTTTTTTAATTATTCAAATAATAAATATAGATATATCAATGTATGATGGTTTGGCAACAACACAGTGAAAGAACATATTCATTAAACAAGTCAAAGGCAGGTAGAAACTTTATCATTAGTGTGGACAATGTTATCATGAGTACCTAATGAATCGGTCCAAAGAATAATGATCATTAATGTTATTATTTCATATATCTTCTTCTTGGCTTGATAATGTACTCAATGTTTCAACACCTGTGCTCTGGTTCACCAATTGAAAACCTATTGCAGTATCAGATAAATGACAAATGTAAAGGAATGATAGTGTTGTATATTTTGTAATGGATTGTATTGACTTTATTGTAACTGAAATATAACAAAAAACATTTTTAGTTATCCTATGTTGATAAGCATACAGCTTGCATTGGCGCATGCACATGAGCATGACACAATTTTTCGTATACATGTATACAGTATCAAGTTGAATTGATCAATCGGCTTGGAATAAAGCGTAAGAGATGGAATATGTGTCAGCTAAGCATATATAGCAGGTTCAATTAGTTGTTCAAAAACGGCGTTCTCATTACACACGACAACAATAATTTCATTTTTCAGCGGTTTTTTTTTATAATAACGATATATTTTAGTCTTTTTCTTGTCATAGCAGTCAGTATCTGATGGAATTCAAAGTTTGAAATCAGTTGTTTAGCCGAATTTGGCTACGTGTATTTCGCTTTAATATGTTAATGTAGCCAGATTCTTAACGGAATTTCGTTAAGAATTATCAAATTTTTCATAGATTAACGGCCTACATGTAACAAAGAATTATATCAAATTTAAATGCGTGTATTTCGCTTTGACATGTTTATGTAGCCAGATTCTTAACGGAATGTTGTTAAGAATAATCAAATATTTCATAGATTGGCCGCCTAAATGTAACCAAGAAATATATTCTATTGAAATGCGTGTATTTCGCTTTAACCATGTTTATATTGCCAGAATCTTAACGGAATTCCGTTCAGAATTATCAAATTTTTCATAGATTGACGGCATAAATGTAACAAAGAAACTTTTCAATTTAAATGCGTATATTTCACCTTGACATGTTTATGTAGCCAGATTCTTAACGGAATTCCGTTCAAAATTATCAAATTTTTCATAGATTGACGGCATAAATGTAACAAAGAAAATATTTTATTTAAATGCGTGTTTTTCGCTTAAAAATGTTCTTTACGGAATCTCGTTAAGAATTTATCAAATATTTCATAGATTTACGGCCTAAATGCTACAAAGAAATATATTCTATTTCAATGCGTGTATAACGCTTAAACACGTTTTCTTAACGGAATTTCGTTAAAAATTATCAAATATTTCATAGATTTACGGCCTTAATGTAACAACGGAACTTTGAATTATATTTACCCAAATCAAATTATGTTGAGAAATTCTTAACGGAATTTCGTTAAGATGTGTTCTTCTTCAGAAGAAAAATATTCATTTATTCAACAAATAAAATGACTTCTTCCATGAAAATATAACGAAAAAATCATCAATTTCGGCGGAAAACGTTATTCACGCCTCTTTGGTCTGTTTTTGGCGTAACTTGACAGTATGGAAATTGTCAAGTGCAAATGGAACGTGTTTTAACTCGTTAATTTTTATGTTAACAGAATACTTACGTCAACACAAAAAAGTGTATGTTACTGCCCACTACTGCCAACAGATACCTACATACTAATATGTTAGATATCTGTTAAGTGATGAAAGTGTTATGTAGCTAGTAAGTCAGATAAGTATCGTGATAATTATGCGGTTTACGTGCTATGTAGCTAGTTAGTCAGATAAGCATCGTGATAATTATGTGGTTTACGTGTTATGTAAGAAGTAAGTCAGATAAGTATCGTGATAACGATGTGGTTAACGTGTTATTTAACTAAGTTACATAACACGTTAACCACATAATCATCACGATACTTATCAGATTTACTAGTTACATAACACGTTAGTCACTTTACATATATCTAAAAATTGTTTTCACATTAAGTAGGTAACATGATAATGAACATTTTAATCAGATATTTATTACGATAATTATCTGACTTACTAGTTACATAACACGTTAACCGCATAATTATCACGATACTTATCTGACTACTTGGTTAACCACATAATAATCACGATACTTATCTGACTATTAAAAGTAACTAGTTAAACCCATAATTATCACGATACGTATCTGACTAGTTACATAACATGTTTACCACTTAAAAGATCTCTAAAATATCATTATGTAAGAACATTGTAACTATTGGCAGAATTGAGCAGTAAAATACACTATTTTGTGTTGATATAAGTATATCTTAACATAAAAATTAACGCGTTAATAAGATACGTATTATGATAATTAAATGACTAAGTAGTTATATAACGTGATAATTAAATGGTTATGTGGTGGTAGGAGTATGCCACCATAGATTTACAATCGAATAGATTATGCCTCATTTCTTTTATCTGAAAATACTATTTTTCTTCGATAAAAAATAAAGTGGGTTCTTGTACATGTACTATACACTAAGATGTCCTGCCAAACGCCATTCTGTATACTAACACACACATATTAAGTTCCTTATTATAAACAGTAGAACATACCCGTTGTTGTGAAATCCCTATGACTTTTCCGTCAGCACAAGCACTGAAACACTGGCCAGGACTTCCTACATTGCCTACTTCAGATTTGATCATATCAGCTCTCTGCGCACTTTTTTTATTTAAACATCCTTAAAGATAACTTAAAACTTAAGCACGAAATCATATGTTTCTTGCTATGAAAATCAGCAGTATTAACCTTATTTTAGGTTTCAATTTTTCTCATTTATGAATATCATATCATTAAAATAGTTTAAGAAATATAGAAAGTTGTTTTATCTTCAAATGTTTTTTTCCCACAAAATCTACTAGTTTGTCAATGTTTTCAATTTACAGGTATTTGTGTACATCGTAGTCTACTTTTATTAAATAAGGCTTTATTCCGTTCAACGCTCACCACATTATCCGAAAGATAAAACTGCATGCCAGTCACAAGTGTAACATTACCATTATAAATTTCATGCGTTTATGTCAAAGTTAATGTGTTTTCACATATGATTTATTACAATATAGTTATACATGCACCTTTACCTTGAAATCGTTTTAAGTAAGCGCATCTCAAGAGTTAGCCCTTGAAACTTAAGACACTTCGCGTAAGTCTTCCGAAACTAATCTTATGAATGTTTAACTTCTTTACATTGAAACCGTAGAAGCTGACTACGCCTGCAGTTTTACAATATTTGAACAATAAGTTTAAAAGTTAAAATGACATATTTGTATCTTTCGATTAAGCAAATTACATATTGCACAGATAAAATATTATAAGCATTCCTGAATAAAAAAAACCTGCGAAATAAACAATGTGGTTAAAAAGTCTTTGACATTTGACTTCAAGCTTCTACATTCATTACAAACGATCAGTTGATGTAACACATACGGTGTGATAACAGTTTATTCAAGTGAAAATGAAAATAAGCTGCAGCTATATTTGTGCTGTATATCAGATTTATGCCAATGAGTACATGAACCTCTTGACTTCGATGTGTTATTTTACATTTGGCCTGGGTGAACCAAACACTATTCACTTAATATTTAAGAAATAATCTATGGCTTCGAGTGTTTTATCGAAATTGAATTCCCCGGAGGTGATGTGCCTGGCGGAATAATTTATTATGATAATTTATTACGCAGGCACATTACCGACATAGATTATTTCGATTCTTATAAGCCGAATTTATGAAAACTATCGTATTAAAGTACTACGGACTTTTTTCAGTTCGGGGGTAATGTGTAAAATGGCATAAATAGTAGCTGTTTGAATTCACTCCCCTATTCGGGCAAACCGTTGAAGATATCATACATATCTATATCATACAAATTTATTTTAGTTTAATCATCTAATACATAGAATATATAAAATACCTATCTTTGACATTATGCAGAAGACATCACATTTTACAACTGAACAAAGCAAGCAATCGATTTAAATGCGCATCGCTAAACTGAGCTGTACAACGTTTTAACGTGAAGCAATGACGTCAGTGTGATGACGTAAACGTTTTCATTTATTGTTTAGTCACCCAGAATCAAAACACTACGTGACGGTTAATCCTGAATTTTCTTGGCCTTTTTAAAGGAAAACAAGGTGAAGGTATTCTAATGCTTAACTGTCACAACCATAAATAAAATTTAGGTTCTTAATCACAAATGTTTCATGCGACTGATGTATTTATATAGATATTATATCTACTTCTATAATTTATTTTTTTGCGCGGGAGTACATACAAAAAATCGGAAGGAGCTACTTCCATGTCAGAAACTCCGCCTACTTTTCCGAGTGCTTTAATCATATTAAAGCACTCTTTTTCCGAGTGCTTTAATCATATTAAAGCACTCGAATTGACTATAGAAATATACCATAGGCATATTAGAATATGAAATATTGCACCGAATGCACAGACACTTTATTTATATAAAGTTGTTAATGTAGTGCACATAATACCTATATATGCAAAGTTCACGAGTGTTTCGGAATACCCAACCCATGCACCATCCTTGTCTATTGCTAGTGTGTCCTTTATTTCAACAGAGATGCCTCCAGGACCATACTTTATTGGAGGATTTGCAACTGTGCATGTATTATTTCTTTTTGTCCGGAACGAATAAGAATCTGATATGTAATAACTTCCTTCAGCTGTATAAATGAAAACTGTGTATACATTAAATTCCTCAAATCTTAACTGGCTTTTATAGTTAATACACAAAATGTACAAGAATACCACTTCAACAGAGATCAGCACGCAATGCACTTTGAAGTTTAAATTCATCTACAAGTTGATTAAAACATGATTACAATGTATATGCATAAAATGTTTTCCTTGTTCCTTGATAAAAATACAGGATTACTACCGTTTCATTTCGGACATTTTTGCGACCGCAAATACGGTAAACTATTCAATAAGAATACAAGTTGGCCATAGGTTGATCATCTGAGCAAGTTATATTTCATGTGGTCAGTCTGTGGTCAACAGATTAAATTAATGCAACCAAGACTTAGAGTTGTTACCATATATATGTAGGCACTGTAGTACTCCATAGTATTGTGTAGTAATGTAATGAGACCATTTAAAGGTTTTTTCTATGTTTGGTAACTAACAGCGATCCCTTTTTGCACAGGATTGCAACCATATCCTGTTTCATTAAAGGGGACAATGCATGAATTCTACAGAGCAAGTTTGACGGTATTTTATCCACACATTCAATGAGAAGAAGCTTTAGATACAGTGAACACAGTGTGCACTGGACAGTTACCATTCACGTAGTTTTGAAAGGGGACAATGCAAGGATGCTACAGGCTAAGTTTAATGACATTCCACACGTCGTTTCATTAAGACAAGCCGTTCAGTGATCTTTTCAAACAGTGGCTGCTGTGTGCACAGGACCCGAGCAGTTTCTGTTTTTGAAAGGGGACAATGCAAGGATACTACAGGACAAGATTGTTCATTATTCCATCCGCAGGTTTATGAGAAGAATGTTCTTCTATTATTTAGTTACAATGGTCCCTGCGTACACTAGAGCGAAACCATTTCCTATATGTTTGAAGGCGGACAGTGCAAGGATGCTAGAGTGCAAGTTCGACTATATTCCATTGATTGGTTGATCAGAAGAAGCAATTAAAGGTTTTTGAGAAAAAAAACTTTATAAGTAAAATGTTGACGATGGACGACGACGGACTTAGAACCCCAACCCACACTTATGGTTCATCCAAAGTCTACGGCTCAAGTGAGTTAGCAAGCCAAATTTTTATCTTCAAAGTGACCTTATTGCATTCAGGTCAGGAAAACATTTTACAGTGATAAATTCTTTATCATTAGATACAATATATAAATGAAGAAATGTCTGTCACGTGGTTAATCTAAAACGATTTAAAATATTCAGTAAAATAATAAAACTGTTACACAGATTCGTGTTATTTGGTTACAATTGGTAATATTCATTGTGTATGAGAGTACCTATAAATCAGTTTTGAAAGGTCATAAAATTATCAGTTAAACCTTTTACAAAATTGCATATTTCAGTCTACTTATGCAAATGTTTAACAGTAACTGGTATTTAAAAATCTTACCTTTTACATTATTTATTTGTATAATCGATAGGAAAATTGACAGCATTTCCAGTAATATTACTGAAGAAAAAATATCCATTAATATTTTCACAGTATTCATATCTGATCTAGACTGCACAGGAGAACATCCACAAGTAACGGTATACAAGGAAGTACTAAATAATTATGCCGTATCTGGATGTAGAAACATATTGTAAAAAGATAAGTTAGCATAAATTGTATAGTGCTCTATAACATCGGTAATTCAATACATGTTAATAGTCAAACATACAAACAGGCGAAGCTAAACTATTTGAAGAAAGGTATTCTTATATTAAACAGTACCCGTATTACATGTTGGTATTCATCGTAGTTGTATTTTATTTCGTTTGTATTACTTTTGTATTGCACTCTTAAAGTGATGATACAAAAACTGTACCATTCATGTGTCCATCGCAATTTAAAAAAATGCATTCACAAAGTGATTATTATCTTTCATTAGCAATCATAACGAAAGTTAAAGCTAAATATCAAATCTACGGCCCAGGTGAGTTAGCAAGCATATGTTATCTTCAAAGTGACCGTATTGCATTTTGTTCAGGTATAATGCCTAGAACAACATAAATCTTATGAAAACAACTTACAGCCAGTAAATTCTTTATCATTTAATATAAACCAGTTTTGAAAGATATTATCAGTTTAACCTTTTACAAATTAAACATAATTTCAGTCAACTTATTCAAATGTATATAACAGTTTTATTCCTATTGAACATAGTTGAACAATCACAAGATTTTTTGTTTGTTAGACTGGCCCAGTCATAAAATGATTTTCCATCATTTGTATGATTTAGTTTTGTTTGTTCACACTCATGAAAGAAATGAATGAATTCAAAATGATTAAGTATTTTCTTCAAATTATCGAAACATTTTTCATGTTTTAAGTTTTAAGAGCTTTTCTTCACCGCAATATTTCTTTGTTATAGCGTTAATATTTATGCATAAAGGAAAAAAACATCGGTGGGTATATCATTCCTTATTTCGCCCTGTCCCCAGTTAGCAAGTCAAAAATGCAATATTATTAAATTATTGCGACTGCTCGCCAATGATTAATTTAAAAACTGGGTTCCAAGACTGCAACACGTTGGACAGAACCTTTTTGCAAGAGTACCAAAGTTGAAATACATACCGATTATATAATATATATTTAAGCGAGTCTTGAGTTTGGGCTGGTAGGATATAATTATGTTTGTTTATTATGTTCTGGACATGAGCGTTTTAATTGCTATTGCTGACTCTTTTTAAAATATGACCTAAATTTTGCTTTTTTCGTATTTCTCGCTGTTTTTTCAAATTATATTTGTTAAACAGTACATCCAACAAAATAATACAGTAACATTTGAACACAATGATTTAATTTGGTTCTTTTGATAGTACAGTTATGATGTCAAGCTGATTGATGTTCAAGGTGAGTGAGAAGGATCAGAATTGTAACCGGAAGGTGCAAGCTTGAAAATTGTTTTGAACAATTCCTCCACATTTCAAATAAAAACCTTGCAAAGAATGACGTCATAGGTCTTTGTTTGTGTCTTGTTTGCTTTAAATTTAGAACAGCTAAGGAAATTGCATATGTTCTATGAAAACTATCAGTTCATATGCAAAGTTTGATCAAGTGAACTTATTTTGTTTTAGCTCTGCAAAAGGCCCGACACTATATCTACATGTAGCAATGCTGGAGTTCCATACTTTTTCTGGGTTTCATGACAAACGAAACAATTATGTCTGTTTATTAAGTCCATATTCCCCAGGGTTTCACAGACATTGCCTGGTTTGTGTCTGCTTCATCTTTGTCAAAAGTGTTTACTGTTTTTACTGAACAGTTATACTGGTTTTGAACATTTTACGTGTTGTCTTTGTTACCACTGTTAACCGTTTTATTGTTCATATGAGTGTGCGTATCATTGTCTATTTCAGCATAATCTTCTTCTTGTTTTGTTACTGTAGCACTGAATTCCATAGCTGTTTTTCTGCCGCTCCAAAGAATTCAAGGAGATCAAGCTTAACTTATACCTTAAGCAAATGCCTATCCGGAGTACATCTGATATCATCGTCAAGTTTGATATGATGAAAAGCAAACTTAACTTAAACTTGTCGAGCCCATAACGGTCAATTTTTCAATTGTTATTTTCATTAACTATATCCTTTCAATGATTCATATTTAAATTCTGAAAGAAATTAACCGTCTAATTAAAACGATAATATGGAATTTTATACCCCTAGCCTCGTCTTGTAAATAACTAACTGAACGGTATACCAGAAAGAATAATTTGTCAATATTTAGTGACAATTATATAACAATTCAACATAATTTTGGTAATAAAGTCTTCAGTATACACGGTAGAAATACATTAACAACACAGACACATTCGCGTATGTGCCTGCCCAAATGATAGTGATGCAGATATGTTTACAAAGTTTTAAAAAAATTATGAAAAAGGTAAAGGCGTTTTAACTCAAAGAAAATTCATGGGGCATCCATTCCACTCAAATAAATTTTGGCTTTATAATATTCTTAGTATACTGGCAAAAAATGATGAACTTTTACCGTCTAGATTTTCAAATAACCAGATCTAAAATCAGTCATAATCCTTATTAATTTCGCATGAATGAAGATTTTTATGATTTTTGCCGTAAAACATTTAAAATGGTTTAAAAGCTGAAAATGATAAGTAAAACAGAAGAAAAAAAGTATAATTAAGTTGGGTACGGATATAATTTGAACTCCAGTCGTAAAAAACAGCACAGACGCCTTCGCAAATTACACTGTGACGAACGATTACTTAAAGGTGGAAAAATAACTTTATATAAATATATGTAAAGAACGACAACTCTTGCAGTTCTAGAAACCTTATATAAATTTATATAAAGAACGACAACTCTTGCAATTCTAGAAAAATAGACTGTGCCTGCAGTTTTAATCTCATATGTACCTCAATTTTCAATGAAGATTCAATCAAGTGCTTAAGTCTCCATGCATCATTTACTCACCATATAATTTATTAAATATGCTGCGGCCCGCATTGAAATGTAGTTAACTTAGAAGTACTACTTAAAAATTTAGACTCAGTACAGATTTGCTTAACTGATTTAGTAATATCATTTTATGAAACACTTGTAAATGCCTGTATGAAAGATAATGTCGCTTGGAACATGATGAAAACGTCATAAAATGCTTTGATGCATATATAAAAAGTCTGAATCTATTTATGAGCTTAAAGTACTTACAAAGCAACATACTACAATAAAATATCAATAAAAAAATATCGGTAGGTCACTCGCTATTATCTGGGTTACATATGAAATAAAATTACTTCTAGGGATTTATCGACTCTTATAACCCTCACAAATCAATAGTCCGAGCATTTCCTTACACCGTACCGACAGCTTGAGAGTAGCGACCGGTAACAATACGGCATACGCCATTATCGTTTTATAAAATAAAGTGCTCTCTTCAAGAATAACACACTTAAAATGGTTACGTATAGAAAACCTATTGAAATAAGGCATCTAAACACATTCAATCGTTTACAAAGTGGCCCAAACCTTCCTGATAAATTTAAATGTAAACAAATAGACATTAATGTTTTCATAGAACGGATCTCGTTAAGTCACAGAAGTTTTATTCCGGATTGGGATCGACTCATGTATGCATGTACTACCATTGTATAGAACACAAAAGACAAAAGTATGTGTGAACGTTGGTATACTTCAATTGTTTTTTCTATATTTATGTAATTGTTATTCATTTCCTTGGTAGGTTCACTAAGTCATAACTGACTAAAAACGTGTCCTGCATACTGTAATACAAGAAAACAAGAATAAGCATAAAGCAAATAAAAACACATCAAGGCAGCTAGAAGCAAAAGCAAATTACTGCACACAAATAATTTAGGACAGACATTACTAAAGTAGAATTCATGAATTACTTCAAGCCGGTACATGTTTTATTAATTATAAACACGATTTGGATAAAAGGAATTTAACCAAATGCTTTAATAACCAAATCAATTAATAACTGATATTGATGGACAAGCCAGGGGGATAGGGACATGGGAAAACCTGGATTTACCTGATCTGTAATATATAACAACTGCTTAAATTATAAATAGATGTAGCTAGGAAAACTACATTTTTATCCTAGCTGTGTATCTGTCCAACTGTGTTATTTAAAATCCCCTCCAAGCATAAGGAAATGTGAGATGTTTGAGCAGGTGTCAGAATTAAACCACTCATAGTTGTTATGTTATAATTCCCTTTATACACCATTAGTTATAGAGAGCATATATAAATAGAAGTCATCTGATACACTCTAACATCACATGACTGAGCTGTCACATTAGGTATATACAACTAATAATTACAACTGTGGCATATGTTTCAAAATACAATATATATGTTTTAAACAAAATGAAGACGATTCGGTAGAATTGTTGAAGTGTTTACATGAGTAATCTAGATCACACGTTTTTTCATGAATTGTGATAATAAGATAATATCATGTTAATTTAAAATATCAACTGATGATATAAACATGTTTGAAATTTAGGGATAGTTGTGCACTAAAATACATCTAGTATGCACAGCCCTTTAAATCTTGATTATAACTAATTGTTTCTGCTTAATTGTAGACTGACCCTGCATCAGATAAGAAAAGCAAATTTATGGTAAAGGGTTTTGACATTCAAAAAGTATTAAGCTAAAGATATTGTTACACGAATGGTCTAACGTGTTTAGTTGTTTATCTACATTTTTAAATGTCTTTTGGATGGAGCTTTTTAGACACATTGTCTGTTTAACTCGTGTTTATGTTTTTCTTTTAGACAACGTGATTTGATGTATCTATGTCTGTCACATATTAAACTCATGCTAGGGGTTTTGTCGACTTTTAGTTTTGCAAACGCCGTTTCTCTCGAATCATAAATATTGTCATATTCATGAACTACAGTCCCCTTTTTGTGTTAAACACAGCAATATAAGTAGACTTGCTTTCAGGATTTAGCTTATTACAAACACTGTCAACTGGATTTTTCAGACACCATTTTTACGATTTTGGATTAGCTTGTTCGTATTCATTTTCTCGTGTTTCGGAGACAATACAGGTATATGTGTGGTTGTTCTGCGTTTGACCTGAATTAATCTCCTCTGCACGGTTTTCATGCGAAATATCCCCAAGTTGATAGTAGTCACTATTCATGTTTGATATCTCCCCAGCTACTGTTTGATGACGTGCAAAGCCATCAGGGTTTTCTGGTCCTTCAGTCTTTGTCATTTTGTCTTCATACTGGACTGATACTTTCACTGGATCTACATTTAATTTCATTGTATTCATCTGACCATTCCTTCAAAACTGAATTGTAAAAATCTACAGGTCAAATACCAGTAAGTATGTAACAGTTCTTTTTTTTCAAGCAAGTGCAGTTTTACTAAACCCTAATTGATAATCCTTTTTTTAATTGATTTTATTTTGCTTTTATTGTACTGGGTGATCGTAGCTTAAACAAAGTACAATTTCTATGCATGACATATTTAAGACATACATATACAGCTATAGTGTATGAGCAGTCATAAAAAAGGGTAATTTAATATCAAAATAAGGCGGATTGTTAGACCGATGGCGAAGGCAATATTGCTTCCATGAGTGAACTTAACTCAAGAACATCCAAACAGTCTAACAAACTTACCGTGTCTTAAGAACAAATAGAATTATCACAACAACAAGTATAACTGATACAACAGCGATAGGAACACCTACAATGACAGCGATAGGAACACCCACAACAACACTGACATCGGAATCTAAAACAAATACATAATTTTATCGCAATATTGCAGCATGTCAAAGTACATGATCCAGGCAAAATTTAAATGTAAACAACTGGAGGAATGAAAAGTATTTTACTGGATTGCGATTAACAAACACGGGCGACCATCAAACCTGACATTTGCGTATACGCTTGATTTTGTTGTTTATTTCCATTGTATATTGTCGATCAATCACACATTTGGTTTCCACCAACACACTTCAAAAGCAACAGTTTAATGTAAGTATTTGGCCAGAAATCTCACTATTTAAGTTGTCAGTCGCAGAAAGCGTGCTTACATTTGCGGGGGCCTTACACACACTGCGCATTCGCAATAAGAAGTTCTATAACTAGCTTTAAAAATTGAGCTTTCATGTTATGATTATTTTAAAACCTGAATTTTCTATAAATACTGAAGGTGTGAGAACAGAGAAGCTCTCTCAAGTTTCCAATGCAAGGGAAGTAATTCTAAATACATAATGTACAGTGTATGCAAATACACATGCGTGTCTGTCGAGTGTGTAACAAAATATGCCGGTTGTGCACAGGATATATAGAAATAATCGTGAGTCATTTTCTAGTGCTGAATAATTAAAACCCTTTTCCGACTTTGGAATCCAAATTGTTTTTACTAATAAGTAAAGTCGCGTGAGTTCCTTATTTCATTTTTAAAAAACAAAACAATACAATGGAAGAGAAACGACGTCAGATGTACATCTACCGTCACGTAACAGTTTACGCCAAACGTAAAATTTAGCGCCAAGTATAACAGTTATTTATTAGTACGTTACGGTTCTAAAACGAGTATAAAAGTTTTGTTCTGTGATTCTGTTGTTCTAACCCAGTATAGAAGGTTAGACTTGGTCGACTTTCACAACTTAATATTAAATACATGTAAGCACGAATGCTTAAAAAAAAGGATTTAGCTTTAACAAACGATATTTCCCTAGGGAAACCAACAGTTTTAATAACCATATTTCTTGCGAAGGACTAGTAGGAGACTTCCATCTTCTATAAAATCGCTGCTGGCTTTCTCACGAAAAGAAACATAGCCAGTTAGGTAGCAGTGCTCGGACCTTTAACCTGATGTGAAGTGATTTGTTCTATATACTACGCCAATGCTTCACGTCTTGTTTTCTTCTAGGAACTCTACAACATCGTAACTACATAGATGTAGTGCCTGGCATCAGGCTCTTCGGAACGTCACACACAGGATATATGGGCGGATACTTATTCCTGCCTTGGTTCAAGAGAATGTTTCTCTGAAAATGCGCATAGTGCGGCCGTCCGACTTATCAGTGACAAACACGATTCACACGTGACTATACCTCTAGTAGATACAGCACGTGATAATGATGTTATACCTCAGGGGATGCCTGCACATGCAACGCACGAACTAGCTTTATATCTTAGCTATGTAAACTATAAAATAGTGATGTTTGTTTATTATCACAACGGCATTTCACTTGAAACGAAGATTAAAACAAGAATATTTTGGGGTAAAAGTGTCTGTTCCATTAAAAGATTTACATTTCTATTTGGGCAGTTTTGTGACCGTAAAATCTTCGCGTTCTTATTGCTCGTGTTTGTCTGCATACATAATTCCAATGTGATATACAGTCGATGTCGGTTATTTCTGCAATCTTTACAGTGATTGTAGTGGTGGCTGAGTGGTGTAAGCCAGGAATTCCGACTTGGTATTGATAGCCGATGTCACCGCGTTTTTTCATACAAATGTATCAGTAGAATCACGGTGTTCACAACATCTATTCAGTGCCTGTTGAAAGAGTGTTTGTCTCGCATTTAGCAGACCTGTGAAAAAACACTTGGCAAAATACTATTAATTCAGTATTATAGTGGTTATTTAGGGAATCACTTTCGTTAGTGGTTTTGCTGTTTTCCTTAAGTAGTGTTCGTTGCCGGTTCCGAGAGAAAACAACCCAAACTGACATCATTTGTTTTGCAGATAGTCAGTGTCTCAATTACCGGTTTGAATTACACCCTATTGTATACCGAAAACTCCTTATTGGGTAAGATATCATGCTCACAGCCTCTTGCTCACCATCTTGTTTTTTGAATAAGTTGTCAGATAATTGCGCGCTTGGAAATGTGTATCTCTCAGTAGAGATCAATGCAACCTGTTAAAAAGGCCAATCAATAATATGAGGAGGAATATATGTGTGATGTTATAATTTCATTCTGTGTTAAGTTTGTTAAGTTTGTTAAGTTTGTTAAGTTTGTTTTCACATTCGTGTTGCAAATAAATATCGGACAATTATCACAGATGTGTGTTACAATGAAATTGATTTTGATGCAACTATACTCTTGGAACAGCAAATTCTCATAATAACTCCCTAGTTTTCACGAATCAAACGTTTTGCCATGATAGTTTAGTAATGTTTCGTATCCATAGTTTCAAAGCTAACATCACACTGACACAAACTGACAACTAGCTGTACGGAAACATGGTACAGCTTGACAATAAAATGACGCACTTAAGTGACTAACGTCCGAGCTTCAAAAATGAACTTGCTTCAAACAAACTAGCTCTTCTTTAGGGAGAAGAACCTTACTTTCTTCAGTGCAAAGTTCGATTACCAGATACGAAAATATCGGAGTAACCGTGAAATATGTTTTGAAAGTATCCGGTTGTAGGACGGAACCGGTATGTTTGTAAGATTAGTTTAGTTGCAAAAGTTTTCTTTCATGAATACAGGCTTGACTTTATATATTTCAAAAGCGTTCTTTCATTCTCTCCTAATTAGTTTGCTTGCTCTGAAGAAAATCATTGTGTAACTCACAACGTCGCACGACGTACATTGTACATCTGCAATATCGTTGTTGGATAAAATGATTTGCATCGTGTCAGTACTAGTATGTAAAGACTGAAAAAAATGTAACCCCACTGGTTGTTTTAACATTGGTACTTGCAGGCGTATATTAATTTGATTAAAATTGAAATGATAAAAATTAATATGTATCCACGACACAAAAAAAAGATTTATTTATATGTTCATATACACAACAAACAGTATTAAAACATGTAATGCTAAGTCATAAAGATAACTACCGATTAACAAAATTCTATTTTCCTTGATATTTGCTTTCAAAATTCTCAAAGCAAACTGTCCGAAAATAAAAAGAAATAAAAAGTTCTTCACCACAGCGACTTTAGAACTTTGGAAGTTGAAGCCTTCAGTCAATATATAGAAATAAATCTTGCGAATGCAATACGATTCTTTTTTAAGAAATACTCTGAAATCGCCTTAAATACAAAAATGTTTGTAACGTTTTTCATCACTTGCATATATTTTTAATAGGGCCAAATTTCTAAACATTTACCGGTAATTGTTATAAGTGCTAACTTTAATAATGTTAACTTTATGAACAAATCTACATTAAAGATGCAAAATAAACACATCTTGGTTAGTCGTAGGTGCATAATTGCTCATAAAAATTGATAGAAGAAGTCATCAAAATGTATAAAGCATATAGCTAAACGAAGTAAAAAAATATTTATTAAAAAAATCTTTCTTTAAGGTGATTAGCAAAGATGGGTAATAGTATATGAAAATATAACAATACATACTAAGTCCAGGTCCACTGGTTTCTACTTGCTGGCAAAGAATTCTTTTATTAGCTCACTTGGCTTCGGGTGAGCTTTTCTGATGGATTACTGTCCGTCGTCCATCAACATTTTGATTTAAATGACATCTACTCTGAAACCTATAGGCCAATGTTGATGAAACTTTGCAGAGATATTTCTTGCATGAATCTCTACGTTAATTGTTCAAAGAATTTAATTGCATGCAGAACTCTGGTTGCTATGGCAAAAAATAGGAAAATCTTTAAAACTTTTCTTCTCTGAAACTACAAGGCCTAGAGCTAAGATATTTGGCATGTATCATTGTCTAGTGGACTTCTACCAAGATTGTTCAAATTATGACCCGCACAGGTGGTTGTTTAGTTTTACATAGGATAATATAGGAAACACTTTAATAGTCTTCTTCTCTGAAGGCCTACAGCTTAGATATTTGGCATGTAGCATTATCTAGTAGACATCTACCAAGATTGTTCAAATAATGCCCCCCAGATCAAAATTGACCTTGCCCGGGGGTCACTTAGTTTTACATAGGCTTATATAGGAAACACTTTAAAAATCTTCTTCTCTGAAACTACAAGGCCTAGAGCTTAGATATTTGTCATGTATCATTGCTTAGTAGACAGAAAATGCAAATAAAGGTAGTAAAATAGGCGTATTTGCAGAACCTGAAATTAGACATATTTTCATTGTTTTCCACATGAGTAAAATTAGCGCAATGAATGTGAATTGTGGGAATGTAGAACGTGTATATATTGAACATTATTCCTCTGAGACTGCTCAATCTTTCCTATAACTATAAATTACATATTACGAAAGATAAAACATATAGTTGTAATGCAGAACTCGGTGCATAGGACTTCTTGCAAGTTCAAACATTTCGTCTTTGTACTGCTTCAACAAATTTTTAGTGGTTCTGTAATCACATAACCCCCCCCCCCCTACTTAATACATTAAGTGCATATTGCATTTTCCACCATTTTTTCTTACTGAGATTTGTCAAATGTGTTGAGTCACAGCCCAAATTGATATACACATATTTGACCATATGTCTTGAGAAGAAAATTGTATTTCTTTAAAAAAGTCATCGTCAAACTTGGATGATCATTCAGGCGCGGACGTAATAGGTTTTTACTTGCGTCTCCATTCATTTCATGATCAGCGACTGCTATATGTACGTGAAGAGCAACATACATTTACGATAGTAAAATATTGCTGAACACCCACAGGAAGTCACTCAATATTTTTTTGTGGGTAACATTTGATTATTTTATATCAAATTACCTCCAAGGATTCCAATAGCCCTCACAATTCAATGGTCAGAGCATTTCCTTACACGGTACTCACTATAGCAAACACAGCGTCAGATAGAAGGATAGAGACTACAGGTTTGTTACAATACTGCAATCGCCTTAATCGTGATATAAAACAGAATGTCCTAAACAATACCCACCCGAACACCGCACACTGACACAGTATATAAAATGTGTGGAACATGTTTTAGAGCCCCTGTGAATTTGACCTTTAATGTATTGACCCGTTTTGCGTAAAAAAGTGTGCCACACTTAGGCATGGTACTGATGACTTCTGTGAAATATCATTAAATTGTGACCAGGTATTTTGGAGATTAAGAGCACATACGATTTTACTATCTCGAATCTCTGTGACCTTGACCTAGTTACCCGGAACATGGACTATGCACAACTAGGCACGGTACTTATTATTTCGGTGAAATATAATTAAATTGTGATCAGGGATTTTGGAGATTAAGAACGCAAATGATTTTACTATCTCGATCCCCTTTGACACTGACATTTGACCTAGTGACCCAAAACTAGGTATGGTACTTATCAGTTCTTTGAAGTATTATTAAATTCAGATCAGGGGTTCTGGAGATTAGACGGATAGACATCTAATCATTTCCATCCTACGGTATTTTTCAATTGTATTTTCTGACCAGTTAGGTTACCTGGCTACCATTTTGCCCTAAGGTAAAGTAGAGAACATAGCCTCCGTAAACACCCTAAACCTAAACCTAAGATGGAAGAAATGACAGCCTAATCATCGAATCGTTAACCCGGACGGACCGACGAACAGACAGACAAGCTGATTCCAGTATTCCCTTTACACTATGCGTACGGGACAAATAATAAAAAAGTGATTGCGTAAAGAACACCTATATAGTAAGCATATGTATATCGATTGTACATAACAATACATACATGCACAACTTTTTAAATCTTAATTATCTGTAAAATTGTAGACTTACCCTTAATCAGAAACATTTGTACTTATTTCTGAACTGTTCTTTAAGCAGCAACCATTAGCTGTTTCATAAGGGTTTCAACAATTCAAAAGTACAAAGCTAAATCTATTTAACACGAATGGTCTTTGTACATTTGTCTATCTACATTCGTTGTGTTTTTGATTCAGTTTATTATACACATTATCTGTTTGACTCGTGTTAATGCTGTCAATGTGATTCTATGTATCTGTCTCTGTATCACATATCAAGCCAGGAGATTTGTCGTCTTTCAGGTTTGCGATTACCGTTTCTCTCGTATCATGCATATTGTCACACTTAGGAATGACCGACCCCTTTGTGTTACACGCAATATCATAGGTAGCGTTGCTTTTTGGATTTAGCTTGTTATAAACATTGTCCACTGGCATTTCAGACACAATTTTTATGTCATTTGGATTAACTTCTTCGTATTCATTTTCAAGTTTTTCGAGGACAAAATACGTATGTGCATGGTTGTCCTGGGTTTGACCTGAGTCGTTTTTCTCTGCACGGTTTACAGGCAAAATATCTCCAACTTGGTCGTAGATAGGATTATGCAAAGAGACACTCGTCTGACGGTGTTTTGGTTCTCTAGTCTTTGAAGCTGTGTTTGGAATTTTGTTTCTGTAAACGTTAGGAAATATATTATTTTCATTGTTAAATTATACACAAAAAGTAACTTTTACGTTTCTTACATATACACACATAAACCAACATAAAGCAGGAATCAATCTATTATACATACTGACACAACGACTGATCTGTCATTTGTCTCCATATATAATTAACTTCACTGTATTTATCTGACTATTCCATAGATTGTAAAAGTATCAAGGTCAAAAACTATAATGTTAATACTATAATAAATAATTTCGTATTTTAATGCAATTGCAGTTTGAAACCAGAACTGAAGGTGATGAATACCCCCCCCCCCTCCTCCCCAACCAACGCACACAGTATATACACTTAATGTAACATTTGATGCTTTAGTTATTGGATCTACACAACTTAAGTCATGGTACATGTACTTATCACTTTTGTGAAGTTTAATTAAGTTCTGACCAGGGGTCTTTGAGATTAAGAGCGCACAAGATTTTAATATTAGTTCTATCTCTGTGACCTTTACCTAGTGACCAGAAAGGTGGACCATGCACAACTAGGCATGGTAGTAATCACTTCTGTGAAATATCATTAAATTGTGACCCGGGGTTTAGGAGATTAAGAGCGCACACAAATTTACTATCTCGTGTCCTTGTGGCCTAGACCGTCAACCTAGTGACCCGAAACATAGACCAACCATGCACAACTAGGCATTAAACCAGATATGATAATACTATTTAAAAGGATTTTAATTTGATTTTAGCTTGTATGCATGACTGTTTCGACCACACATGCAGCTATAGTACATGAGCAGTTATGCAAACGGTTCTTTAGTTATTAAGAATCAAAACATTGCGGATTGTCGGTCCGATGGCGTGGACAATCTTGCATCCCTGTCTAGCAATCAGTGGACTTAACTCAAGCACATCACAAGAGAAAATGTTTTAAAAACTCACCGTCTTTCTAGAACAAGTGTTATTATCACGACAAGTATAACTAATACCACAGCGATAGGGACACCAACAAGAACACTGACATCGGAACCTAAAACAAATACATAATTTCAATAAAATATTGTGACATGTCAAAAGTTTAATTCAGCCCAATTCTGAAAAGAAACAAATAGAACATTAACAACAGCTGTCCCTCGTAAGTGTCGAATGCCCCCAAAAGAGGTATCTCAAGTCTTTGTTCTCTCTTTGTGCTAAATAGTTGTACCATGTAATTTTCAAATCATTTTATTTATGACAGAGTTACCATGCATACAGGACTCCATTACTTTAAAACTCTTAGTGAAACCTTGACCTTTGAGCTAGGGACGTGGGTATTACACTCGGCACGTTGTCTTCATGTGCTTGACATCTGTACCAAGTTTTATAAAAAAAAAATCCTTCTATGCATGAAAAAGTTACAGTCCGGAAACGAATGTGTGCACACATAAAGGATTCCATTTCCTTTATAGTCTAAGTGTGCGTTGACCTTTGAGGAATGGATGTGGGTCTTGCATGCGACACGTCATCTTGATGTGCTGAACATTTTGTGCAAAGTTATTTTAAAATCCTTCAATTCATGATAAAGTAGCAGCCCTGACACGAAAATATGTAAGGACAGACACATGGGGACATGGACAGACGGTGCGATTTTAATATGCACACATTGGGGGCATAATATGTACTTAATTGTATATGTATGTTCAAAATAGTCATGTTGCTAATTTTGTTTTCATGAATACCGGCTTGACTGTAAATGTTTCAAACATGGATTTCAAAAATTGTCTTTTCAATGCTTTCGTTTTAAGTTTGCCTGCCGTGACCGTAGAAGAAAACTATCTGAATTGTTACGTAAATATTGCTATCATGATTAATAAATGATAAAAATGGCGATACCCATGGGAGCCCCCAGTGCTTTTACCATCGTATGGTTCCGTAAACTGCAGTATGAAATATATATTATTTGCAGTCACAAAATAAATGATTTTTTGTTAAACTTGTCCCATTTTGTTTTTATTACGTTATCAGTTCTAGCCTACGTCACCAATACAGACACTTTTTGACCGCCATATTTGAAGCGTACGAACTGATAAACATAACGTTTTCCTTTAAATGTATGACTTCAGCAGAATAGTGTGACACAAAATAAGGATAAATAACGTCTAAATTAGTAAAGAACAATTGAAATGGAATTAAACAGGACAGAAACATTTGTTTTCAGATATTCCTCTAAAGTGGCGGTAATTTGTTTCGTCATTCTAGAGGATGAATGTGTACATGAATCTCGTAATAGTAGCCGTTAGTTGTAGGCAGTTATACATGTACTATCAGTTTGAAGAGGGTCACTGACAGTCTTTTTATATTTTATTATGTATTATAAGAAAAACGACATCCCATCGGAGTGCATGGAAAAGAAACTTTGCTGGATGGAGAATTCTTGTAAGTGACTCGTTTAATCTAGGAAAAACACGAAAGCAAAGATAGCATCAATGTAAGCTTTAACCTTTGAATATTAATCATTTTGCCAAACGACGTGCTTACAGACGTTGTTGACAAAGTCGAATCGCTGGCACGGCGGCCATTTTTGTTTGGAATTGAAACAAATATTTCAGAGCTTCTCTAGCCAACCAGGAAAGGCAAAAAGAGTGAGGCTGCAAATGGGAGACGGTATATACGGAATTGGTCAGTGTGTATACATATTTATGTACAAGGGCTCATGACCAATCATAATCAAATTTATTATAAATGTACATATACACATCAAACACCATAAAACATGTAATGCAAACCGATTAATAAAATACGTTGTTATTTAATATTTACATTTCAAATTCTCAAAGCTAAGGTGGCAATCTAGAACTTCCTCTTATCATTCTCTATTAAAAATAAAGAAATATTCTAAAATGCTGTATGTAGTAAGTTTTCTGACAGCACATACTTCTGTGGATTCTTTATAATCTCAAAACTAAAACAAACGATTTGAGTCAAATTTAAAATGATATTAAGATCTCTGTAGTATATTCAACATGTAACACAAAAATCTGTAAGTGAATTTTACCATATGGTTGTTAAAACAGTACACACAGTCTTCATTACACACAATTCAAATGATGTGAAGTAAATAGAATAGGTTTCTACAGTTACTTTGAAATCCATTCATGTTGCCTTCTGCAAGGCAGTACAACATCCTAAATCATATACGTGTACATGTACTCTACAAGATTGCTTATGTAACTGCTGTGATTGGTTTAACATGTTTGAATTTCTTCCCCAACAATTCATATAATCAGTCTTGAGAATAAAACCTAAACTCAATAAATAGAAAGAAATATTGTAAAATTAAAAATAATTTCCGTAAAATACAATGTACTCTAGATTCACAAGTGTTTGTACCGCTCTTCATCATTTGGTGGTGCATATTTTCATGATAGAGCTTTATTGCTACAAAAATACCGGTTTTGTTTTTAGTTGATAAAAGTGGCTCCTGCTAATTTATTTAAAACACGTTTTAAAGACCTCACTACCTTTTCCACACAATCTGTTGCCGAACAGCGAATTATTTTATATTTAGGGTGTATCCTGTGATGTCGCTTCGTGAGCATTTACGGACGTAGAAAAACCACCATTAAAGATGTGAAACAAGAATACCATTGATGCAAAGCATCAAAGGTCACCGTAAATAGTTTCTATTTCAACATATTTTAAGCGAAGCATTAAGACAAAAACGTTAAACAAACACTCGGGGTTTCGGATGCAGAAACACTTTACAGAGAAAATATTATTAAAACTTATTTTGTTTTCATATGGAACGTTAAGATTTTTGCACAATGACAGATGTAATAGACTTTGTTAGAAGACTTTAGACGACAAATGCTCGCTCTCTATTTTTTAAACGTGTAGGCAGCCTCAATCCGTTCTGGTTACTCAATCGGATTTTTTAGACCGGTATGCGACATATTTTTGAAGACGTTTGCAAATTTAGAACAAAATAAATTCGACAATAAGGTTAGTGCTTTTGCAGTTCATTTAAAATATATGTGGAAATAGCGAACAACTTCAGGCTTTGCAACAAAACATATCTTACGTTACAAAATAATAATTTCAAATTAATTAGTTCATATTTTCAAAAAATGTAAAATGACATAAGTAAAAGTTTTAGTCACGTCGACATCAAACAACATGAGTAATTTAGAAGTTTATGAATATTTTGTAAAAAGATAAATGGTAAAGACCAAAAGTTTCGAAAATATTATTTGCAATACGCAAAACTGTTCTCATAACTAGTGGCCCTTTAACGCTTCCGTACAAAACAGATAAGGAAGAAGTTGTTTTACGTTTTCGTTTTGTTTTTAATGATACGAAAATAAACTTTAAAATTAAACAAAAACACATAAATAAATATTTCGTTTATTTATCTTTGTTTTATATTAAACTGTTAAAACGCACCAGGCAGCATTAGAGCAATATTCATTAATAACAAAGGACAACTAACAATCAAAAGCAAACACTCCTTCCTAATACAAATATCGTTCCATATAGGACACCGCATTTCTGTGCCGCGCCAATAAACACATTTTGGTGAGACGTAAGTGCATAGTTGCTGTGGTAATTTTTTAAAAGAAGTAACCAAATTTTGTCAAGCATATAAATGAACAAAGTAAGAAAATATAAAATAAAATGACCTTACTAAGATAGTAAGCGAAAATGGGTAATCGTATACATACCACGTCTAGGTCCACTAGTTTTAATTCCCTGGCAAAGAATTCTTTTATTTGCAGTAAAATCTTTTGTAAATTTAAGCCAATAAGTTCCATTTTGCATCTCCACTAATCCATACCGAACAGCCGCCTGAGCAGCTAAAACATAAGAAGACGTCACTCTGTTCATTGTTCTATATCTTATAAGCTAGATGGTAGATAATACAACATTAAAGGGTAACGTTAGTTCAAATATAAATGAGCCTGAAATTAAAGACCTTGTTTACACATACACACAGCTGAACGAATTTTTGAAATCGGATAAAAATACAAGCGCTATGAGAAAACTAAAATTTAGTAAATATGCAAATTAGACATACCATTAGACCCGCCCATTTTTCATAACGTAATTTGAATCCCATTTACTCAATATTTCACGATTGTTTTTCACCTGAAATTGGTACATGTAACAATAATTAAATGTTATGTATGTTACCATGTTTTAATATAAATTTGGAACTGCTGTCTTAAATTAAGTAGTAATAGCAGTAATAGCAGTAATACCTGCATGGATATTTAATTACAGCACTATGACAATACAAATTCAAAATGACCGCCTCAGTGATTCTTCATTTATGAAATTTTCAATATTCAATATCCTCACATTTAATACTCCAATTTTAGAGGGTTTTTAACGGTGTGTCCCTCTTACCAAGGTCTTCAATTTAAAGTCAAATTATTTTCTGACTTTCCTTGCCCTTTTATATATTTGTGTTGATAGTGATCATACCCTATGCAGTTGTACAAAGCGATCTGAGAGACGGCCGGATCCACCAGCTTATCTGACCGTATGAAATGGCATGATACCACCAACAACTTTGAAAGAGCAAAGTTTACAAATGTGTAATGCAAATTCCTCAGCTATGTTACATTTGTAACAGAAATATATTACACAAAGTCAATGCATTATGATAATGTTATTTCAATCTAAAATAATAATCTTGTAATCATCATGCAAGAATATGGACAACATTTCTAATGGAGTTATGAAACAAGTATGAAATATAAACTGAAAAAATATCTGAAACTATTTCATGGAAAACACGAGGATCGACACACGAGAGTAAACATACATAAAACAACAGCCTATGACATACAATGTAACTGCAATCAGTAGAAATATGAAACAGCATTGTAAACCTTTAATGGTATAATTACATTGTGATGTAAACGGATAACGTACAACGCAAATATGAAACACAACAAAGAAATATACATAGAATCGGTATGTTTGACTCACTGCTGGGTATATAATGTTCAGTTGGTAAAATTTGCTTAGAAGGAATCTAAAACTGAAAATATTTTACAGTGAAACTTAACCTTGCCTACGATTCGAAATGGCCAAAGGTATTTGGTTATCATTGACATAACAACAAACGATCATTTGAACCAAGTTTGATAGTATCTAAGATAACAGAGGAGTTCACAGACGCTAATCAACATTGTCTCATGTTCGCGTAAGCCAATATTTCAATTGTACATGTTCACAAACATCTCAGTTACTTAAATGACAGTACCAGTCTCATGCTACATGTGTAAAGGTCTAGCTTTTGCAAATTCACCTGAAAACACGTGTTTTTCATCATAGAATACGGATCTGATTACAGGACCCCTGATGACATTTGTCCAAACTTCAGAACTTCCATTTAGTGTTGTATTACTGTAGTTTTGAAAAGTCAGCGGTGAGCCATTTATTTTCAGGCATATATTTGCATTTGCCATCCAAGTATAATACTCTTCTGTCGAAGATTCTGGTAAATAAATTCCTTCTGTAAAAGACAATGGAGATGATGACTAAGCTAGAAATCAAAGAATCAATGTAAAACCAGTACAACACAAAAATGTATGCAAAAGTTTGCAGTAAACTGGCTGCGCGCGTGTTTTTGTCGTTGTTGTTAGTTAAAAGTTTGTGTTAAGTATTAATTCAGATGAATATATACCTTTAGTTTGACTAAAATCACATAAATTTCGAAGCGATACCGAGCAATTAAGCCAGGAAAAGTGCTGATATACTGGGTCTAGTTGAAGACAAAACATTTCCATTTCACCATCTTCGACACTTTTCGCTGTAAAAGAATGATACCACGTCTTTAAAAATAATATATATTATCAAATAATTATCATTCTTTGCCGTTTATGATAAAATTTATTATCTAAACAAACATATACCTACAGTTGTATTTGAGTTATGCCATTAGAGTTTTATTCTGACTGTATAGTTATTTTTATGAAAGCACTAAAGAAAAGTATGCAATAGTTTTCGCTTCTACAATAAGGTATATAGGCCTTTAATTTTCATATTTTTACGATAAAATATTCATCTTTTCATATTTAATATGTAGCATTTTCTGCAGGTTCTCAGAAATTTGTTTTGATATTAAAGCTTTTGCGAATGACTTTTATTTCATGAAAGACAGTCACCTTTAGACAATACATTAATATCAGTTTATGTCATGTGCGTTAATGTCATGTTACTGCTTTGGTTGGAACGAGACTCTGCCGAGTTCCCGCAAAACAGTATCGGAGAGACGATATATTTTCATCTGAGCCAATGTCTCATCTTAGATATTTTTTCTTGCATACCGTGTAACACCTTAAAAAATTCTAAATGCAAACTTGAAACTCAAACTGATGCATTATCATATACACTCAGCCAAAATGAAAACTTTACACTTTTATTGTACAAATATTTAACACAATATTAAATCAATGTATTTCTCTCTGACTGTATAAAATAAGACAAATAACAAAGGCGATAATAAGCCTAAAAGCTGAAGTCATTTATCATGAATATAGTGAAAACAGACAGTTTATAAAAAACAAAATTGGTTGTCAAAACAAAATATTCATTTTGCTGTCAGTTGTGAGAAACTTATGTCAAGACTAGAAAACTCAACAATGTTTTATGAAAACACAATGCAAAAGCGAGAGTTGAGACTCCAAAGATTCACATTCTTAAATTACCACCCTTTGAATTGAATATATAGGTGAATTTAAATCTGAAAGCTCCTGTGATAATTTTTTTTTTCTAACTCCCCAACTGATAAATTTTAACATTCTTACACATGATTGAATTCCACCTCCTGCATTGTGAGGTATTGGTGTTTCTTTCTCATGCATAGTAAATCCCATTATAATCCTGTAAAGTTTTCATGGTCGGTCAGTGTAGACAAGTGTTAAGATTCTGTGTTTCGGAAAGTGTCGTATGTTATTTATAACGCTTCGTAACAAGTAATATACAAGAGCTGTCTGACACATTTTTCCAACGTGGCTAAAATCACCGGTATGCTAGAAATAACAATCGAAGCTTTTTTATCCGCTGTTACATCTTATTTAGTACAGATAACTCAACATTTGATAATCAATTATAACATGAATGAACTACTTGCAATGATTTATAACACGTTAACACACGAGTGTCAGTCGTATGGGAACTAACACACTCTACTATGTTGTGATATCTGCCTCTGCCATTTAAGTCATAACTGCCTGTTTACATGACGCAAAATACCCGGTCTGACAAATGTGAATTGTGAATGAAAATGCAAAGTCGAACACAGTTCCTAAATATACATGTTGTTCAAAATTGCTTTACATTCTTCTTGTTAATTGTTGTTTGTGTTATGAACATAGTTTATACGAAAACGGAAAAGTATCTTTTTTTCTCGCAGTTTTTCATACAGGCATGCGCATGCAAATGAATGAACCGTATGTCGGGGCCACGCGTCTTCCAGATTCAGTTTCATTAGAAGCGGTACGCTTATCAACTTAACAACAAAGCGCTAGAGCTAGCCGGAGCTTATACATCTCCATTTCATTATAATATTACATTCACTTTCTTCTTTTCTAAATTAAATTATAAAGTACAACATTTCTATGGGATACTTTCATAGACAAGATTTATTCTAGACACATTAGTAAGACACTTTAGAAAAAATGTCTGTGACAAAACTACGAGAAGAGCTGCAAATGAAGGGAATACGCTTCCTAAAACTACTGAGTCTGCCATCGTAGACTCCTATATCCACTAACTGCAGCCTGTTAATGTAGGCTTATTCGATTGAACCACATCAGAAATATCTGCACCCGCTGTCGGTAGCCTTCAATCGGAGTCTTTAGAAATTTAGTTGACAATTTCGCACTTATTACCTGCAGTCTACCATCGTAGACTTTGATCCACTGGTATCACAATACTTGCACTGATATAAGAAATGCTTGCATATATTGTAATCTTTTTATGTCTTTTTTATTACTTGTATTGCTCAATGAGGAATCTTTGCATCATTCTTCGGGACGAACCTCCGCTCTTGGTGCCTCCAACTACATCTATTACTGGAGGCAATATCGGAGGTTCTTTGGGCATGCGGCTGTCTAATAACAGCCCTGTCCCTACGAAAGGCGAATGCAGACTGGCTCGGTTACACCAGACTTGATATTTATATTACTCAATTTATGTATTTGTAATCATTTTAGTATAGTGATTGTTTCTATGGAATAATGTTTAATAGCACATGCTATTCAAGTCACGGTGTATCAAGCCAGTTGTCCGCCAAAAATAAATTACTTAGATTTTCACTGGTGTTTTGTCAGTTACGTTGTAGTATGCACTTTGAGTATAAAATAAAACTGAAAGACAGTTTAACTGCCATCATTTAAGAAGTGACTATATTATGAATTTAAACTTAAATTATTGACAACGCATTTCATTTCAGAAGTAACTTAATATCGAAACTTTAAAACGTGTAAATATAAATCATGTTTATTTTTATGAATCAATTATTCAATAAAAACTATAAAACAAATTAAATATAAAGAACAAAGAGTCTCTGTGGTGTTTTGTCAAATTGAACTGACATGTTATGAACAGAAATCACATTTTACGTAGCTAAAAGCATTAAAGTCCCAGGACCACATTGATAAGTAGCTCTTATTTTACCAAAAGAGATGTCTTACCGGCGGAAATGACATTTATTTTTACTAAAACATTCATAACTTTGCTTTTTAAATCGATGTCATTGTTAGAAAAATAGAGCAGTATTTTTTTCAATCATATTGCAAAAACTAAAAAAACGACTGTCTGCAAACTCTTTTTGTGAAAACGCGACTTGAATACAAAAGTAATGAATACGTCAACATTGTTTTAGGGTAAATAGAACATGGGTCTATCATTATCCTATCTGTATATGTATTTTACAATATCAGTAAATTCAAAGTGATCCTGGGACTCTAATGTTAACAAAGTTGAGATAGCAAACCATCAGGGTTAGATATGTTTACTGATATTAATCTATCGCCATTTTCTGCTAATCCTCCACATGCAATTCCTAGTTGATGTACACATTCGGTCTCACATTTTGCAGATTTTGTACTCCATATACCATTATTCTTGGTATGGCTTTCTCGCAAGCAAAAGCACTGGAAAACATATAGGGAAACTTAAGAATTTTAATGTAAGTTAATCGCTACACACAGTTTTATCTATATGCACATTTCTTAAGTCTTTGAGAATTATTTTCAACAATGTTATAAAATTTAGATCTGTAAAACTTTTTTAATTTTGTACAAGACGGGTGGCGAAAAGAACCAAAGGTCGCCGGCTCAATTAGGGCTGTGGTTCGGATCGCACTTCCCGTTACTCTACTATACTTGTTTTTCTTCGAAGCCGGAATCTACGGACGCGTATGATGGTCGATAGTTACTGTTTATGTCAACTAGACATGTATGTGGCAATATGTTGACTTTGCTTGATAATATTTTGCATTTGTGCGTTATGTCATGAAAAACTAAAACAATTGTTTAGAAACAGAGCTTTTTCTTTTCGTAACACGTTAGATGTAAAAAAGCAATCACAATATCATATCTTGCTAAAACTATTACTAAAGAAACTTCTTCCCGAATCCGACACATATTGTTTGGCAAATAAAGTTCTTATCTGACGTATATTTCTCGCGCAATGCTGAAACCGAACACCATCATTTACTCTGCAGCCCTCAGCTATAATGAATTACAAGAGTGCTAAGATGGCCCTATATCGCTATCCTGGCCCAAAGACAAAAAGTAGGTCTAAAGTCATGATCGAAGCCAACCGCTGACAATTTTTAAAATCTCTTCGCGAAACGATAAACACATTCTTAACGTAGGCCGAACATCAATGTACATAGTGATCTAACGTTTGACCAGATGTTACGCAGTTTAGGTCTTGACTTAAGTTCATCAAGACAAACTTTCTTTCAAGATGACTAATGCCGGTGTGTCAAATGTGGCTTCTAGAGTTCGTAAGTTTTTTTAATGATTTGAGCCGAAGTCCTACTTTTTGATCCCACGAAAACGAGCTCGTCTAAAACAACATTCTGATAAATTTTCAAGATGATTTGGTTCAAAATGTGAATTTTAGATTTCTAATATTCTATGGGTTCACCTTGTGATCTAGATTTTAAGATGTGAACAAATTTCAAACTTGACCTATAGCATTATCAAGACATTTCCAGAATGATTTGGTTCAGAGTTTGCTTCTGGAGTGATCACAGGGGTTTTCTATTATTTACCTGGTGTCCTAGGTTTTGATCACACGTAATGCAGTTTCTATTTACGGATGATTGGGTACAAAATGTGGTCTCTACAATGTTTGGAATATTGTTTTATCATTTGATATGGTCTAGAATTTGACCCCGCGTTTCATGTTTTTGGTCGAGAGATCATCAAAAATATTCTGGCCAATTTTCATGACGATTGTACTTACAGACTGTTCAGACGGTAAGTGTAGACAGACAGACGGCTAGTGTGAGCTTAAAAGAGAACATTTTCATAGGTCATCTACTCTAGTTTCACCGATGTCGGAGCTAAATATTAACTCATCTTTTAGTAATAAATTATTTTACACTAGCAAGATAAATCTTTCATGCAAAAACTACACCGTTCAAAATGATTTTACTCGCTAATTCTTAAGTAACGAATGTTACGATTATCATGTAATTATTTCTATCATTATCTTGCATTTCCCCCCTAAGATTTCAAACATGATGCGATGTTTTCGCATCAAATCTACATAAATATCTAGCAACTGGCGACCATTATACGCTTCCGTAGGAATCACAAAATGGTTAATAGGCAAACAGATTTATATCGTGGCATATATCTGCCACCACATTACCACTTAATAAACACGTTATGTAAGTAGTTTGTCACTTAATAATCATGATAAATATCTGATTAACTCGTTAATTTGTATGTTAACAGAATACTTATGTCAACACAAAAAAGTGTATGTTATTGCCCACTACTACCAACAGATACCTACATACTGATATGTAAGATATATGTTAAGTGATTAAAGTGTTATGTAACTAGGAAGTCAGATAAGTATCGTGATAATTATGCGGTTTACGTGCTACATGTATGTAGCTAGTTAGTCAGATAAGTATCGTGATAATTATGTGGTTTACATGTTATGTAACTAGTAAGTCAGATAAGTATCGTGATAAGTTACATAACACGTTAACCACATAATCATCACGATACTTATCTGACTAACTGGTAAACTACATAATTATCACCATACTTACCTGACTATTAATTGATATAAGTATATTATCTTAACATACAAATTAACGCGTTAATAAGATATGTATCATGATAATTAAATGACTAACTAGTTATATAACGTGATATTTAAATGGTTATGTGGTATGTCACCATAGATTGACAATCAATTCGTTTATGCCTCTTTTCTTTTATTTGAAACTACTATTTTTCTTCGATAAAAATATAGTGGGTTCTTGTACATGTACTATACACTTAGGTGTTCTTTCAAACGCCATTTTGTATACTAACACACATACATTAAGTTCCGTATTATAAATAGTAGAACATACCCGTTGTTGTGAAATCCCTATGATATTTCCGTCAGCACAAGCACTGAAACACTGGCCAGGACTTCCTATATTGCCTACTTCAGATTTGATCATATCAGCTCTCTGCAGACTTGCTTGATTGAAACATCCTTAAAGATCACTTAAAACTTAAGTACGAGATCAAATGTTTCTTGCTATGAATATCTGCGGTATTTACCTTACTTTTAGTTTCAATTTATCTCATGTATGAATATCATAGCATTGAAATAGATTAAGAAATATAGAAAGTTGTTTTATCTTCAAATATCTTTTTTTCACATAAGCTACTAGTTTGTCAATGTTTTCATTTTACAGGTATTTGTGTACAATGTACATCGTAGTCTACTTTTATCAAACAAGGCTTTATTCCCTTCAACGCTCACCGCATTATCCAAAAGATAAAACTGCATGACAGTCACAAGTGTAATATTATCATTATCAATTTCATGCGTTTATGTCAAAGTTAATGTGTTTTCACATATGAGTTATTACAACATAATTATACATGCACATTTACCTTGAAATCGTTTTAAGTAAGCGCATCTCAAGAGTTAGGCATTGAAACTTAAGACACTTTGCGTAAGTCTTATGAAACTAATCCTATTATCGTTCGATTAAGCATATTACATATTGCACAGATAAGTTATTATAAGCATTCCTGAATAAAAAACCCGCGAAATAAACAATGTGGTTAAAAAGTCTTTGACATTTGATTTCAAGCTTCTACATTCATTACAAACGATCAGTTGATGTAACACATGCGGTGTGATAACAGTTTATTCAGGTGAAAATGAAAATAAACTGCAGCTATATTTGTGCTGGATATCAGATTTATGCCAATGAGTACATGAACCTCTTGACTTCGATGTGCTATTTTACATTTGGCCTGGGTGAACCAAGCACTATTAACTTAATATTTAAGAAATAATCTATGGCTTGGAGTGCTTTATCGAAATTGAAGCATTCCCCGGAGGTGATGTGCTTGGCGGAATAATTCACGAGGGCGAAGCCCGAGTGATTTATTACGCATGCACATTACCGACATAGATTATTTCGATTCTTATAAGCCGAATTTATGAAAACTATCGTATTAAAGTACTACGGACCTTTTTCAGTTCGGGGGTAATGTGTAAAATGGCATAAATAGTAGCTGTTTGAATTCACTCCCCTATTCGGGCAAACAGTTGAAGATATCATACATAGCTATATCATACAAACTTATTTTAGTTTAATCATCTAATACATAGAATATATGAAATACCTAACTTTGACATTATGCAGAAGACATCACATTTTAGAACTGAACAAAGCAGACAATAAATTTAAATGCGCATCGCTAAACTGAGCTGTACAACGTTTTAACGTGAAGCAATGACGTCAGTGTGATGACGTAAACGTTTTCATTTATTGTTTTGTCACCCAGAATCAAAACACAACCAGACGGTTAATCCTGAATTTTCTTTTTAAAGGAAAACAAGGTGAAGGTATTCTAATGCTTAACTGTCACAACCTACAAAAATATTTAGGTTCTTAATCACAAATCGCTTCATGGGACTGTATTTATACAGATATTATATTTATTTCTATATTTTATTTTTCTGCGCGAGAGTACATACGAAAGTCGGAAGGAGCTACTTCCATGTCAGAAACTTCGCCTACTTTTCCGAGTGCTTTAATCATATTAAAGCACTCTTTTTTCCGAGTGCTTTAATCATATTAAAGCACTCGAGTTAACTATAGAAATATACCATATGCATGTTAGAATATAAAATATTGCACCGAATACAGAGACAGTTTATTTATATAAAGTTGTTAATGTAGTGCACATAATACCTATATATGCAAAGTTCACGAGTGTTTCGGAATATCCAACCCATGCACCATCCTTGTCTATTGCTAGTGTGTCCTTTATTTCAACAGAGATGCCTCCAGGACCATACTTTATTGGAGGATTTGCAACTGTGCATGTATTATTTATTTTTGTCCAGAACGAATAAGAATCTGATATGTAATAACTTCCTTCAGCTGTATAAAACAAAACTGTGTATACATTAAATTCCTCAAATCTTAACTGGCTTTTATAGTTAATACACAAAATGTACAAGAATACCACTTTAACAGAGATCAGCTTGCAATGCACTTAGAAGTTTAAATTCATCTACAAGTACAGTTAAACACAATTACAATGTATATGCATAAAAATGTTTTCCTTGTTCCTTGACACAAATACAGGATGATTACCGTTTCATTTCGGACATTTTTGCGACCGCAAATACGGTAAACTATTCAATAAGAAGACAAGTTGGCCCTAGGTTGATCATCTGAGCAAGTTATTTTTCATGTGGTCAATCTGTGGTCAACAGATTAAATTAATGCAACCAAGACATGTAAATGTAGGTACTGTTGTACTCCATAGTATTGTGTAGTAATGTAATGAGACATTAAATGTTTGTCTATGTTTGGTAACTAACAGCGATCCCTTTTCGCACAGGACTGCAACCATATCCTGTTTCATAAAAGGGGACAATGCATGAATTCTACAGAGCAAGTTTGACAGTATTTTATCCACACATTCAATGAGAAGAAGCTTTAGATACAGTGAACACAGTGTGCACTGGACAGTTACCATTCACGTAGTTTTGAAAGGGGACAATGCAAGGATTCTACAGGCCACGTTTGATGACATTCCACACGTCGTTTCATTAAGACAAGCCATTCAGTGATCTTTTCAAACAGTGGCTCCTGTGTGCACAGGACCCGAGCAGTTTCTGTTTTTGAAAGGGGACAATGCAAGAATAATAATGGACAAGATTGTTCATTATTCTATCCGCAGGTTCATGAGAAGAAAATGTTCTTCTATATTTAGTAACAATGGTCCCTGCGTACACTAGACCGAAACCATTTCCTATATGTTTGTCGGCGGACAGTGCAAGGATGCTAGAGTGCAAGCTCGACAATATTCCATTAATTGGTTCATCAGAAGAAGCAATTAAAGGTTAGTATGTTTGGTAACAGTGGCCCCTGTGTGAACTGAATCGCAACCAATTCCTTCGATTTTAAAAAGGTTAATGCAAAACTGAAACAGAAAGTTTGGTAAAAATCCGACATACAGTTTTTTTGAGAAAAATACTTTATAAGTTAAATGTTTACGATGGACGACGGACTTAGTACCCCAACCCACACTAATGGTTCATCCAAAGTCTACGGCTCAGGTGAGTTAGCAAGCCAAATTTTTATCTTCAAAGTGACCTTATTGCATTTAGGTCAGGAAAACATTTTACAGTGATAAGTTCTTTATCATTAGATACAATGTATAAATGAAGAAATGTTTGTCACTTGGTTAATCTTAAACGATTTAAAATATTCAGTAAAATAATAAAACTGTTACACAGATTCGTGTTATTTGGTTACAATTGGTAATATTCATTGTGTATGAGAGTACCTATAAATCAGATTTGAAAGGTCATAATATTATCAGTTAAACCTTTTACAAAATTAATATATTTCAGTCTACTTATGCAAATGTTTAACAGTAACTGGTATTTAAAAATATCTTACCTTTTACATTATTTATTTGTATAATCGATAGGAAAATTGACAGCATTTCCAGTAGTATTACTGAAGAAAAAATATCCATTAATATTTTCACAGTATGCATATCTGATCTAGACTGCACAGGAGAACATCCACAAGTAACGGTATACAAGGAAGTACTTAATAATTATGCCGTATCTGGATGTAGAAACATATTGTAAAAAGTTAAGTTGCATAATTGTATAGTGCTCTATAACATCGGTAATTCAATACATGTTAATAGTCAAACAACAAACGGCGAGCTAAACTATTTGAAGGAAGGTTTCTTATATTAAACAGTACCCGTATTACATGTTGGTTTCATCGTAGTTGTATTTTATGTCGTTTGTATTCTTTTTGTATTGCACTCTTAAAGTGATAATACAAAAACTGTACCATTCGTGTGTCCATCGCAATTTAAAGGAATGCATTCACAAAGTGATTATTATCTTTTATTTTATGTTTTCCAGTGAATTATAAAGTTTTCGCAGTGAAATAAAAGTGATAATCCACAGTTTTGAAACAGTGGATTACCATTTTTTATTTTCTCACTGTTTTTGCAATCTTTTACCCGGATTTACGTCAAAAAGTATACCTAGCGTAATTAATGCTGGAAACCATGCGACGATGACGTCGTTAAAATGACGTCATTTGCGCTATGTTTTCTGATGACGTTTCCCGCGAATAAACAGAAAAATTGTTGGTATCGGTGTAATATCACGTTAATTTCACTCGTGAACACCAAAAATTTTTTTTTTCACTCGTGGCTGCGCCAGTGAAAATATAACTTTTGGTGCCCACTTTGTGAAATTATAACGTGATCTTACACCGAAACCAACAATTATCCTCTATTTTCATTGGCAATCATAACGAAAGAAAGTTGAAGCTAAATATCAAATCTACGGCTCGGATGAGTTAGCAAGCTATATGTTATCTTCAAAGTGACCGTATTGCATTCAGGTCAGGTATAATGCCTAGAACAACATAAATCCTATGAAAACAACTTACAGCCAGTAAATTCTTTATCATTTACTATAAACCAGTTTTGAAACGTATTTTCAGTTTAACCTTTTACAAATAAACACAATTTCAGTCATATAAATTTATAACAGTTTTATTCCTATTGAACATAGTTGAACAGTCACAAAATATTTTTTTTTGTTAAGACTGGACCAGTCATAAAATGAGTTTCCATCATTTGTATGATTAAGTTTTGTTTGTTCAAACTCATGAAAGAAATGAATGAATTCAAAATGATTAAGTATTTCCTTTAAATTATCGAAACATGTTTCATGTTTTAAGTTTTAAGAACTTTTCTTCGCCGCAATTTTTCTTTGTTATAGCGTTAATATTTATGCATAAAGGAAAAAAATCGGTGGGTATATCATTCCTTATTTCGCCCTGTCCCCAGATGGCAAGTCAAAAATGCAATATTATTAAATTATTGCGACTTTTCGCCAATGATTAATCTAAAAACTGGGTTTTTGCAAGAGTACCAAAGTTGAATTGCATACCGTTTATATAATACATATTTAAGCGAGTCTTGAGTTTGGGCTGGTAGAATATAATTTTTTTTATTATATTCTGGACATGAGCGTTTTATTTGCTCTTTACTGACTCTTTTTAAAATATGACTTCAATTTAGCTTTTTCTCGTACATGCTGTTTTTTTTCAAATTATATTTGTTAAACAGTACATCCAACAAAATGATACAGTAACATGTGAACACAAAACATGATTGAATTGGTTTCTTTTGATAGTACAGTTATGATGTCAAACTGATTGATGTTCAAGGTGAATGAGAATAATCAGAATTGTAACCAGAAGGTGCAAGCTTGAAAATTGTTTTGAACAATCCCTCCACATTTCAAATAAAAACCTTGCAAAGAATGACGTCATAGTTCTTTGTTTGTGTCTTGTTTGCTTTAAATATAGATCAGCTAGGGAAATTGCATATATTCTATGAAAACAATCATTTCATATGCAAAGTTTGATCAAGTGAACTCATTTTGTTTTAGCTCTGCAAAAGGCCCGACACTATATCTACATGTAGCAATGCTGGAGTTCCATACTTTTTCTTGGTTTCATGACAAACGAAACTATTATGTCTGTTTATTAAGTCCATATTCTCCAGGGTGTCATAGACATTACCTGGTTTGTGTCTGCTTCATCTTTGTCAAACGTTTTTACCATCTTTCCTGAACAGTTATACAGGTTGTGAACAGTTTACGTGTTGTCTTTGTTGTCACTGTTAACCGTTTTATTGTTCATATGAGTGTACGTATCATCATCTATTTCGGCATAATCTTGTTGTTGTTTTTCTACTATAGCACTGAATCCCATAGCTGTTTTTCTGCCGTTTAAGTTTTGGAGTCGAAATTGCTCATTTCGTTAAACACATGATCCTACGTTGTAAAGCTTTCTGATTGTAAACAGCCTAAAAATGGCCTTTTATGTATAATAATACATGCTATATATAATAGCAATGTTCATGCGAATAAGATGACTCTAGCATTTTTTATTACGAGCTTCCAAGTCATCCTTTCCTGCACCTAAAGGATTCAGCCAAATTTCAAGTGTAGTTGTAGTGCTGTTTAACCTTTATTTGACAGTTCGTTCAATTATTTGATGGATAACGATTTATCATAAAAGGTCACAAACGTAGCTTTTTGTGCAGAAATGAGGCATTTCTCAATAAATGTTTTTGTTGCAGAGTGTATGGATTTAATTTAAGTACAGTTAGCATATTTCTAACATTTTCAGAAAATAATCAGCTAGTTGTAGGGTATGCCTCTATATTAAACGTTTTTCTCGTCTTACAAACACTACATGTACAATGTAGCAATAATGGCGCCAAATGTGAGCGTGTACATGTACAGTAAACACTGATTAAAAAGCAAATAAACAACAAATATCTTCTAATGTAAAACATTTAAGTTGTTTTCAGATGCCATCGACTGCTTACTTTATTTGTTGATAAAAAGACAGAGGAAAAAGAGAAAATGGTATTTTACTTAGTATCAAACAGAGAGCTGTAATAAGCAAATCCGCAATAACTCTGATGCCGAACACGCCGAACATTTTCATCAGTAGAACACTAGTTTGTAAAAACAAGAAAAACCGTGGTACCACATCCCACCGGCCCCCCACAAACAAAACAGGTAATGGCTGATGTTGAGGCATGGCTCCAAAGAATTCAAGGAGATCAAGCTTAACTTATACCTTAATCAAATGCCTATCCGGAGTACATCTGATATAAAGTTTGATAATATGTTGAAAAGCAAACTTAAGGCTTCCAGCCCATAACGGTCAATTTTTCAATTGTTATTTTCATTAACTTTATCCTTTCAATGACTCTTATTCAAATTCTGAAAGAAATTAACCGTCTACTTAAAACGATTTATGGAATTTTATACCCCTAGCCTCATCTTGTAAATAACTAACTGAACGGTATACCAGAAAGAATAATTTGTCAATATTTAGTAACCATTATATAACAATTCAACATAATTTTGGTAATAAAGTATTCAGTATACACTGTAGAAATACATTAACAACACAGACTCATTCACTTATGTGCCTGCCCAAATGATAGTGATGCAGATATGTTTACAAAGTTAAAAAAAATGATAAAAAAGGTAAAGGGGTTTTAACTCAAAGAAAATGCAAGATTTTATTCATGAGGCATCCATTCCACTCTGATAAATTTTGTTTTTATGATATTCTTAGTATAATGGCAAACAATGATGAACTTTTACCGTCTAGATTTTCAAATAACCAGATCTAAAATCAGCCATTATCCTTATTAGTTTCGCATGAATGAAGATTTTTATGATTATTTGCCGTAAAAATCATTTAAAATGGTTTAAAAGCTGAAAATGATAAGTAAAACAGAAGAAAAAAAGTATTAAAAATGTTGGGTACGGATAGAATTTGAACTCCAGTCGTAAAAAAAACAGCGCAGACGCATTAACCAATTACACTTCGACGAACGATTACTTAAACGGCGGAAAAATAACTTTATATAACTCTATGTAAAGAACGACAACTCTTGCAATTCTAGAAAAATAGACCGTGTCTACAGTTTTAATCTCAGAAGTACCTCAATTTTTCAATGAAGTGAGACGCATGCTTAAATCGCAATGCATCTTATACCCACCACATAATAAATATGCTGCGGCCCACAATAAAATGTATAAAAACGTAGAAGTACTACTTAAAAATTTAGACTCAGTACAGATTTGCTTTACTGATTTAGTAATATCATTTTATGAAACAATTGTACATGACTGTATGAAAGACAATGTCGCTCGGAACATGATGAAGAAGTCATAAAATGCTTTGATGCATATATAAAAAGTCTGAATCTATTTATGAGCTTAAAGTACTTACAAAGCAACATACTATTATAAAATGTCGGTAGGTCACTCGCTATTATCTGGGTGACATATTAAATCAAATTACTTCTAGGGATGTATCGACTCATATAACCCTCACAAATCAATGGTCCGAGCATTTCCTCACATTGTACCGACAGCTTGAGAGTAGCGACCGGTAACAATACGGCATACGCTATTATCGTTTTATAAAATAAAGTGCTCTCTTAAAGAATAACACACTTAAAATGGTTACGTATAGAAAACCTATTGAAATAAGCCATCTTAACACATTCAATCGTTTACAAAGTGGCCAAAACCTTCCTGATACATTTAAATGTAAACAAATAGACATTAATTTTTTTCATGGCACGGATATCGTTAAGTCACAGAAGTTTTATTCCGAATTGGGATCGACTCATTTATTCATGTACTACCATTGTGCAGAACACAAAAGAAAAAAGTATGTGTGACCGTTGGTATGCTTTCAATACCTTCCCATATGTCAAAGCTATTTTAGACACTTTTGGTCAGGCCACGACCCTTAAGAAATCACTTTTCAGAATCCTCATAAAATTTCCTACCAGGAACCAATTTCAGCTTATTTGGCGCTTTCCGTTGCAATAAAACCCTACCAGCCCCTGGGCTATATCTGTCTCTGAGGGTTTGGTCACACAAGGAAATAAAAAAAATTCAATTGGTTTATCAATATTTATGTAATTGTTATTCATTTCCTTGGTAGGTACACCAAGTTATAACTGACTAAAAACGTGTCCTGCATAATACCAGAAAACAAAAATAAGCATAAAGAAAATATAAACACATCAAGGCACCTAAAAGCAAAACCAAATTACTGCACACAAATACTTTAGGACAGACATTACTAAAGTAGAATTCATGAATTACTTCAAGCCAGTATCTGTTATTAATTATAAACAAGATTTGGAAAAGGGAATTTAACCAAATGTATTAATAACCAAATTAATTAATAACTGATATTGATGGACAAGCCAGGGGGATAGGGACATGGGAAAACCTGGATATACATGATCTGTGATGTATTACAACTGCTTAAATCATAAATAGATGTAGCTAGGAAAACTACATCTTTATCCTAGCTGTGTATCTGTCCAACTGTATGATTTAAAATACCCTCCAAGTATAAAGAAATTTGAGATGTTTGAGCAGGTGTCAGAATTAAACCACTGACAGTTGTTATAATTTCCTTTATGCACCATTAGTTATAGAGAGAATAAATTATATAAATAGAAGTCACCTGATACACTCTTAAATCACATGACTGAGTTGTCACATTTCATTTACATTATTAGGTATATACAACTAATAATTACAACTGTTTGAATGTTTCAAAATACAATAAATATGTTTTGAACAAAATGAAGACGATTCCGTAGAATTGTTGAAGTGTTTACATGAGTAATTTAGATCACACGTCTTTTCATGAATTGTGATAATAAAATAATAACATGTTAATTTAAAATATCAACTGATGATACAAACATGTTTGAAATTGAGGGATAGCTGCACACTAAAATACATCTAGTATGCACAACCCTTTGCATATTGATTATATCTAGTTGTTTCTGCTTAATTGTAGACTGACCCTGCATCAGATAAGAAAAGGTTAATATTCTGGGAACGAATTTAAACTTTTAGGAGTGAACTTCACAGTTACATTGAAAAATATTACTGACATCAACCATAAACCCAAAATAAGAGAAATTAAGTTACTTCTAACCAGATGGTCGAGAAGAATTATAACTCCTATAGGCAAAAATACTTTAGCGTTGTCAAAAATAAATCATTTGATAATTGGTCTTCCCGGTCCAGAAAGAGAAATAGTGAAATATATGCAGAAACTGTTTTTTAATTTCCTTTGGAATAAGGGAATAAGTAATATGTCCTTTTATTACAAAGTTTGGAAGCAATGGTAATGCATTTATAAAACAGAAACTAAATTTAATCTTAAATGATTTTGGAGGGATGTTTGGAAAGGAGTTGAAACTCTTACTGAAAGGCACAAAATATCTAATTGGCATGAGTTTTTGACTGAACCTGTGTGGAACAACACAACATTTAAGCTAGGTGGTAGAGTTTTGGTGGATCATTCTATCTTAGAAAAGGGGGTTTTCTTAGTAAACGACTTCATGAGCCATAATGGAAACCTTTATACTTTTGAAGAATTCCAAGAGATATATCATACTAGAACTAACTTCTAACAATATAGCAATATAATATCCGTTACAACCCTTAGCTATTGAGATTATAAACTAAGGTGGAAAACGATGCAGGAAAATTTATGACTCTTTAAACATACAAAAATGTCAACTAGTTTTTCAACAGAAGTGGTCACAAGAGTTGAATTTAAGTAATTTCAATTGGAAAGGTACATATATATTGCCATTTAAGTGTACTAAGAATACAAAATTACAGTGGTTTCAGTTTAGGATAAAATTAATCATCGTATTTTGGGTACGAAATATCTGTTACAGAAAATGGGTTTGGTGGACAGTAATTTAGGTTCTTTCTGTAATCAACAGGTAGAATCCTTAAAACATTTATTTTGGAAATGTGATATTATACATAGTTTCTGGTGTAGTTTTTAAACATGGATAAACAGATTGTGTGGGAAAAATACAGCAGTGCTTTTCTTGTGCTAACATTTTGTTGGGTAATGCATCCTATCCGTATGTTCTAAACTGTATTATGATGACTACATAGTTGTACATCTACCACTGCAAGTTGAACTCCATGGTTCCTTTATTAGATGTACTTGAAGGCAAAATTTTATTGTTGTGTGAATTTAAAAAGTTGAATTCTTTTAAAGCATTTACGCTTGACAGGTTTACTAAAATATGGAAACCATTTGCTGTGCTTGCCAACTAATTTGTAAATCCCAATAGTTCTCATAAAGTGACCATTTTGCTGAGTGTCTTAAGCTAATGCCCATCCATTTTTTGTTTCCTCTTTTTTTTTCGTCTCTTCTTCCTTTCATAATGCAGTTATCCACCCAGACTGCTTTGAACTTTTAATATCTTTTTCTCTTTTTCTTATCACACAACTGATCTACTTTGTCTTGGATATTATAAGCACAAGCTTTGTGGTAATCATGCAGAAGAAATAATTATTAGTTGATAATAGTTTTTCTTAATGCAACCTGTTAATTTTTGTTGCATACCAGAATAAGGTTAAGTTTATCGGTACAGCTTTTGATACCATTTCAGTGATAAGCGGTAGGCATATACATATACTTTATTATCATAGGTTTGCTATATTTATCTTTGAAAAACATGAAATTCTTCAATGTAGCTGATTGTTTTACTAAACCTATGCAATGACGAATGGGTATGTAACAAAAATATTGTTTGCTGTGCATGGTGAGGTATGCAAGCTTTCTTTCGTGGATAGTGTTGAGCACATAACGCTTACTTAGTTGGAACATGATATTCTTACATAATTAACTGATGAAGATCATGACCTGACTACACAAAGGTACAGTCTGATCATGATCTGCACTTTTTCGTCATTCAATCTGGAAATATAGAGCGAATTTACCTGTGAAGTTTTTTTTTAAATTAAACATCTAAGTGGCTAATCCAATTTCCCTTGTGTACTTCTCGATGCAAACCTCTTATTGGTTGTAAACAGTTTATACAAAAATCACATGAATTGACATTATATAGACATGTGTGTAGACATCTACCACATTGTGCTAGTGTGTAACATGTGAGTTGAAATAGTTATAAGAATAAATTAGAAAAAAAAATTCTGGGAACGACGAGCATCCTTTATAAAGTAGACCGATTAAGTAAAGACTGACAAAATTTCAACTCGTCTACAAACAAGCATATATGGTGCTCTGTTTAATGTATGTTCTCGTAGAGTAAAAATGGCATAAAGTAAATATGAGGATTATGATGGCACTATATAGCCCAATTGAGTCACATGATCTTCCGGACGTCTTACATTCTATTGTATGGTAAATTACATCTTAAGGAATTCGTGCCATTTGAATTTTGATTTTTTTGTTTAAACATGTAAACGAGTATGCATTACCAAACTCTGACCACTGACTATGTTTGTGTCTTCTATAAAGACAAATACGGTATTTGGGGTGTAATGGACACTATTCCAAAACATATTTAACTTAATATTTTCATAGTTTACATCTGCTACATTTTGTTTCCAGTTTGATATACTCACCTCCGGCAAATTTAGAGACTATACCTTTTCGCTGATTGTTACATACCGTGAGGATTAAACTTGTATACCGATACAGACCGAGGCCCACGACATGCCACTCCTGGGTGATTCTTACAAGAACCATTGCATACTGACTCCGAAGACAATGCATGCCCTGACACCGGATCCTCTTTGAAGCAAAGGCACTATTTTAACACAAAGACAATTGATATCAACTTCATTGAAATCAATACATTTTATTTTCTAGGGCAAATGAGTAGGTATTTATCGATCAATTCTAATTCTTACATTCAGAACACAGTGTTGCTAACACAAATAACATTCCGTTTCTGTAGCTAAGTAAAACGTATTACACTTAAACCGTTAGCATAGCTGATCATTTGAAAAAATGCCTTTAAGTCTATCAAAGTCTGCATCAACATTCTCGAAAGCACTGACCTGGAATACAACACCCTTTTGTACTGTAAGTATGCACTCTGGCTTCGTTTAAGCATCATTGGACGATATTTAAAAAAGGCAATAAATGCAAGCAAACTATAAAGTAACTTCATTACAAAATGAGATGTAGCATCTTAATGTGTACAACTGCTTGAGTGAGAAGCCTGGCATGGTTTAAAGAAGTGTATCTTTTGAGCGCAAGATAGTATTTGATCGTATTATACAATAATACAGAACTAAGAATTGTTATCAAATTATTTCTTTTGTTTATATGGGCAGGTTGAGGAGACATATGTAGGTTCAATGGAATCCGGTCACTAGACCCTAGTTCTTTTTACGAATAGAGCTCTTGGTTCTTTTACTTGCCCGGTGTATAGCACTGATACACGCGAGACTACCTCTGGGTTATCCCCTGATAGCCCCCCCGCTCTTCTAACCAGTTCATCTGTAGATGGGAGGGAAACACTGAAAAGCGTTTCTGAAATTAACATTGCCCTGGTCGGGATTCTAACCAGAAACCTGAGTGTTGATATACCACTCGACCCCCGCGCCACTATGTCGGAATAGTTACTGTCTGCTGTAATATATATCAACGTACCAGTTTATGAATATTTTTAGTTAGTTTTGAAGAAACTTAGTTAATCTCAAGACCTTATGACAACATTGTACACTACTGTTATTGTATATTCATTAGTATTGTTATCTTTTGATACTTTTAAAATACGACAACCGTAAAGATAATCAGTCTAATCTTCTTAAATGATTTATTATAACTACTGAATTAGTCTTGAACGGTGATAAGCTTCAAGGGCGTGCGATATGGACATACTTTTCAATTTAATATGTGTTAAAATCTTTGAATTCCTTCATACAATTTCGAAGCAGCCGGTAATTAATCTGCACTAGGCAAAGAAACCAGCATGTTGAATGTCTTACATGTTTTGAAATACAGCAAAACATTACTTTTGAAATAAACACGATATCATTACCTGAATGAGAAAACTCTGTAAGTCTGAGAAACATAGTGCAAATGAAAAGCACTTTGTTCAGCTTAAGCAGCATATCAATATATCAGTCCAATAACCATGATAACAACTTTGCAATTTAGGTATATAATCAGTGAATGAATTTTATTACCTGGAGTAGGAAGAAATCGAGGAAGTTGAAAGTTGAATTAAATGCTTAAGACCTAAACGCAAAGTATGGTTGTGAATATAAGTCCAATGTCCTTTGATAAAATAATACAGGAAGTATCCATATTGTCACAATTTAATGTTTAATGACATCAGATACAAATAACGACTGAATTTGTGAAGACCCTGCACAGTGTTTCGCTCTAATGTCCCTATTCATGTTAAAACAGTAGGCCTAAAGTTTGATTATACTCCGTGTATTTATTAGAGCAATGTACTGTTTAGTCTTCAAGTAATGTGTTTGTTGGGACTAATAGATGATATCATTAAGCTAATTTGTTCCAACAGCACTCCTTCAAGAAGGCATGTTACGATGAATTACGATCAGATGATACGAGGTATACAATTGGTAAAGTTTTGTTTAATTCATACTATTTCATGTTACAAAAGAAATGCATTTATAAAAATTGGAAATGACTTTGCTATATCCCCAAAGAAAGATTGCAGAAAATGCAAATAAAGGTAGTAAAATAGGCTTATTTTCAGAATCTTAAATTAGATATATTTTCATTGTTTTCCACAGGAGTGAAATTCGCGCAATGAATGTGAATTTTGGGAATGTAGAACGTGTATTTATTGAACATTATTCCCTTGAGACTGCTCAGTCTTTCCTATAACTATAAATTACATATTAACGAAAGATATAACATATAATTGTAAGGCAGAACTCGGTGCATAAGACTTCTTGCAAGTTCAAATATTTCATCTTTGTACTGCTTCAACAAACTTTTAGTGGTTTTGTAATCACATAATCCCCCTACCTAACACATTTAGCGCATATTGCATTTTTCCATATACATATCGTGAAATATGCAATACCTGCAATATTACAAGAAGTAATATGAATCACACTGTACAAAAAGCAACAGTATTGGTACATGTATATGTCGGCCTTTGCTACAGGTATGGATCTAGATCAGCTTGTAAATCCGTCTAGCACTTATACATGTAGTTATGACAAAGAATACTGATTTAGAAATACAAATGTAGTTTGTAGTCAAGCGCGTACGTAATAGGTTTTTATTTGCGTCTCGATTTCATGATCAGCGACTGCTATATGTACGTACAAAGCAATATACGATAGTAAAATATTGCTTAAAACGCTCAGCAAGTCATTCAATATTTTTATGTGGGTAATATTTGATTATATTATATCAAATTACCTTCAGGGAGTCCAAAAACCCCCTCACAATCCAATGGTCAGAGCATTTCCTTACACGGTACCCACTAAAGCAAACACAACGTCAGATAGAAGGATAGATACTGCAGTTTGTTACAATACTGCATTCGCCTCATTCGTGTTCGGACTTAGGTGATATAAAATAGAATGTCCTCTAAACTTTCACTGAAGGTGACGAATACCCACCCGAACACCGCACACTGACACAGTGTAACGTTTGATGCTTTAGAGCCCATGTGAATTTGACCTTTGATGTATTGACCCGTTTTGAGTAAAAAAGTGACCCACGATTAGGCATGGTACTTATTTGGTACGTGGCATTCCCTGTTTGATATTATTTTTGTTTTTCTGTGAAATATCATTAAATTGTGACCAGGGATTTTGGAGATTAAGAGCGCATACGATTTTACTATCTCGGGCCCCTGTGACCTTGACCTAGTTACCAGAAACATGGACCATGCACAACTAGGCACTGTGCTAATTATTTCGGTGAAATATGATTAAATTGTGATCAGGAGTTTGGGAGATTATTTTACTATCTCGATCCCCTGTGACATTGACCTTTGACCTAGTGAACCGAAACTAGGTATGCTAGGGCTCGTTTTGGGAGGCTGCGTTTTTGGTACGTGGCATTCCCTGTTTGATATTATTTTTGTTTTTATGGTACTTATCAGTTCTTTGAAGTATTATTAAACTCAGATCAGGGATTCTGGAGATTAAGAACGCACAGCATTTCACTATCTCGAGCCCCTGCGACATTGACCGTTGACGTAGTGACTCAACCCTGCACCTTGCACAACTAGGCATGATACTTACCATTTCTGTGAAGTATAATTTAATTCTGACAAGGGGTTTTGGAGACTCAGAGTCAACAAGATTGCGTCTACAGATGGATTGCGTCTACAGACAGACAAACGGATGGGCACCCCTACATTTCCATCTTATGGTATTTTCCATTGTTTTTTCTGACCATTTAGGTAGCCCGGCTACCATTTAGCCCTAAGCAAAGAAGAGAAAATAGCCTCCGTAGACACCCTAAACCTAAACCTAAGGTGGAACAAATGACAGTCTAATCAACGAATCGTTAGTCCGTACCGGATAGACGGACGAACAGACAGACAAGCTGATTCCAGTATTCCACTCACACTATGTGTGCGGGGGAAATAATAAAAACAAAAATAATATCAAAACGTAAAGTGATTACGTAAAGAACACCTATAATGTAAGCCATCTAACCACAATTGTTTACACATTGGGCCAAAACCTCATGTTTGGTGATGAACGCTTCTATGATAATTGTCAACAAATAGGCACCAACTTTTTCATGGCATTGAAGTTGTTAAATCATAAGTGGTATATCCTGGATTTCGGGTGACTCATTTACACTACCATATAACAGAACACCAAAGTTAAGAAAGTGCAATTAACAAATGCAATAAACATGACTTAAACCAAAATGAAGATAAAGCGGTAGAATTGTGGAAGTGATTGAGAAATCCAGAGACAACAGTGTGTTATCGTTCTAGTCTTTATTACACACTTTTATATAAATTGTGATTATATAATAATTACAACATATTTCAAAATATCAACTGACAATATAAAACATGTTTCAATTTAAGGAATGATTATTATATCGATTGCACATAACAATACATACATGCACAACTGTTTAAATCTTGATTATCTGTAAATGTTTCTGTAAAATTGTAGACTGACCCTATATCAGAAAACATAAGCAATGTTTACTTATTTTTTAACTGTTCTTTAGGCAGCAACCGTTAGCAGCTGTTTCATAAGGGTTTCGACACTTCCAAAAGTACAAAGCTTAATCTATTTAGCACGAATAGTCTTTATTCATTTGTCTATCTACATTCGTTAAATGTCTTTTTGATTCAGTTTATTATACACATTATCCGTTTGACTCGTGTTAATGCAGTCGATGTGATTGTATGTATCTATCTCTGTATCACATACCAAGCCAGGGGTTTTGTCGGTTTTCAGTTTTGCGATTACTGTTTCTCTCGTATCATACATATTGTCACACTTAGGAATGACCGACCCCGTTGAGTTACAGGCAGTATCATAGGTAGCGTTGCTGTCCGGAGTAATCTTGTTATAAACATTGTCCACTGGATTTTCAGACACTATTTTAACGTCATTTGTATTAACTTGTTCATATTCATTTTCACGCTTTTCGAGGACAAAAGACGTATGTGCGTGGTTGTCCTTGGTTTGACCTGAGTCGCTTTCCTCAGCAAGGTTTTCATGTAAACTATCCCCAACTTGGTCGTAGCCAGGATTATGCGAAGAGACACCAGTTTTAGGGTGTTTGGGTTCCGTAGTCTTTGAAGGTCTTTTACACAATTTTGGAATTTTGTTTCTGTAAACGTTAGGAAAGATACATGTATCGTTTTCATTGTCAGATTATACACATAAAGTAACTATTATTTTTCTTACATATACACACATCTACCAAAATAAAGCAGGCATTAATCTATTATACCTACTGACACAACGACAGATCTGTCATTTTGTCTTCATCCTATATATAACCTCACTGTATTTATCTGACCTTTCCATAGATTGTAAAAGTCTCAAGATCAAAAACTATAATGATAATACTTTTTCGTATTTTCATGAAATTACAGTTTGAAAACAGAACTGTTGGTGATGAATACTCCCCGAACACGCAACTCACATAGTATATACATTTTATGTAACATTTGATGCTAAGCCTTTAGTTATTGGATCTGCACAACTTAAGGCATGGTACTTATCATTTTTGTGAAGTATTATTGAATTCTGACCAGGGGTCTTTGAGATTAAAAGCGCACACGATTTTAATATTATGTCGATCCCTGTGACCTTGACCAAGTGACCCGAATGATGGACCATGCACAACTAAGCATGATAGTAACCACTTCTGTAAAATATCATTAAATTGTGACCCGGGGTTTAGGAGATTAAGAGCGCACACGAATTTACTATCTCGTGTCCTTGTGGCATATACCGTCGATCTAGTGACCCGAAACATAGGACATGCACAACTAGGTATCAAACCAGATATGAGAATACCATTTCAAAAGGATTTTATTTTGCTTTTAGGGTGCTGGGTGACCGTGGCTAGAACAAAGCACAGCTTATATGCATGACTGATTCGAACACATATACAGCTATAGTACATGAGCAGTTATGCAAAAGGTTCTTTAGTTATTAAGTATCAAAACATTGCGGATTTTCGGTCCGTTGGCGTGGACAATCTTGCGTTTTTGTCTAGCAGTCAGTGGACTTAACTCAAGCACATCACAAGAGTAAATGTTTTAAAAACTTACCGTCTTTTTAGAACAAATATTATTGTCACGACAACAAGTATAACTAATACCACAGCGATAGGTACACCAACAAGAACACTGATATCCGAACCTAAAACAAATAGATAATTTCAATGAAATATTGTGACATGTCAAACGATTAAATTCAGCCCAAATTTGAAAAGAAACAGAGGATTAACATGTCTAGAGCTGTCCCTCGTAAGTGACGAATGTCCCCAAAAGAGAAATCTCACAGTCTTTGTCCACTCCATGTGCTCAATAATTGTGCCATGCAATTTTAAAATCATTTCATACATGACAGAGTTACGATGCATACATGACTCCATTACTTTTAAACTCTAAGTGTGACCGTGACCTTTGAGCTAGGGACGTGGGTCTGGCACGTCGTCTTGATGTGCTTTACATCTGTACCAAATTTTAAAAAAATCCTTCAATGCATGACAAAGTTACAGTCCGGACACGAATGTGTGCAAGTATAAAGGATTCCATTTCCTAAAGTGTGTTTTGACCTTTGAGGTAGGGACGTGGGTCTTGCATGCTACATGTCGTCTTGATGTGCTGAATATTTGTGCCAAGTTATTTTAAAATCCTTCAATTCATGACAAAGTTACAGCCCGGACACGAAAAAATGTAAGGACGGACACACAGATACGCACCGTCGCACGACATACATTTGAAATGTCGGGATAAAATGGTTTGCATCTTGACAGTACTAGTATTTACAGAAAGAAAATATTACAAATGTGATCCTTTCTTACAATACATGTAAGAGATACGCAGGTTGGTTTAGCATTTGTCAAGGATCTATAAAACGAATTCATAATACCGCATAATATATTTAGAACACATTAAAACTATCTGAATTGTTGTGTAATTATTGTTATTATGATAAATAAATGATTAAAAAGACGATACCCATGATATCCCTTATAGCTTTTACTATCGTATGATTCCGTAAACTACAGTATGAAATATAAGCTAGTTGCAGTCACAAAATAAATAGTGTTTTGTTGTACTTGTCCCATTTCGATTTTCGATACCCATGGCAGCCGCCAAACCTTTGACCTTCGTATGATTCCGTACTGCGCTCGTAATCAGCCGATCTTTTTTTTTTCAGTAATCAATTGAAAGAAAAATAATCCTGTGGTTTACGGAGTTTTCAACCCTAAAGCAAACTAGAGTATGAAATTTTGTACTATTTGCACACATAATAAATAATTTCCGTTAAACTGATCCCATTACGAATTTAAATACGTCATCAGTTCAAGTCTACGTCACCGAGACAGTAATGTTTTGGTAGACATTTTTTGTAGCGTGTGGACTAGATAATCACAGCTCAGAGATTTCTTTTCAATTTATTACTTCGGCGTATTGTTGTGACACAAAATAAGGATAGACAGCGTTTTATTGGAGAAGGACTTCACTTTATTTTAGTAAATATAATTGAAATAGGACTACAGTAGTACATAAACAGGATAGAAAAGAACATTTGTTTTCAGATTATCTTCTGATCTGGTGGTATTTTATTTCGTCATTCCAGAGGTTGAATTTGTACATGAATGTCCTGTCAGCAGCCGTTAGTTGCAGAAAGGAATACCATTTGTTTGAAGAGTACTAATTAGTATCAGTGACAGTGTTTTCATTTAAAAAAAAAACAACATTCCACTGGGATTCATGGAAATGGAACTCGATCGACTGAAATGAGATCTGAAGTCCGTAACCCCTTTTGTCTTGGGAGAAACGAAGGTAAAGATAACATCAGTGTAAGTTTTAATGTCTATGAATTTGAATTATTTTTCCAAACGACGTGTGCAGTGCTTACAAACGTCGCTGAAAATATTTAATCGGTGGCACGGCAGCCATTTTGTTTTGAGTGTAAACAAGGTTTGCCATTCTTCTCTAGCCAATCAGAAAAGGCAAACACAATGAGGCTACAAATGGGAGACGGTATATACGGAATTGGTCAGTGTGTATACGGATTCATGTACAAGGTATCTTGACCAATCAGAATCAATCAAATTTATTATAAATGTACATATACACACCAATCACTATAAAACATGAAATGCTAACTTATAAAATTACTACCGATTAATGAAATTCTATATTATTTGATATTTACATTTCAAATTCTCAAAGCTAGGGTGGCAATCTAGAACTTCCTCTTATCATTCTCTATTAAAATAAAGAAATATTCTAAAAATGCTGTCTTCATAACACACAGTTCAAATGATGTGAAGTAAATAGAATAGGTTTCTACAGTAACTTTGATTTTCATTCATGTTGCTTTCGGCAAGGCAGTAGGAAATCCTAAATCATATACATGTACGCAAGAAGATTGCTTATGTAACTGCTGTGATTGGTTTAACATGTTTGAATGGTATAGTTTTACCGCAAAATTAAGAGCGGGTTTTCCCCAACAATTCATTTAGAGCACAGTCTTGAGAATAAAGCCTTAACTCAATAAATAGAAAGAAATATTGTAAAATTTATACAAATTTTCCTTAAAATACTCTAGATTCACAAGTGTTAAAAGACGTTTTAAAGACCTCACTTTTTCAACACAATCTGTTGACGAACACCGAGTTATTTTATATATAGTGAGTATACTGTGATGTCGATGTGAAACTGCAAAGCATCAACGGGCGCCGAAAATAGTTTCTATTTCAACATATTTTAAGCGAAGTATTAAGAAAAAAAACGCTAAACAAACACTCAGGGTCTTAAGATGCAGAAACACTGTATATAGAAAATGTTTTTATTAGTATACAAACATGTGAACACTATTAGTAAGTACGGTTTCTGCTAGGGTACATGTCGAAATGTTGCCCGACAAAAACGTACTAAACTTAATTTACTATTGTAATTATCCTTATTAGTCTGATGAGAATGAAGATTTTACATTATTATTTGCAGAAAAGCATTTTTAAAGGTGGTTTTACAGCTGAAAACAATAAGAAAAAACAGAAGAAAAAATAATAAAAATAATTGGGTTTGACCGGGATTGGAACTCCACTCGTTAAATTAGACGGCCATCGGCTTTTCCACTACACCACGGAGACTGACAGAAATAAGGTAGTACAATATAAGCTGATATTATATTGCATACAAGACAGATAGGGAAGCAGTTGTTTTACGTTTTTAATAGATTTTTTAAAGATACGAAACGGAACTTTAAAATTAAATAAAAACACATACATTACTATTTCGTTTATTTATCTTTGTTTTATATTAAACTGTTAAAACGCACCAGGCACCATTAGAGCAATATTCTTTAATAACAAAGGACAACTAACCATCAAAAGCAAACGCTCCTTCCATGTGTCCAGATGTTTTAATTCGCTGGCAAAGAATGCTTTTATTTGCAGTAAAATCTTTTGTAAATTTAAGCCAATAAGTTCCATTTTGCATCTGCACTAATCCATACCGAACACCCGCCTGAGCAGCTAAAACATAAGAAGACGTCACTCTATTAATTTTTCTATATCTTTTAAGCTATATGGTAGATAATACAATATTAAAGGGGGACGTTAGTCAAAATATAAATGAGCCTGAAATTAAAGACCTTGTTTACACAAACACACAGTTGAACACATTTTTGAAATCGGATAAAAATACAAGAGCTATGAGAAATCTAAATTTTAGTAAATATGCAAATATATGCAAATTACACATACTATTAGACCCGCCCATTTTTCATAACGTAATTTTGAATCCCATTTACCCAATATTTCATGATTGTTTTTTCACCTGAAATTGGTAACATTAATTAAGTGTCATGTAGGTTATCATGTTTTAAAATAAATTTTGGGAAACTGTTGTATTAAACTAAGCAGTAATAATGGATATTTAATTACAGCACTATGACATCATAAATTCAAAATGACCGCCTCCATGATTCTTCATTTATGAAATTTTCAATCTTCAATATCTTCACATTTAATACTCCGATTTTAGAGGGTTTTTTAACGGTGTGTTCCTCTTAACAAGGTCTTCAATTTAAAGTCAAGTTATTTTCCGACTTTCCTTGCCCTTTAATATATTTGTGTTGATAGTTATCATATCCTATGCAGTTGTATAAAGCGATCTGAGAGACGGCCGGATCCACCAGCTTATTTGACTATATGTAATGGCATGATACCACCAACAACTTTGAAAGAGCACAGTTTACAAATGTGTAATGCAAATTCCACAGATATGTTACATCTGTAACAGAAACATATTACACAAAGTCAATGCATTATGATAATGTTACTTTAATCTAAAATAATAATTTACTCGTCATAATCATCATGCGATAATATGGACAACATTTCTATGACAGTCGTCCAATGGAGTTTTGAAACAAGTATGAAATATAAACTGAGTCAACAGACATAAAACAACAGCCTATGACAGACAATGTAACTGCAATCAGTAGCAGTCTGAAACAGCATTGTAAACCTTTTATACCAAATTATATAATGGTATAATTAAATTGTGATGTAAACGGATAACGTACAACGCAAATATGAAACACAACAAAGAATAAGACATATAATCGGTATGTTTGACTCATTGCTGGGTATATAATGTTCAGTTGGTAAAATTTGCTTAGAAGGAATCTAGAACTGAAACTATTTGACAGTGAAATTTAACCTTGCCTTAGATCCGGAATTGGCAAAGGTATTTGTTTATCATTTATATTACAAACAGACGATCATTTGAACCAAGTTTGATATTATCTAAAATAACAGATGAGTTCACAGACGCTAATCAACATTGTCTCATGTTCGCGTAAGCCAAGATGTCAATTTAACATGTTCGCAAACATCTCAGTTACTTAAATGACAGTACCAGTCTCATGCTACATGTGTAAAGGTCTAGCTTTTGCAAATTCACCTGAAAACACGTATTTTTCATCATAGAATATGGATCTGATTACAGGACCCCTGATGACATTTGTCCAAACTTCAGAACTTCCATTTAGTGCTGCATTACTGTAGTTTTGAAAAGGCAGCGGTGAGCCCCCATTTTTCAAGCATATATTTGCATTTGCCATCCAAGTATAAAGCTCTTTTGTCGAAGATTCTGGTAAATATGTTCCTTCTGTAAAAGACAATGGAGATGATGACTAAGCTAGAAATCAAAGAATCAATGTAAAACCATATAACACAAAAATGTTTGCAATATTTTGCAGTAAACTTGCTGCGCGCGTGTTTTTGTCGTTTTTTTAAGTTAAAAGTTTGTGTTAAGTTTTAATTCAGATGACTATATACCTTTAGTTTGACTAAAATCACATAAACTTCGCAGAGATAACGAGCAGTTAAGCCAGGAAAAGTGCTGATGTACTGGATCTAGTTTAAGACAAAACATTTCCATTTCACCATCTTCGACACCTTTCGCTGTAAGAGAATGATACCACGTCTTTAAAAATATATATATTATCAAATCAATTAACATTCTTTGCTTTTATGATAAAAAGCAATTAACTGGCTTGATACACCGTGGCTTGAATAACATGTGCTATTAAACATGATTTCATAGAAACAATCACTATACTAAAATGATTACAAGTGACATAAATTGAGTAATACAAATATCAAGTCTGGTGTAACCGAGCCAGTCTGCTATCGCCTTTCTTGGGGACAAGGCTGTTATTAGACAGCCGAATGCCCTGTCAAAGGGAGATACAGACCAACTCGAGTAAACCAGTTAGGCATTGCTCAACAAGGAAAGGTGGCGGGGAAGGATGGCGGTTATAAGGTAATGGAGATGTGTACGCTCCGACTAGCCCTAGCGCTTTGTTGATAAGTTGATAAGCGTACCGCTTCTAATGAAACTGAATCTGTAAGATACTTGACCCCGAACTACGGTTCATTTACGGCGCATGTCTGTATGAATCACTGCGAGAAAAAGAAGGATACTATTCCGTTTTCGTATAAACTATGTTTATAACATAAACAACAACTATTATCTAAACAAACATAATACCTACAGTTGTATTTGAGTTATGCCATTAGAGTTTTCTTCTGACTGTATAGCACTTTTTGTGAAAGCACTAAAGAAAAATATACAATAGTTTTCGTTTCTACAATAAGGTATATAGGCCTATAATTTTCATATTTTTACGATAAAATATTTATCTTTTCATATTTAACATGTAGCAATTTCTGCAGGTACTCTACAGTTTGTTTTGATATTTAAGCTTTGCGAACGACTTTTATTTCATGAAAGACAGTCATCTGTAGACAATACATTAATATCAGTTTATGTCATGTGCGTTAATGTCATCTAACTGCTTTGTTTGGAACGAGACTCTGCTGAGTTCCCGCAAAACAGTATCGGAGAGACGAGATATTTTCATCTGAACCAATGTTTGATCATAGATATTTCTCTTGCATACCGTCTAACACCTTAAAATAGATTTAAAAATGCAAACTTGAAACTCAAACTGATGCATTATCATATAGAAAAGTGTTTAGATTCTGTGTTTGGGAAAGTGTCGTCATGTTATTTATAACGCTTCGTCACAAGTAATTCACAAGAGCTGTCTGACGTTTCCAACGTGGTTAAAATCACCGGTATGTTAGAAATAATAATCAAAGCTTTTTTATCCGCTGTTACATCTTATTTAGTACAGATTACTCAACATTTGATAATCAATTAAAACAATAAATGAACTAATTGCACTGATTTATAACACGTTAACACACGAGTATCAGTCGTGTGGGAATTAACAAAGTCTAATACGTTATGATATTTGCCTATGCAATTTAAGTCATAACTGCCTGTTTCCAGACGCAAAATGCTCGGTCTGCCAAATGTGAATGAAAATGCAAAGTCGAAAACAGTTCCTAAATATACATGTAGTTCAAAATTTCTTTACATTCTTCTTGTTAATTGTTGTTTATGTTTTAAACATAGTTTATACGAAAACGGAAAAGTATCTTTTTTTCTCGCAGTGATTCATACAGGCATGCGCATGCAAATGAATGAACCGTACGTAGGTCGGGGTCACGCGTCTTCCAGATTCTGTTTCATTAGAAGCGGTACGCTTATCAACTTAACAACAAAGCGCTAGAGCTAGTCGGAGCTTACACATCTCCATTACCTTATAATATTGAATTTGCACTTTCTTCTTTGCTAAATTATATCATAAAGTACAACATTTCTATGAGATACTTACATAGACAAGATTTATTCTAGACACATTAGAAAGACAAAAGAAAAAAAATGTCTGTGACGAAACTACGAGAAGAGCTTCAAATGAAAGGAATAAGCTTTCTAAAGCTGTTGAGTCTGCCATCGTAGACTCCTATATCCACTAACTGCAGCCTGTTAATGTAGGCTTATACGATCGAACCACATTAGAAGTTTCTGCACCCGCTGTCTGTAGCCTTCAATCGGAGTCTTTAGAAATTTAGTTTACAATTTCGCACTTATTGCCTGCAGCCTACCATCGTAGACTTGGATCCACTGGTATCACAATACTTGCACTTATATAAGAAATGTAATCTGATCAGTGTTTGAATATATTGTAATCTTTTTTGTGTTTTTTATCACTTGTATTGCTCAATGAGGAATCTTTGCATCATTCTTGGGGATGAACCTCCGCTCTTGATGCCTCCAACTACATCTATTCCTGGAGGCAATATCGGAAGTTCTTTGGGCAGTCGGCTGTCTAATAACAGCCCTATCCCCAAGAAAGGCGAGAGCAGACTGGCTCGGTTACACCAGACGTGATATTTGTATTACTGAATTTATGTACAAATGTATTTGTAATCATTTTAGTATAGTGATTGTTTCTATGAAAACAAAAATAATATGAAACAGGGAATGCCACGTACCAAAAACGCAGCCTCCCCAAAACGAGCTCCACAGCACCCAGAAGTGCACAACACCAACACACACACACACACACACACACACACGCACACGCACACGCACACGCACACGCACAACACACACACAATCATGTACACACACAAACATACACTACCAACACACACAAGCATACAAAGCAAACACACGAGGACAAAACGAACAATTAACGGAACACAGTGGGGCACCGCCTTGGAACGGTCAGTGGCAAAAACACCACTGGGGAGCTTAAACCGGTTTATGGTGCGCACCCAACCTCACTCTTACCCCCACCATGTTCCAAAGTCACAGGACAGTGTAAATAAAAGTAATCCCTGCTAGGTGAATCTCTAACACACGCAATGGAAACAAAAGGCATGGTATGTAAAACACAAAAATGCTCGTGTATAAATATATAAAAAGCAAACCTTGAGAACCAAAAAACGTATGTACTCAATGCATTTGCAGAAGGCAGAGCACCTAGAGAAACACCCTTAAGGGCCCGACGAAACAGGCCAGAGGACAGAAATCAAAACAGTTTCGTCCCAGTGGGATTTAAAAACTGCCCATCACAGAGTCCTCCCCCTCTTCCGTCAGACACAATCAAAGAGGGAAGCATAGCGTCCAACTGTAAACGGGTTGAACACCAAACATGCGGTGTGTCTCAAAACAGTAGGGTCGTAACCTCTTTTAACAAAACGTTTTATAATTTTAGCAAATACAGTTGGAAAATTGCCATGACCCAAAATCTTACGAAGTTTGTAAACCACATCCCCATAAAAATCGGGTTTTGAAATACCTTCTCGCAGAAGAGTCTTTAGATTACTATTGAATTTCAAAACCAAATCAGAATTACGATAGTAAAATTTAGCAAAATATTTACGCAATTTGTAATAACGGTAGCCCTGTTGAAGAAGTTTATTTGTAATATATTGATTACGTTCATTGAAATCCTCAACATGACTACACGCTCTGGCAAACCGAATTAACTGAGAAATGTATACCCCATAAGATGTAGCATGAGGTACATCCCCATCCAAATGGGGGAAATTTACAATATTAAAATTAAAATCATCCCTCTTGTCATAAATTTTGGTATGTATAATATTGTTATAAATAGAGAGATGTAAATCTAAAAATGAAGCACCAGTATCCAAATTGTTAGTTTTAATTAACTGGAGTTCCCGGGGATAAATAGTGTCCACCAATTGACCAAAAAACGGGTTATCCATATTAAGAATACCATCCAGATAGCGTGATGTATTATTAAAAGCAGTGATAATATCTGCCTGCGTATCTGGAGAAAGACTCAACATAAAGTCTCTTTCATAACACTATAAAAACAAATCTGCGACAAGGGGTGCACAATTTGTTCCCATGGGAATACCGATTACTTGTCTGAAAACTGCATTCCCAAACCTTATATAAATGTTGTTCAATAAAAAGGAAAGGGCTTTACAAACTTCGTCACAGGTCCACATAGTATAATGTTTAACAATACAGCTAGTAAAAAAAGCTTTATCGAAATTGCAGGCGAGAAATGTAGCATTCTCTGAAATCATGTTTAATAGCACATGTTATTCAAGTCACGGTGTATCAAGCCAGTAGTCCGCCAAAAATAGACTTTCACTGGGGTTTTGTCAGTTACTTTGTAGTATGCAGTTTGAGTATAAAATAAAACTAAAAGACAGTTTAACTGCCATCATTTAAGAAGTGACTATATGATGAATTTAAACTTAAATTATAGACCTCACATGTCGTTTCAGAAGTAACTAAATAGCGAAACTTTAAAACGTGTAAATATAAATCATGTTTATATTTATGAATCAATTATTCAATAAAAACTATAAAAACAAATTAAAAATAAAGAGCAAGATAGTCACTGTGGTGTTTTGTCAAATTAAACTGACATGTTATGAACAGAAATCACATTTTACGTAGCTGAAAACATTAAAGTCCAAGGACCACATTGAGAAGTAGCTCTTATTTTACCAAGAGAGATGTCTTACCGGCGGAAATGACCTTTAGGTGGCACTCCATACTTTTAAGCCACACATTTGAATTGGTCAGAGGTAATTCTATAAAGTTTAGAGATATAAGGAAATTAAACAGCCCTGTGAACTTTAAATCAAATTTAAGTGCCAAATTTTGTTGTTTGAGTTTTAGTTTGCATGTTTGCAAATGCGAAAACATGGGTCTGGAAAGCCAGTGCACAGATGACATGCGCAGATGGTGACATTTTGTAAACAAGTGAAAATCAGGACTACAGCTTAGAAAATCAAGCTTTTTACAGGGGGGGTACATACTTTTACTGCTAGCAAAATATTTTCGTGCTTAAGCACCTTGTTCAATGTGTTTGTTTACTTATTTAGATAGTCTGCAAGCCAGAAACAGTGTCACCTAGTGTGAAATATTTGGAGGTAATTTTGTACAGGTTCGGAAAATAGGGCCAGAATGGTCTTGGACTGCAGTAAATTCTGGCCTCCGACGGTATAAATAGGAACTCAAATTTTCAGGAAAGAAAAGCAATTAGACTACCGAATTGTATTAATACGTTCACACTGGCAATGTGTTCACAGTGAAACACTTATTCTATTTTCAGGTTCACAGGTTTTTCATACGTGATACAACTACTTTGTTGGTGTCGCTCGAAGAAAGCCGAGGGCCAAAAATAGTGTGGAGTGCTACCTTAAGGTAAATAGGCGATTTTCAAAGTTGAACATTTGCCATCTATATTTTATAGATAAACACTTTAAACCTTGCAGTCAACAAATATGGCAGAAATTAGAGCCTGTGTATTGCATTTAAGCAGAAAATGGTTGTTAAAAAGGGAGGTAATTGACTGCTGAAATTTCTCCCAAAAATATGCAAATTCCATAATGTGGCTGCAACTGCCTTAAATGCAGTTTTTACATGATTTTATCTCATTTTTGAGTTAAAACTGGTAAATAATGTGTTATATCACTGTTAACAGTGCTATTGCTGCAGTGTTTGACTGTCATTTTCAGACATTTACAGCCAAACAGCTGCTTTTTACTGCTTTTTACTCATTTCAGAACAAATTATGGCCAACGCATTCTTCAAAAGTAATTTAAATGAAGAAATTATTAAAAAAGTAACAGATAGTGTTGAAAATAAATCTGAGTTAATCTGACATTAATGAATGTAGAATTTGGCGTGGGGAACTGGACCGTCACGGTTATGGTGTGTTACGGTTAAATGTTAATAACCAAAGAATTCGGTTTTCCATCCACCGACTTGTATATTATGTGCATCGCCGTGGCCAGTCGTTTAAGCTGAAAGTACATTTGTGATCGGCGTTTAACATTTATGCCTATTGCACATGCTAATTTGACAGTTGCAACTCCTTTCCCGAGTGTTCTAGACTGAGTTGCGAAATGACACAGCCCAGCAAAATTTCTCGGCCAGCATGAAAATTTTGGAGCATAGTTGAGTGCAAACTTTCGCACCTGTTTGTATTGAAAAGTTCTGCAACTCCTTTTATTGTATGCACATCTTAAGTTTTGCGAATTACTGATTTGATGTTTTGCATGTCGGCATTGTTCAGCTTTATATGTTGACCGTATGGCAAATGTTTGGTGGTGTACTTTCCAAGCGCAGCCATATAGTGCTGACACACAGTGGATACTTTGCGACACATTATGTGGTTATTACTGAAGCATGGAATAATATTTTCAAAGGCTGAAGTGCATTTTAAAAGGAAGTCATTATCATATTTTAATGTTTTCGCATTTTGCAGTTCTAATCTAACGCGTGCTCTGATTGCGGCTGCCAAAGTTTTGATAAATGCAGACTTTTCTTGTCCGGTCGGAAGCTTTGATTGTATTTTGACAGCTCTTAGATTCTTTTCTAAATTTCTAAGTTTATGAATATAACAATTGTAGTGTTTCATTGAAATTCTATGCTCTGTTTTATAATCACGGACCGCTTTTATCAGTTGGCTACTGGCATCAGTTGTTATAGAATTTATTTTTAATTTTTTATTTCTACGAATCTTATCCAAATTTCGATTAAGCAGTATTCGCTCACTCGCAATTGACTCATGTGTAGGGTAGTTCTTTGAGCAGTTCTCGTGTTTGCATTTTTTTTCTTGCAGAACTTGTTTGTAGTTGACTGTGTAATTACAAGGCATTTTGTTGTAGTATGCTCAATCACTGCACTGAAACTCTGCGTTGACTTTTCGCCACCACCCTGGGGTCGGCATGGGAAAGCGTTGTCTGTCTGTACATCTACCCCAGCTGTGCTCCCGGACAGAGTCAGTATGCGCTTGACATACTCCTGGTTTTCGAGTAATTGTTGCTCGCCTACTTCCTCTGCCTCGTCCGATAGGTCATTCAGCTTACTTTGCATTAAAGAGGTACTTGGCTGCTTGATGTTTAGGCATGGTAACATATATGAAACGTCATCTATGCCCATCCGGGATTTCAGTACAGGAAGCAGCAGCCTTTCATTAAGTTCTGCAGTGCCGACACCTCTTCTCTTCTTAATGCGGGATGACAGTTCGACCGGGGTACTTCTGTAGTGGCAGCTTTGACAGTTGACTGACAGTGTCACGCATAAACCATGCCTTCTTCCAATGTTGATGATTATGCATGCATTAGCACAGTGTTGTTTGTGTATTTCAGACATAAGTGTCACTAAACACTGTTTCTCAACGATGAAATTCTCATCTTTCTCGCTATCATAACCATTTTCATTTGTTTCTATTTCAGGTTTTGGTCTAAGCTTATATGGTAAAGCTTTATTTTCTGTGGTGTTGTGTTTTGTCAGGTGTAGAACATCCACAGCTTCTGATAGTGTCAGCCTTGAATGTACTTCTGCAGTTGATTCATCATTTTGTAAATTCATATTTCCATAGCTTAGCTCATGTTTAAGGTGCCCGGGCTCAAAATAATAACTTTTTTCTTCCTCTTGAATGTTTACAGCTCCTTCTTATTTTAGGTCTTCCCATATTCAGGTATTTAAAACTCCAAATATTATCCCAAAAAACATTGCATGTAACTTTAAATACTGTTATTCTGTTTAAAACAACGCTTTAAATTACAGCGTCACGGAAATGACGTCATTTACGTCCTTATGATGTCATTTACACCAGACGTCAAATGACGTTTCCCCTAATTTCTAATAAGATGTCTAATCACATGAAGAATACACTTAAATTATTGTCTTTTAAACTAAAATCAACTTGAAATTGAATACTGGACACATGTGGTCCTTGCCACTTGTCATGAATTACTTGGTCAAGAATATTATCTTTGAATTGTCTCCCTTATACTTCTCAGCCTACAGTGTGTGCATTTTAGTTGTCATGTACTTTGATTAGGGATGCAGTTAGACCATAGAAATGAGCAATGAACTGAAAAGCAGTGCCAACTGTGTTTTCTGTGCATATAGAACGGGTCGGTTTGAATGAAATTTTGATGTTAAAGTACCAAAATAGCCAGAAGAAATAAAAATTATGTTCATCAAATAGGATTTAGATAGTCCTTAAGGTGGCACTCCACACTTTTTAGCCACACATTCGAATTGGTCAGGGGTAATTCTATAAAGTTTAGAGATATAAGGAAATTAAACAACCCTGTGTGCCAAATTTTGTTGTTTGAGTTTTAGTTTGCATGTTTGCAAATGCGAAAACATGGGTCTGGAAAGCCAATGCACAGATGACATGCGCAGATGGTGACATTTTGTAAACAAGTGAAAATCAGGACTACAGCTTAGAAAATCAAGCTTTATACAGGGGGGGGGGGGGTACATACTTTTACTGCTAGCAAAATATTTTCGTGCTTAAGCACCTTGTTCAATGTGTTTGTTTACTTATTTAGATAGTCTGCAAGCCAGAAACAGTGTCACCTAGTGTGAAATATTTGCAGGTAATTTTGTACAGGTTCGGAAAATAGGGCTAGAATGGTCTTGGACTGCAGTAAATTCTGGCCTCCGACGGTATAAATAGGAACTCAAATTTGAAATTTGAAAGAAAGGCTGTTTAGACTACCGAATTGTATTAATACGTTCACACTGGCAATGTGTTCACAGTGAAACACTTATTCTATTTTCAGGTTCACAGGTTTTTCATACGTGATACAACTACTTTGTTGGTGTCGCTCGAAGAAAGCCGAGGGCCAAAAATAGTGTGGAGTGCTACCCTTATTTTTACTAAAAACATTCAGAACTTTGCATTTTAATTCGATGTACATGTTAGAAAAATAGAGCAGTATTTTTTTCAATCATATTGCAAAAACTAAAAACGACTTTCTGCAAACTCTTTTTGTGAAAAGCGACTTGAATACAAATGAAATAAATAGGTCAACATTGTTTTAGAGTGAATAGAACATGGGTCTATTATAATCCTAATTGTATAATTATGTATTTTACAATATCAGTAAATTCAAAGTGATCCTGGGACTTTAATGTTAACGAAGTTGAGATAGCAAACCATCAGGGTTAGATCTGTATACTGATATTAATTTATCGCCATTTGTTGCTAATCCTCCGCATGCAATTCCTAGTTGACGTACACATTCGGTCTCACATTTCGCAAATTTTGTACTCCATATACCAGTATTATTGGTATGGCTTTCTCTCAAGCAAAGGCACTGCAAGAAAATATACAGGGAAATTCAAGAATTTTAATGTAAGTTAATCGCCACACACAGTTTTATCTATATGCACATTTCCTAGGTCTTTGAGAAATATTTTCAACAATGTTATAAAACTTAGATCTGTAAAACCTTTTTAATTTTGTACAAGACGGGTGGCGAAAAGAACCTAAAGGTCGCCGGCTCAACTAGAGCTGTAGTTCGGGTCGCACTTCTCGTTACTCCACTATACTTGTTTTTCTTCGAAATGGTTAATAGGCAAACGTATTTATATCGTGGCATATATCTGCCACCGCATTACCACTTAATAAACACGTTATATAAGTAGTTAGTCACTTAATAATCATAATAAATATCTGATTAACTCGTTAATTTTTATGTTAACAGAATACTTATGAGTATGTTACTGGCCACTACTGCTAACAAAATAAGTCATAAACCTTTATTTCACTCATATCATGTATACATGACAAAAAGAGGTAATATACGAGAGAAGTTTCATACATGAGGCTCATTCAAACATGAATAGTATAATGAAATAATTTATAATTTTACACATGTGGAAAACTATATAGCTTGTTTTACATGATGATCATAATTGTGTCATACAAAGTATAATACATCATTTCAACAGTGTAATCTTAAATGGACTGAATCATTAACCCGTGGAGAGTCATTTTAAATACTATTCTACTAGATATTTTTCTGTATAATTCATGTCGTTAAGATATGGCTCTTTTTCTAACAATATTTCATGACAAATGTTTTAAAGTTACAGAAAGATTTTTTTCAAAATATTCTAATCACAATGCAATACAAAAAACAGAACTGGTGTAATACGGAAGCGTATGATATCGATTGTTACTGTTTATGTTAACTAGACATGTCTGTGGCAATATGTTGACTTTGCTTGATAATATTTCGCAATTGTGCAAAACACAGAGCGGTTTGTTTTCGTAACACGTTAGACGTCAAAAAGCAATCACAATATCATATCTTGCTAAAACTATTACTGAAGAAACTTTTTCCCGAATCCGACACATATTGTTTGGCAAATAAAGTTCTTATCTGACGTATATTTCTCGCGCAAAGCTGAAACCGAACACCATCATTTACTCTGCAGCCCTCGGCTATAATGAATTACAAGAGGGCCAAGATGGTCCTATATCGCTATCCTGCCCCAAAGACAAAAAGTAGGTCTAAAGTCATGAGTCATGACCAAAGCCAACAGCTGACAATTTTTAAAATCTCTTCGCGAAACGGTAAACACATTCCAAACGTAAGTCAAAAATCAATGTACCTAGTGACCTAACTTTTGACCAGATGTGACGCAGTTTCGGTCTTGACTAAAGTTCATCAAGACAAACTTTCTTTCAAGATGACTGATGCCGGTGTGTCAAATGTGGCTTCTAGAGTTCGTAGGTTTTTTAATGATTTGAGTCAAAGTCCTACTTTTTGACCCCACGAAACCCAGTTTCAAACTAAACTTAGAGTTCATCAAAACAAACATAATGATTCTAATAAATTTTCAAGATGATTTGGGTCAAAATGTGAATTCTAGATTGTTGATGTTCTATGAGTTCAGCTTGTGATCTAGACTTTATGATGTGACCAAATTTCAAACTTGACCTAGCATTTATCAAGACATTTCCAGGATGATTGGTGCCAAAGTTTGCTTCTGGAGTGATCACAAGGTTTTTCTATTATTTTACCTGGTGTCCTAGGTTTTGATCACACGTAATACAGTTTCTATCTTGTCCTATATTTCATCAAGACAAACATTCTAACCAATTTTACGGATGATTGGGTACAAAATGTGGTTTCTAAAATGTTTGGAATATTTTTTTTATTATTTGACATGGTCTAGGATTTGACCCTGCGTAACCTGGTTTCAATTTTTGGTCGAGAGATCATCAAGAAACATATTCTGACTAATTTTCATGACGATTGTACTTATAGAAGTGTGGACAGACAGACAGGCAGGCAAGCTAGGGTGAGCTCAAAAGAGAACATTTTCATAAGTCATCTACTCTAGTTTCACCGATGTTGGAGCTAAATATTAACTCATCTTTAGTAATAAATTATCTTACACAAGCAAGATAAATCTTTCATGCAAAAACTACACCGTTCAAAATGATTTTACTCGCTGATTCTTAAGAAACGAATGCTACAATTATTATGTCATTATTTCTATTATTATTATATTCTATATTATTTTCGTATCAAATCTACATAAATATCAAGCAACTGGCGATCATTGTACGCTTCCGTAGGTGTAATAATATTACAAGACTTGTATGCTGAATTTATGTTGTTCGAGAAAAGGCTTAATTAACAGATACCTACATACTGATATGTAAGTGTTATGTAACTAGTAAGTCAGATAAGTATCGTGATAATTATGTGGTTAACGTGTTATGTAGCTGGTTAATCAGATAATTATTACGACACTTATCTGATTTACTAGTTGCATAACACGTAAATCACTTAACAGCTATCTAACAATTGTTTTCTCATTAAGTAGGTAACGTACGGAAGCGTTAAAGGGCCACCAGTTGCGAGATATTATTTGCATATTTCGCTTTAATATATTTCTTATTAATGTGAAACATTTGGTCTCTAACATTTGTTGTTTTACAAGAAGACTAGAAAGTTCTGGTTAATTCAACTTCGTGGAATTTGACAACATGCCAAGTTTATTTTTTGACGTCATGATTTTTCACAAAGTAGAAGTTGTACTTATTAGTTTGAAAGAAAACATATTGTGATGACTGAAGTTTTTATCTTGTTGACTTTTTCATTTTCACAAAGACTAAAAGAAACTGTGAAAACGTATTTTGTTTCATGTGAAACGTGAAGAGTTTTGCACAATGACAGATGTAATAGACTTTGTTAAAAGACTTTATACGACAAATGCTCGCTCTCGATTTTTCAACCGTTTAGGCAGCCTCAATCTGATTCTAACGGAAGCGTTAAAGGGCCAGTAGTTACGAAAACAGTTTTGCGTATTTCAATTAATTTTTTCCTATTGGTCAGAAACTTTTAGTCTTTACCATTTATCTTATATGCAAAAAGTATCTCGCAACTGGTGGCCCTTTAACGCTTCCGTAGTAACATGATAATGAACATTTTAATCATAATTATCACGATAATTATCTGACTAACTAGTTACATAACACGTTTACCGAATAATTACCACGATACTTATCTGACTAACTAGTTAACCACATAATTATCATGATACTTACCTGACTAACTAGTAACATAACACGTTAACCACATAATTATCATGATAATTATCTGACTAACTAGTTAAACCCATAATTATCACGATACTTATCTGACTACTTACATAACATGTTAACCACTTAAAATATATGTAAAATATCATTATGTAGACCTTAACATGTATCTATTGCCAGTAGTGAGCAGTAAAATACACTATTTTGTGTTGATATAAGTATCTCTTAGCATAAAAATTAACGCATTAATAAGATATGTATCATGATAATGAAATGACTAACTAGTTATATAACGTGATAATTAAATGGTTATGTGGTGGTGGGAGTATGCCACCATAGATTTTCAATCGAATCGTTTATGCCTCATTTCTTTAATTTGAAAATACTATTTTTTCTTCGATAAAAAATGAAGTGGGTTCTTGTACATGTACTATACACTAAGATGTCCTGCCAAACGCCATTCTGTATACTAACACACACATATTAAGTTCCTTATTATAAATAGTAGAACATACCTGTTGTTGTGAAATCCCTATGACATTTCCGTCAGCACAAGCACTGAAACACTGGCCAGGACTTCCTACATTGCCTACTTCAGATTTGATCATATCAGCTCTCTGCGCACTTTTTTTATCTAAACATCCTTAAAGATAACTAAAAACTTAAGTACGAGATCAAATGTTTCTTGCTATGAAAATCTGCAGTATTAACCTTATTTTAGGTTTCAATTTATCTCATTTATGAATATCATATCATTAAAATAGTTTAAGAAATATAGAAAGTTGTTTTATCTTAATAAAATTATCAAATTTTTTTTCCTCACAATATCTACTAGTTTGTCAATGTTTTCAATTTACAGGTATTTGTGTACATCGTAGTCTACTTTAATTAAATAAGACTTTATTCCCTTCAACGCTCAACGCATTTTCCGAAAGATAAAACTGCATGCCAGTCAGAAGTGTAACATTACCATTATCTATTTCATGCGTTTATGTCAAAGTTAATGTGTTTTCACATATGATGTATTACAATATAGTTATACATGCACATTTACCTTGAAATCGTTTTAAGTCAGCGCATCTCAAGAGTAAGCCCTTGAAACTTCAGTTGATGTAACACATGCGGTGTGATAACAGTTTATTCAGGTGAAAATGAACATAAGCTGCAGCTATATTTGTGCTGTATATCAGATTTATGCCAATGAGTACATGAACCTCTTGACGTCGATGTGTTATTTTACATTTGACCTGGGTGAACCAAACACGATTAACTTAATATTATAAAATATTGCACCGAATGCAGAGACAGTTTATTTATATAAAGTTGTTAATGTAGTGCACATAATACCTATATATGCAAAATTCATGAGTGTTTCGGAATACCCAACCCATGCACCATCCTTGTCTATTGCTAGTGTGTCCTTTATTTCAACAGAGATGCCTCCAGGACCATACTTTATTGGAGGATTTGCAACTGTGCATGCATTATCCTTTTTTGTCCAGAACGAATAAGAATCTGATATGTAATAACTTCCTTCAGCTGTATAAAACAAAACTGTGTATACATTAAATTCCTCAAATCTGAATTGGCTTTTGTAGTAAATACACAAAAGGTACATAAATATCACTTTAACTAAGATCAGCTTGCAATGCACTAAGAAGTTTAAATTCATCTACAAGAAGATTAAAACATGATTACAGTGTATACGCATTAAAATGTTTTCCTTGTTCCTTGATAAAAATACAGGATGACTACCGTTTCATTTCGGACATTTTTGCGACCGCAAATAAGGTAAAATATTCAATAAGAAGACAAGTTGGCCTTAGGTCGATCATCTGAGCAAGTTATATTTCATGTGGTCAATCATGTGGTCAACAGATTAAATTACTGCCACCAAGACTTTGAGCTGTTACCATGTATATGTAAGTACTGTAGTACTCTATAGTATTGTGTAGTAATGTAATGAGACCATTTAAAGGTTTGTCTATCTTTGGTAACAGCGACCCCTTTTTGCACTGGTCTGCCACCATTTCCTGTTTCATAAAAGGGGACAATGCATGAATACTACAGAACAAGTTTGACGGTATTTCATCCACACATTCAATGAGAAGAAGCCATTTTTTCTATCTTTAGATACAGTGAATACAGTGTGCACTGGACAGTTACCATTCCAGTCGTTTTGAAAGGGGACAATGCAAGGATGCTACAGGCCAAGTTGGATGACATTCCATCCGTCGTTTCATTAAAACAAGCCGTTAAGTGAACTTTTCAACCTGTGTGCACAGGACCCGAAATCCAAGGATACTACAGGACAAGATTGTTCATATCCACAGGTTCATGAGAAAAAATATTGTCTTCTATATTTAGTTACAATGGCCCCTGTGTACACTAGACCGAAACCATTTCCTATATGTTTGGAACCATTTGCTACTGATTTGGAAAATGTCAACGTAAGAATGCTACAGAACAAGTGTGGTAAATATCCTACATATAGTTGCTTAGAAACAGAACTTGTAGTGAAAATGTTGACGATGGACGGTGAAATACGGACCCTCCCCCTCCCCCCCGGAATCGTACGCATTGTTCGTCCAGAGACTACGGCTTAGATGAGCTGACAAGCTATATTATCTTCAAAGTAACCGTAGTGCATTTGCCTTGAACAACATAAATGCTGTAAAGAAAACTTACAGTGAGTAAATTCTTCATTATTAAACGCGTTAAACAATATTCAGTAGAAAAACAGAACTGTCACACAGATTCGTGTAATTTGGTTACAGTTTATTATATTCATTGTGTATGAGAGCACGTATAAATCAGTTTTGAAAGGTAATATCAGTTAAACGTTTTACAAGTTGAACATAATTTCAGTCAATTCATTCACACGTTAAACAGTAACTGGTATTTAAATAACTTACCTTTTACTGCGTTTATTTGTTCAAGCGACAGGAAAATTGACAGCATATTCAGTAATATTACTGAAGAAAAAGTATCCATCAATGTTTTAACAGCATGCATATCTGATCTAGACTGCATGGGAGAACATCCACAAGTAACAGTATACAAGGAAGTACATACTTTATCCTGATGTAGAAACACATTGTAAAAAGTTAAGTTAGCGTAAATTTCATACTGCTGTATTGAATTAAAGTTTTAAACATCGGTAATTCAATACAACATATAAACAGGCGAAGCTAAACTATTTGAAGGAAGGTCTTCTTATATTAAACAGTACCCGTATTACGTGTTGGTATTCATCGTAGTTGTACTTTATGTCGTTTGTATTACTTTTTTATTGCACTTTTAAAGTGATAATACAAAAAGTGTACCATTCAATGTGACCATTGCAATTTAAATGAATGCATTCACAAAGTGATTATTATCTTTCATTAGCAACGATAACGAAAATCAAAGCTAAACATCAAATCTACGGCTCAGGTGAGTTAGCAAGCTATATTTTATCTTCAAAGTGACCGTATTGCATTCAGGTCAGGTATAATGCCTAGAACAATATAAATCCTATGAAAACAACTTAAAGCCAGTAAATTCTTTATCATTTACTATAAACCATTTTTGAAAGGTAATATCAGTTAAACCTTTTACAAGTTAAACATAATTTCAGTCAACTTATTCAAATGTATATAACAGTTTTATTCATATTGAACATAGTTGAACAATCACAAAATATTTTTTGTTTTGACTGGCCCAGTCATAAAATGATTTCCCATCAATTTGTATGATTTAGGTTTGTTTGTTAGAAATGAATGAATTCAAAATGATTAAGTATTTTCTTTAAATTATCTAAACATTTTTCATATTTTAAGAACTTTTCTTCATCGCAATTTTTCATTGTCATAGCGTTAATATTATGCATAAAGTAAATAAAATCGGTGGGTATATCATTTTTTATTTCGCCCTGTCCCCGGTTGGCAAGTCAAACATGCAAAATTATTAAATTATTGCGACTTTTCGCCGATGATTAATTTAAAAACTGGGTTTCAAGAAGACTGCAACACGTTGGACAGAACCTTTGTAACAGTACCAAAGTTGAATTATATACCGTTTATATAATACATATTTAAGCGAGTCTTGAGTTGGGCTGGTAGGATATAATTATGTTTGTTTATTATGTTCTGGACATGAGCGTTTTAATTGCTATTTACTTACTCTTTTTAAAATATGACCTACATTTTGCTTTTTCTCGTACACGCTGTTTTTTCAAATTATATTTGTTAAACGGTACATCCAACAAAATAATACAGTAACATTTGAACACAAATCATGATTTAATTTGTTTCTTTTGATAGTACAGTTATGATGTCAAACTGATTGATGTTCAAGGTGAGTGAGAAGAATCAGAATTGTAACCAGAAGGTGCAAGCTTGAAAATTGTTTTGAACAATCCCTCCACATTTCAAATAAAAACCTTGCATAGAATGACGTCATAGGTCTTTGTTTGTGTCTTGTTTGCTTTAAATTTAGAACAGCTAGGGAAATTGCATATATTCTATGAAAACTATCATTTCATATGCAAAGTATGATCAAGTGAACTTATTTTGTTTTAGCTCTGCAAAAGGCCCGACACTATATCTACATGTAGCAATGCTGGAGTTCCATACTTTTTCTGGGTTTCATGACAAACGAAACTATTATGTCTGTTTATTAGGTCCATATTCTCCAGGTTGCCTGGTTTGTATCTGCTTCATCTTTGTCAAATGTTTTTACTGTCTTTCCTGAACAGTTAAAGTGGTTGTGAACAGTTTACGTGTTGTCTTTGTTGCCACTGTTAACCGTTTTATTGTTCATATGAGTAAACGTATCATTGTCTATTTCAGCATAATCTTGTTGTCGTTTTTTACTGTAACACTGAATTCCATAGCTGTTTTTTCTGCCGTTTAATTTTTAGAGCCGAAATCGTTCATTTCGTTATACACATGATCCTACGTTGTAAAGTTTTCTGATTGTAAACAGCCTAAAACAGGTCTTTTATGTATAATAATACATGCTATATATAAGAGCAATGTTCGTGCGAATAGGATGACTCTAGCATTTTTTATTACGAGCTTCCGAGTAACCCTTTTAAAGCTTTTAAAGTGGCACTCCTTAAAACTGTATGCATTTTTAAATTACTAGAAAATAATAAGACACGCGTTTATAGACTCTTCCCTGAACCTAAAAGATTCAGCCAAAATGTGTAGTTGTAGTGCCGTTTAACCTTTATGTGACAGTTCGTTTAATTATTTGATGGATAACGATTTATCATAAAAGGTCACAAACGTAGCTTTTTGTGCAGAAATGAGGCATTTCTCAATAAATGTTTTTTGTTGCAGAGTGTATGGATTTAATTTTAAGTACAGTTAGCATATTTCTAACATTTTCAGAAAATAATCAGCTAGTTGTAGGGTATGCCTTTATATTAAACGTTTTTTTCGTCTTACAAATACTACATGTACAATGTAGCAATAATGCGCCAAATGTGAGCGTGTACATGTACAGTAAACACTGGTAAAAAAGCATATAAACAACCAACATCTACTAATGTAAAACATTTAAGTTGTTTTCAGATGCCATCGACTGCTTACTTTATTTGTTGATAAAAAGACAGAGGAAAAAGAGAAAATGGTATTTTACTTAGTATCAATCAGAGAGCTGTAATAAGCAAATCCGCAATAACTGTGATGCCGAACACACCGACATTTTCATCTAAGTAGAACACAGGAGTTTAGTAAATAAACAAGAAAAACCGTGATACAAAGTATCACAGCGGGCCCACAAACAAAACTGACATGTAAATATTTTGGAAAGTGGTGATGGCTGATGTTGATGCATGGTCCAAAATGAATTTAAGGAGACCAAGCTTAACTTATACCTTAAGCAAATGCCTATCCGGTTACATCTGATATAAAGTTTGATAATATGTTGAAAAGCAAACTTAAGGTTTCCAGCCCATAACGGTCAATTTTAGAATTGTTATTTTCGTTAACTATATCCTTAAGGAATTAACCGTCTAATTAAAAAGATATATGGAATTTTATACCCCTAGCCTAATCTTGTAAATAACGAACTGAACGGTATACCAGACAGAATAGTTAGTCAATATTTAGTAACCATTGTATAACAATTCAACATAATTTTGGTAATAAAGTATTCAGTTTACACTGTAGAAATACATTAACAACACAGACACATTCACGTATGTGCCTGCCCAAATGATAGTGATGCAGATATGTTTACAAAGTTACAATCAAAGGACTGAACGTGCTGGCGGATCGATTGTCTCTGAACAACACAGTCTGCACACATACATAACTGTCATTCAAAAGTTATGGGATATGCCCATAAGGTTGATTGTATTGTGCGAATTAATTCGGATTTAACGTCGCACCCAACAGCTAAGGTCATATTGCAACTTCCGGCTTTCATGGAGGAGGAAGACCTGGGTGCCAATTCCCTGTATCATAATTTGGGGGTCATTTAGAAACTCCGAGGGTCATACCCTTTATTGTAAAAAAATAAAAGGCATGACGTGACTATGTGTTAAAGAAGTTTTATTCAGTTTACTTCTGATACATCACAAAATGGTGGGTAATCAAAGGGTTGGCAAGACAACAGGTGTTTCTCTTTGGATGCTTTCCATTTTGTCACTGCATCTCAAAAGTCAAATTTGTCCACAAAGCGAATTTTTCATAAGTGCATTCAACCATAGACATTAAACTTGGATATTATTTGGCACACTTAAACCCCTTTCAATAGTGACAGTCTGATCGAAATGACTACAAAATGATCATTAAAATCACTCAGAAAGACGTTTTTGTTTCCCCTATTACGGTTTGTCGAGCATCCCTTGTTGTGCGTCTACGATCTATGATGACGGTATGATAGGAATCAACACACACAAAAACGCAATGGTACAAAATGCGGGCGATCCGAAATCAGACGACAACGACGACGCAATATGGTCAAAATTAGACATATTCCATACCGGAAGCGTATTTTATCAACAATTTATCTTGCATTTCGAAGCGTTTTGAGAGGTTTTGAAATGTTGTTTTTGTAGTAATTTAATAATACACATTATAATGGCGTCATAGAAGACGGCCTTTGCTATTTCCGTTGCGTCATTGACAAAATGAGTGCGTCAAAACCGCAGAAAACGCGCTCTCGTGGAAACACTGAATTTAGTGTATCCGGTGTAGCAATACGTATTTCACGAGTCTTACATTTCTCATGTTACACCGGTCTGACATTAAAAAATCGCGTAGGAAAATAGTTCTATACAGAACAGATACCTCGTTGATTTGAGTGACAAATTATAAGAAAAACAATAATATAATAATATGCTTTTCTGTAATGTTTTGATATTATTTAGATCTGTTACTCTATCATTTTTAAAACAGAGGACAGTTATATAGAACTACTTTTCGGTCGTATTCGATAAAAATTTGTGTTAAGAGTTCGGCCGTAAGGGTCTGAAATACTCTGTTAACTTTGGATACGATTGAATAAATTCAATCGATCCAAAAATGATAAAAACGGTAAGGGGTTTTAACTGAAAGAAAATGCAAATTGTATGCATGGGGCATCCATTCCATTCTGATAAATGTTGTCTTTATAATATTCTTAGTATAATGACAAAACATAATGAACTTTTACCGTCTAGATTTTCAAATAACCAGATCTAAAATCAGCCATTATCCGTATTAGTTTCGTGTGAACGAAGAGTTTTATGATTATTTGCCGTAAAACATTTAAAATGGTTTAAAAGCTGAAAGTGATAAGTAAAACAGAAGAATAAAAGTATAAAACAGTTGGGTACGTATAGAATTTGAACTCCAGTCGTAAAAAAATATCGCATACACCTTAAACAACTACACTTCGACGAACGATTACTTAAACGGCGGCAAAATAACTTTGTATAAACCATTATAAAGAACGACAACTCTTGCAGTTCTAGAAACCTTATATAAGTCTATATAAAGAACGAAAAATCTTGCAATTCTAGAAAAATAGACTGTGTCTACAGTTTTAACCTCAGAAGTACCTCAAGTGCTTAAGTATCCATGCATCTTTTACTCACCACATATTAAAATATGCTATGGCCCGCAATAAAATGTAGTTAACTTAGAAGTACTACTTAAAAATTGAGACTCAGTAGAGATTTGCTTAACTGATTTAGTAATATCATTTTATGAAACAATTGTACATGACTGTATGAAAGACAATGTCGCTCGGAACATATAGCGACCGGTAACAATACTTTGATGCATATATAAACGCCATTATCATTTTATAAAATAAAGTGCTCTTTAAGCAGAATAACCATTATAAAATATGGTTACGTCATTAGATATCTATCTGGGTAACCTATTGAAATAAAATTACAAAAATGATTTATCAGACGGATATAACCCTTCAAATCACATAGTCCAATCGTTTCCTTACAACGTGCCAAAACCTGCCTGAGTACATTTAAATGTAAACAATTAGACATTGATTTTTTCATGGCACGGATCTCGTTAAGTCACAGAAGTTTTATTCCGGTTGGGATCGGCTCATTTATGCATGTATTACCATTGTACAGAACACAAAAGAAAAAGTATGTTTGGCCGTTGGTATACCTTCAACAACTTCCCATATCTGTCTCTAGAGGGTTTTGTCAAACAAGGAAATAAAAAAATTCGATTGTTTTTTTTCTGTATTGATGTAATTGTTATTCATTTCCTTGGTAGGTTCACTAAGTCATAACTGACTAAAATGTGTCCTGCATAATACAAGAAAACAAGAATGAGCATAAAGCAAATAAAAACACATCAAGGCAGCAAAAAGCAAAAGAAAAGTACTTCACACAAATAATTTAGGACAGACATTACTAAAGTAGAATTCATGAATTACTTCAAGCCAGTATATGTTATTAATTATAAACAAGATTTGAATACAAGGAATATAACCAAATGCATTATTAACCAAATTAATTAATAACTGATATTGATGGACAAGCCAAGGAGTTAGGGACATGGGAAGACCTGGATTTACCTGATCTGTAATATTTAACAACTGCTTAAATCATAAATAGATATAGCTTCTTTATCCTAGCTGTGTATCTGTCCAACTGTGTGATTTAATATCCCCTCCAAGTATAAAGAAATGTGAGATGTTTGAGCAGGTGTCAGAATTAAACCACTCACAGTTGTTATGTTATAATTCCCTTATACACCAATAGTTATAGAGAGCATATATAAATAGAAGTCACCTGATACACTCTTACATCACATGACTGAGTTGTCACATTTCATTTACATTATTAGGTATATACAACTAATAATTACAATTCTAAATACAATAAATATGTTTTAAACAAAATGAAGACGATTCGGTAAAATTGTTGAAGTATTTACATGAGTAATCTAGATCACACGTCTTTTCATGAATTGTGATAATAAAATAATCATTGTTTTTATAATATCAACTGATGATATAAACATGAAATTAAGGGAATGCTGTACACTAAAATACATCTAGTATACACAACCCTTTAAATTTTGATTATATCTAATTGTTTCTGCTTAATAGTAGACTGACCATGCATCAGACAAGAAAAGCAAATTGATTGTGAAGGGTTTTGACATTCAAAAAGTATTAAATTGAGATATTGTTACACGAATGGTCTAATGTGTTTTGTTTTTTATCTATATTTTTAATGTCTCTTTGATGGTCCATGAGTTTTTAGACAAATTGTCTGTTTAACTCTTGTTTATGTTTTTTTTCTCAGGCATTGTGATTTCATGTGTCTATATCTGTAATCACATATTAAGCTCATGCTAGGGGTTTTGTCGTCTTTTAGTTTTGCAAAAGCCGTTTCTCTCGAATCCTAAATATTGTCATACTCATGAACTACCGTCCCCTTTTTATGTTAAACACAGTAACATAAGTAGACTTGCTTTCAGGATTTAGCTTATTACAAACACTGTCAACTGGATTTTTCAAACACCATTTTTACGCTTTTGGATTAACTTGTTTGTATTCATTTTCTCGTGTTTCGGAGACAATACAGGTATATGTGTGGTTGTCCTGCGTTTGACCTGAATTATTCCCCTCTGCACGGTTTTCATGCGAAATATCCCCAAGTTGGTAGTAGTCACTTTTCATGTTTGATATCTCCCCAGCTACTGTTTGATCACGTGCAAAGCCATCAGGGTTTTCTGGTCCTTCAGTCTTTGAAGTTGTGTTACAACATTTGGCAATTTTGTTTCTGTAAACGTTAGGTAAAATAATATTATCATTTTTAAAATATACATGTAAGTTAATTTTGCAACGTATATACACATCTACAAGCATAAAGCACGGAGCAGTCTATTACACATACCGACACAATGACTTATCTGTCATTTTGTCTTCATACTGGACTGATACTTTCACTAGATCTATATCTAATTTCATTGTATTCATCTGGCCATTCCTTCAAAACTGAATTTTAAAAGTCTACAGGTCAAATACCAGTAAGTTTATAACAGTTCTTTTTTTCCAAGCAAGTGCAGTTTTACTAAACCCTAATTGATTTTTTAAAATGATTTGATTTTGCTTTTATTGTGCTAGCTTGACGGTAGCTTAAACAAAGTACAATTTCTATGCATGACTGATTTAAGACATACATATACAGCTATAGTGTATGAGCAGTCATAACAAGGGGCAATTTAGTATCAAAATAAGGCGGATTGTTGGACCGATGGCGAAAACAATATCACTTCCATGAGTGAACTTAACTCAAGAACATCCAAACAGTCTAACAAACTTACCGTCTCTTTAGAACAACTAGAATTATCACAACAACAAGTATAAGTGATACAACAGCGATAGGGACACCGACAACAACAGCGACAGGAACACCAACAACAACACTGACATCGGAATCTAAAACAAATACATAATTTTATCGCAATATTGCAGCATGTCAAAGTACATGATACATGCAAAATTTGAATGTAAACAACTTGAGGATTGAAAAGTATTGTACTGGATCGCGATTAACAAACACGGGCGACCATCAAACCTGGCATTTGCGTATACGCTTGATTTTGTTGTTTATTTCCATTGTAAATTGTCGATCAATCACACATTTGGTTTCCACCAACACAATTCAAAGGCAACAGTTTAATGTAAGTATTTGGCCAGAAATCTCACTATTTAAGTTGGCAGTCGCAGGAAGCGTGCTTACATTGCGGGGGCCTTACACACACTGCGCTTGCGCAATAAGAAGTTCTATAACTAGCTTTGCAAATTGAGCCTTCATTTTCTGATTATAAAACCTGAATTTTCTATAAATACTGAAGGTGTGAGTTTTCAATCCAAGGGAGGTAACTCGCAGATATTCTAAATAACATGATAATATATGAATTGCTCTCCCCTCGTTATAATCAAATATTTATTACTAGTTTAGTTGTTGTTCATTTTTTTAGGTTAATCAGAGTTAATTAACCAAAACAAACAAAGATTCAAAGTTTATCAACAAGCACAACTTTATATTATTTACGTCATTAAGTGTTTAATAAGAAAAATAACAGGGATAGCATGACCGTAAATGTCATCCTCATTTGCTGATTAAAAACAGTTCCACGTCTTTTGACTATTAATAATACGGGCTTGCTTGCATTCAGATCAGGGCTTCCCTATGACGGGGTTGTAACTCAAGAGATTTGAGAGATCCGGCTTCTTTTCAAACATTTATTTCTCATAAATAACGTACTACTGTATACGCTGTACTACGTATAATAATGTTGTACTACGTTTATGCCGAGTATATGCCGAGTATATAACAAGTATGTAACATTCATACAATACTCATTTCCATAAAAAACATGCCAAATAATAATTAAAGAGCACCTCAATGTCAATTTCGCCACAAATCAGGTTCTTGGCTTCATATAGTTAAGGTTTTAAATTTTTATTATTATTATTCTAAAGATAAAATTATGAAACAATATCCGTTCCAGCGGTGTTCATCGTCTGAAACAATGATTTGAGGTTTTGATGCGCAGTAGTTAACCACAAAGGCCGGAGGGCTGAGTGGTTTTTTACTGCGCATCGGAACGACAAAGAATTGTTTATTAGACGATAACAAACGCTGTGGAAGAGAATGTTATTTCGATTCTAACATGACCAGATGTTACAAGGGGTGAATAAGTGCAAAGCGTTATTTTCTACGCGTATATTTATTTAGCTTCATAATGCACAATATGGCGTAATGTTTACGGCATATCGTTTCCCGCGTTGTTTATGTCATAATAAAACATAATTGTTCTACTCTTTGTTTATCCTTTGAACGTCTAAAACGTAATAAACCGCAAAAGCGGGTTAAAACTTGGTTAAACCCCAAAAACGGTTGGCCTTCCATAGTGACGTTACCGTATGGAACACATTTTGTCTGCATAACGAATTTAAGCCGACAGCTCCTGAATGTTGAAAACTCAGACGTCGAGGCAATGCTGACACTTTAAGCCAACCTTGAAAATGATCTTGGACACATTTTACCAGGTCTGAAAATTTTCATGTAGTAATCTGTTTGCGACGTATACAACACGTGCCGTAAATGGAAAGTACATATATGTGATGTACAGTGTTTACAAAAACACATGCGTGTCTGTCGAGTGTGTAACAAAATATGCCGGTTGTTCAAAGGATATAGAGATATAATCGTGAGTCATTTTCTAGTGCTGAATAATTAAAACCCTTTTCCGACTTTGGAATCCAAATTGTTTTTACTAATAAATAAAGTCGCCTGAGTTCCTTATTTCATTTTTCAAAAACAAAACAATACAACGGAACAGAAACGACGTCAGATGTACATCTACCGTCACGTAACAGTTTACGCCAAACGTAATATTTAGCGCTAAGTATAACAGTTATTCATTAGTACGTTACGGTTCTAAAACGAGTATAAAAGCTTTATTCTGTTATTCTGTTGTTCTAACCCAGTATAGAGGTTTTGGTGACTCACACTTAATATAAAACAAAAAAAGGTTTAGACAAGCATTTGGTTTTAACAAACGATACTTCCTAAAACCAACTTAAAACCATATTTCTTGCGAAGGATAGTAGGAGACTTCCATCTTCTATAAAACGGGCTCACAAGAACATAGCCAGTTAGGTAGCAGGCGACCTTTAACCTGATAAGCAGTGATTAGTTCTATTTACTACGCCAATGCTTCAGTCTTGTTTTCTTCTAGGAAACCAACAGCATCAGAATCATAGACACCCCCCCCCCCCCCCCCTTCAGTGCCTGTTAAAGGCTCTGAACGTCACACACAGGATATGTGGGGGTATTTTTTTTCCCCCGGTTTTAAAAAAAATTTTTTTTAAAAATAAAAAAAAGAGGGCCCCCCCCCCCAATAGTAAATAATTCACACGTGACTATACCTCTAGTAATCAGCACCCGATAATGATGTTATACCTCAGGGGTTGCCTGGACATGCAACGCTCAGGGGTTGCCTGGACATGCAACGCACGGACTAGCTTTATAGCTTAGCACGGTAAACTATACAATAGTGATGTTTGTTTATTATCACAACGGCATTTCACTTGATTATTTTGGGGTAAAGGTGTCTGTTTCATTAAAAGATTTACATTTCTATTTCTGCCGTCTTGTGACCGTAAAATCGTCGTGTTCTTATTGCTCGTGTTGGTCTGCATACATAATTCCAATGTGATATACAGTCGATGTCGGTTATTTCTGCAATCTTTACAGTGATTGTAGTGGTGGCTGAGTGGTGTAAGCCAGGAATTCCGACTTAGTATTGATAGCCGATGTCACCGCTTTTTTTCATACAAGCACGGTGTTATCAGCACCTATTCAGTGCCTGTTGAAAGAGTGTTTGTCTTGCATTTAGCAAAATACTATTAATTCAGTATTATGGTGGTTATTTAGGGAAGTACTATCGTAAGTGGTTTTGCTGTTTTCCTTAAGTAGTGTTCGTTGCCGGTTCCAAAGAAAACAACTCAAGCTGACATCATTTGTTTTGCAGATAGTCAGTGTCTCAATTGCCGGTTTGAACTACACCCTACTGTATACTGAAAACTCCTTTTTGGGTAAGATATCATGCTCACAGCCTCTTGCTCACCATCATGTTTTGTGAATAATTTGTCAGATAATTGCGCGCTTGGAAATGTGTATCTCTCAGTAGAGATCAATTCAACCTGTTAAAAGGCCAATCAATAATATAATTTCATTCTGTGTCGAGTTCGTTTTCACATTCGTGTTGCAAATAAATATCGGACAATTATCACAGATGTGTGTTACAATGAACTTGATTTTGATGCAACTATACTCTTGGAACAGCATTTTTCTCATAATAATTCCCTTGTTTTCACGAATCAAACATTTTGCCATGATAGCTTACTAATGTGTCGTATCCACAGTTTCAAAGCTAACATCACACTGACACAAACTGAAAACTGCATGTAGCTGTCCGGAAACATGGTACAGCTTGACAATAAAATGACGCAATTAAGTGACTAACGTCCGAGCATCAAAAATGAACTTGCTTCAAACAAACAGACTCTTCATTTGGGAGAAGAACCTTACTTTCTTCGATGCAAAGTTCGATTACCAGATACGAAAATATCGGAGTGACCGTGAAATATGTCTTGAAAGTGTCCGGTTGTAGGACGGAACCGGTATGTTCGTAAGATTAGTTTAGTTGCTAAAGTTTTCTTTCATGAATACAGGCTTGACTTTATATGTATCAAAAGCGTTCTTTCATTCTCTCCTAACTAATTTGCTTTCTCTGAAGAAAATCATTATGTAACCCACAACGTCGCACGACGTACATTGAACATCTGAAATATCGTTGTCGGATAAAATGATTTGCATCGTGTCAGTACTAGTATGTAAAGACTGAAAAAATGTAACCCCACTGGTTGTTTTAGCATTGGTACCGTTGCAGGCGTATGTTAATTTGATTAACAGTGATATGATAAAAATTGATATCTATCCACGACACAAAAAAATATTTATTTATATGTTCATATACACAACAAACGGTATTAAAACATGTAATGCTAAGTCATAAAGATAACTACCGATTAACAAAATTCTAATTTCCTTGATATTTGCTTTCAACATCTCAAAGCAAACTGTCCGAAAAATAAAGAATCTCTGAAACAAAAAGAATTATTCTAAAAATGCGCATTGAAATATTTCTGTAGATCCTTTAGCATCTGAAAAATACCTTCATATCACACAGTTCAAATGATGTGAGGTAAATGGGTTTCTACAGTAACTTCGTAAGAAATGCAAAATCACATACTCCGGAAGATTTCTTATTTTACTGTAACAGTTGTGAATGGTTTAACATATGTAAATGGTTCAGTTTTTCCGCAAAATAGAGTTCGAATGTTACTTTTTAATTTGATTAATCATTATAGTGTTTTGCCCATTTCCGTAAAATGCAAGACTTCGTCATCGTAAATTACACGACCAATATCAAACGTCAGAACTTAAATCTGCTTATTAACAGTTGAGGTGAACATTTTGTAGAAATAAGAATTTCTCCACCACTGAGAGTTTAGAACTTTTGAAGTTGAAGCCTTAAATCAATAGATATAAATCTTGCGAATGCAATACGATTCTTTTTTTAAGAAATACTCTGAATTCGCCTTAAATTCAAAAGAGTTTTTAAAGTTTTTCATCATTTGGTCGTGCATATATTTTTAATAGGGCCAAAGTCCTAAACATTTACCGATATTTGTTATAAGTTTATACAGGTGTTTCCTGCTAACTTAAATAAAGTTAACCTTATGAACAAATCTACATTAAAGATGCGAAATAAACACATCTTGGTTAGACGTAAGTGCATAATTGCTCATGAAAATTGCCAGGAGTAGTCATCAAAATGTATAAAATATATGTTAAAAAAATCATCTTTCTTTGGGGTGCTTAGCAAAAATGGGTATTAGTATATGAAAATGTAACAATACATACTAAGTCCAGATCCACTGGTTTCTACTTGCTGGCAAAGAATTCTTTTATTTGTAGTAAACCCGTTTGTGAATTTAAGCCAATACGTTCCATTTTGCATCTGCACAAATCCATACCGAACACCCGCCTGAGGAGCTAAAACATAACAACACGTTATTTTGTTCCTTTTTTCTATAAATTTCGATAAATGTTGTGTTAAGTATCTTATCCTGTACATTTCGTAGATGGCCTTACCTACCAGCTCTTTTTGACTTCTATACCCAACAACATTTGAAAATGTAAAGTTGACCATGAAGTGAAAACCTCAATACGATGTTAATGTAAAGTCAATGCATTATGGAAATGTTACTTGAATCTAAAATAATCATCTATACGTCAATGTGATTATGCAAAAATGTTGACAATATGCCTATGAAAGTCCCCAAAAGGCGATATGAAATTAGTATGAAATAAAATCTTAAAACTATCGAGAAAATTTATATCGTCCAACACGACTAGGATCAACCCATGCAAATCAACTGGCACAAGATATCCCACAACAAACTCTCTAACTTTGATCATTTAAAATCAAGGCCGCCCCTGGGATTTCTCCCTAGGTGCACTTGTCAGCCTCCTAATAGCTACAGGTTAAAGAGACAGATGCAGATACAAAAAGTAAACAAGGGGATTCGGGTACAAGACTCTAGCTCTTTTATGAGTAGACCCCTTGGTTCTTTTATATGCCCGGTGTATAGCACCGATACCCGCGAGACTACATGTACATCAGGGTTTCTGAAATTACAAGTGCCCAACAATAAACACTAATCAACAGCCTACGACACAACAACAAGAAATTGTAGTCTGAGACAGCATGGTCAAACGTTTTTACCAAATTATATAATGACATTGCTTGACATATACAACATGTGGTATAAAAGAGTAACAGACAACGCAAATATGAAACACAACACACAATGAGACAGAGAATCAGTAGGTTGGGCTCATTGCGGAGTATCTTCTTCTAATGTTCAGTGAGTAAAATTTGTTTAGAAGGAATCTAGAACTGAAATCATTTGACATTTGAATTTGAACCGGAATGTCCAATGATGGGTATATGATTACTATTTACATAACAAACAGACGCTACCAAGCATGACGAAATCTTACATAACAGATGGGTTCATAGACGCTTATCAACCTTGCCCCATGTCCGCGTATTCCAAGAGGTCAATTAAATGTTCTGGCAAAGCACTTTAGTTACTTAATATACGGTACCAGTTTCGTGTTTCGTGTGTTAAGCAATTTTAAAGTTTCACCTGGATCTTTTTGTTTTGCTTCGCATTCTACAGATCTGATTACAGGACTCCTGATGACATTTGTCCATACTCCAGAACGTATATTTAGTACAACAGCACTGTAGTTTTGAAAAGGAAGTGGTGAGCCCCCATGTTTCACACAAATATTTGCATTTTCTATCCAAGGATAAAACGTTTCTATCGAAGATTCTGGTAAATATGTTTCTTCTGTAACAGACAACTGAGATGACGACTAAGTTAAAAAGGGGAGGGGGAAAGGCCGGGGGGGAAAAAGTTACCCCCCCAAAAAAACAACCCCCCCCCCCCGGGTTTGGAATAAACCAAACCAAAAAAAAAAAAAAAAAAAAAAAAAAAAAAAAAAAAAAAAAAAAAAAAAAAAAAAAAAAAAAAAAAAAAAAAAAAAAAAAAAAAAAAAAAAAAAAAAAAAAAAAAAAAAAAAAAAAAAAAAAAAAAAAAAAAAAAAAAAAAAAAAAAAAAAAAAAAAAAAAAAAACAAAACACCCACCCAAAAAAAAAAAACAAAAAAAAAAAAAAAAAAAAAAAAAAAAAAAAAAAAAAAAAAAAAAAAAAACAAAAAAAAAAAAAAAAAAAAAAAAAAAAAAAAAAAAAAAAAAAAAAAAAAAAAAAAAAAAAAAAAAAAAAAAAAAAAAAAAAAAAAAAAAAAAAAAAAAAAAAAAAAAAAAAAAAAAAAACCCCCCCCCAAACCCCCCCCCCCCACCCCCCCCAAAAAAAACAAAAAAAACCCCCCCCAACCCCCCCCAACCAAAAAAAAAAAAAAAAAAAAAAAAAAAAAAAAAAAAAAAAAAAAAAAAAAAAAAAAAAAAAAAAAAAAAAAAAAAAAAAAAAAAAAAAAAAAAAAAAAAAAAAAAAAAAAAAAAAAAAACCAAAAAAAAAAAAAACAACACAACAACCCCCAAAAAACAAAAAAACAAAAAACCCCAAAAAACACCAAAAAAAAAAAAAAAAAAAAAAAAAAAAAAAAAAAAAAAAAAAAAAAAAAAAAAAAAAAAAAAAAAAAAAAAAAACCCCCAAACCAACCCCCACCCATATAACCCCCCCATTAAAAAAAAAATTTAATAAAAACAAAAAAAAAAAAAAAAAAAAAAAAAAAAAAAAAAACTCTTCCCCACAACTCCCCCCCACCACCCTCCAATCCCCCAAACAAACCCAAAAAAATACCACCAAAAAAAAATAAAAAAAAAATTTTAAACTTTTTACTTTTCCCCCCCCCCCCCCCAAAAATCAAAGAATAGATAAAACACAATATAAAACAACAAATATATGCAACTTAGTATAATTGCTGCACGCGTAAGTTGTTTTTTGTAACAGTTGCAAGATTGCATCATTATGCAATAACAAATGTAGATGTACAAATTCAAACGACTATATACCTTTATTCGCACTGTAATCGCATATATTTTGCTGAAATAACGAGCAATTAAACCAAGAAAACTGCTTCTGTAAAGGGTCTAGTCTTAGACAAAACATATCCATATCACCACCTTCGACACTTTTTGCTGTAAAACAATGATATCACGTCTTTAAAAATGTTATTTTATCAAAGCAAATATAAATTATCTGCGCTTAATGATAAAGAACGGAGACTATTATCTAAACAAACATACATGTATGCCTACAGTTACATTTGAGTTATGTCATTAGCGTTTTCCATGAACATTATAGTTCTTTATATTAACCCTTAAAGTCCTTTGTCCGTGGATCTTAAGAAAAGGGTCACGTGGTTAACGTTTCTACAGTACGGACCATGTTTTTATCATGTTCGTATTCTTACCATAGATATGCATCTCTCATATTTTTCCTATAGCAATTTCTGCAGGTGCTCAGAAGTTTGATTTATATAGATTTTAATAGTGGCTTTTATTATCAAAGAAACTCTCGTTTCAATTGTCATGAACACGCGGTTCTGATCTAAATATCCGTCACTGTTTTAGTGGGAACGAGACTCGCGATTTCGCAGAACAGTTACACGAGGTGACGGATATTTCCATCTGAACCAAATAGCTCTAGATACAAAAATTCAATGTAGAAACGTTTTCTTGCATACCGTCTTACACTTGTTTTAATGAGCAGACCCTTTTAAGCGCGTCTCTTTTAATCCATTACCGAAACTTATGTGCAATATATCCGTTAATGTAACAGATGTTAAACATATACAATGTACGTTCTTCTCTGCGTATAGAGGTAAATACATGATAGTCGTATGATTATCAACAAAGTAAGTTAAATACGAGTTGATATTTGCTTCTACAGTTTAAGTAAAATTGCCTGTCAAAGGTATGTATGGCACAGAATGCTTGGTCTGAAGTCGAAGATAATTCCTGATTATTGTTCAAAATGTCTTTTGATCTATCTTGTGAAATAAAACTAAAAGCCAGTTTACATGCTATCATTTCATAAGTAACTTTATGGTGAATTTAAACCTTAGTACATGTTAAAGCACGTTTAGTTTAAGCATTAATTATTAAATAAAAACTATTCAACAAAATTCAAAATAAATAACAATGGACTGTTTTTTTGTAAAATCAAAATGAAATATAATTTCATAATACAAAACGTATTCATATTCTACGTAAATACATTTTGTTTTTGCTTAGAACAATAATGTCAAATAAGTGAAAATAGCAAACCATCAGGGTTAGATCTGAATACTGATATCAAACGATCGCCATTATATGTCAATCCACCACATGCAATTCCTGGTTGATATACACATTTGCTCTCGCACTGCGCTAATGTATTCTGTATACCAGTATTCTCGATTTGGCTTTCATTGAAGCAAATACACTGTTAAAATATACAAAGAAGGTAAAGATCTTTAATGTAAGGCGACAGTTTTATATTTTGTATTCATAGGGACATGTTTGAAAACAATTTCTTGAGTATTATGAAATTTACGTTAATAAAACCTGTTAAAAATGTTACAAGACGCAAGGCCAAAAGAACCAACAGGATACAGATTCAATCGCAGCTGTAGTACTGATTGCACTTCCCCTAGCGCGTCTGTATTTGGTTTTCTTAAATACCGGGATCACGAAACAGTCTATAGGCAAACAGATTTACAATCGTAAATACTGAATTCAAATTATCTGAAAATATTATTTTCCTTAGATAAAAATGAAGAAGATTCTCGTTGCCTGTATAATTATACACATTATGTATACATGTATTTACCTTATTATCAGGAATAAAACTTTACCTGTTGTTGTGAAATGCCTATGACATTTCCGCCAGCACAAGTACTAAAACACTGACCAGGACTTCCTACATTGCCTAATTCGGACTTAATCATATCAGCTCTCTGCAGACTTGTTTGATTTAAACATGCTTAAAAACAACATATAAACTTGCATGGAAATAGTATAACAAACATGAAAAGTTTTACCTCTTATTTTTCACCAATTTAAATATAATATTTCCTTTACCAAGAATTTTTGTGAACTTTATGATTTTTGTAAGGATTTTATTCCGTATGTGTTGAACTGTAGCATATGACGGATGAAACATTCACGGCCAGGATAAAGCTTCACATTACCACGATCAATTTGTATGCATTTACAACAAAGTTTAAGGTGTTTCACGTATGTATTACAAGGTAGTTTTACCTTTTACCTTGGGATCCTTTTCAGTTAAGCGCATCTCTAGAGTAAGAAATTGAAACGTTTAAGAAGTCTCGCGATAGTCTCCCGACATTGGTCTTATGATTGTTAACTTCTTGTACATTACAAACGGAGAAACTTAGTACATTTGAAGTTTACAAGACCTGTACAATTCGATTAAAAGTTCGACTGGCTATGTTTCGATTTGCGCTTTAATGTATTTCATAGTTAAAATTATTGTAAACACTCCTGAATCATAAGCCCGAAAAATACAACTACGAGGATAACATGTCTTTGACAGTTGATTCTATGCGTCTACACCAATTGAAACTCAAAGGATGTGCTGTAATTTTAATGCGTTACGTTTGAAAGTGGTTTGATTTTGGAAAAAATGCAAATGAGCCAAAGGTATATTTGTACTGTATGCCAGTGATACATGTACCGCTTCATTTAGATGTTTTCTTACATAAAGCCTGGTGAGATATGCAATAATATTAACTTAATGGTGTAATATATTTCACCGAATGCAAGGAAACTTTGAATATAAAACGAATATTGTCAATGCAGGGCATATAATACCAATATAGTCAAAAGTCGTAAGTGTTTCGGAATATCCAACCCAAACATCATCCTTGCCTATCGCTAATGTGTCTTCCATTTCAACAGAGATGCCTTCAGGGCCATACTTTACTGGAGGAACTGCAATTGCGCAGACAGTGTCTTTTTCTGTCCAGGACGAATAAGAATCTGATATGAAGTAACTTTCTTCAGCTGAAAAACCAAAACTGTGATTACATTAAATTCCTAAAATCTGTATTGGCTTTTATAAGAATTACATGAATATAGGAAATTTAAATCCATAAACATTACAGTACTAATATGATTATATGCATAAACTGTTTCCTTGTTTCATGACAAAAATCCAGGATGGTTACCTTTTTATTTCGAACAGAGTGTTTATGTATTTGCTAATTTCCCTTGTTGATATCTCAGTGGACTTATCAAGTTCTAACTATTGATAGTACCATTAATAGCTCAAGTGGTCCAAGTAAAGAATCGATCTATTAATCAATCATTCGATTGTTTATCATCTTGCCATCTCAGGGAAGCCACGGGCAATACAGTGAAAATTCACTGTCTGAATAACTGAAGTGTGCTGGTAAAAGTCAGAAATGGTTACATAATACATAATATGGTAAAAGAAAAGATTAAACAAGCTGAAACACACTCAGGTCAGGTAAAATACCACCTTGGTGCAGTGGTTGCGCGTTCGTCTGAGAGTGTCCGGGGTTCTCCACCAGTGTCGAATTTTGTAGGTCAAGGTCTTATTTGACAGAGTTATGCCCCTTTTTGTACTTTTTGTAACTTTGCCATTTCTTAAGATTTCTTCATCAGACTTTTAAATTGTATTGCTTATGACATAAGGGTCATGATGCCGCCAAAGTTTGTTGGTCAAGGTCATATTTGAGAGAGTTATGCCCCTTTTTACACTTAGATTTTGTCACAAAATTGTTGGTTATTCTGACAAAGCATAAGAGGGCGACACAAGTGTTCTACTGAACACCCATCTATTTTCTTTTATTTGTTTCAGAAGTTCCCAGGCACATTTTAGACGTTGTTTCTTTTGCTTCTCACCTAGCACAACTCTTTCTCAGGTGCAAATGATTTTTATCGTGTACACGCTTTCTGCCGATATGCCAGTACTACTGGCTGATTTTCACCGACAAGCGGGCATCCTTTACAGCAGCGCTATTTTACTCAGTAATAGAGGTATTAGATGTATCAAGGCGGAAAATTTCCCAACAGCAGTTCATCAAATATCTCCTTTGCAATTATATTATATAGCCACGAATTTAGTCTTTTCGTTCCTGTTACACGGTTAATTGTAAAATTGTCAGTGGATATGACTGCATATGTTTCAAACTTAAATATCTCGGTCATTTGATAAACAAGTAGCACGAAATGAACGGGTACCGGTAGAACTGCGGAGCGGTGAAGCGTTTTTTTAAGATATACTAGGGAATTCCAATAGTGACAAAATACTTTGAAGGACCCTCGTATAAATAAAAATAAGTTTGTCACTACGATAACCTTGACATATTTATTTAATAAAATAATTAACTGTAACACAGTTCGTTTAAGTTGGTTACAAGTGGTTATATTCATTTTACTATGAGAGTATCAGTTTTGAATGATAATACAGTAAACTCCGTACATGTATATAACGACTCCGGACATAGCGAAATTTCGGAAATAAGGAACAAAATTTCTCTACCCGAAAGTCTCTCTTTCTTTATCTTATATAAAAATGATATATGGATATAACAAACTCCGGATATAAGGCACAAATATAAATGGTCCCAATGAGGTCGCTATGAACGGAGCTTACTGTATCGCTTAAACATCTAACAAGTTGAACAAAACTCCAATCAACCTGATAAAACGTTAAACAGTAACTGCTTTTTTTAATAACTTACCTTTTACAGCGTTGATTTGCATATGTAATAGGAAAATTGACATCGAATCCAGTAATATTACTGCACAAAATGTATCCATTAATATTTTAACAACACGCATATCTGACTGCACAAGTGAACACCAACAAGTAACTTGAAATACTTGAATTCCAGGCTGTTGTAACAAATCGTAAAACGCGAAGTTAGCGTAAATATTATATTGAATATTAAGTAGTTTCGGTAATTCAAAACAGGTAATTTGACCTTTCTAACCTAAATTGAAAAGCATTGAAAACCGGAAACTATCTCAGATGTAATATAAAACTAAGAATAACAAAATAAAAAGTACCACAGGGGCTTAAATACATTAAACTGTATGCATAGTCGGTGTTCAAACAAACACTTGTCTAGATAACCTGCTGAAGGAAATGCCAATAAATGGGCCATATTGAGATTTTGACTTATTCAACTAATTGTTTCCTATAAAATGCTTTACCAGTATTCCATCTAGCGCACGAAATTGATCCTAAATACTGAAACGGTATGAATTTGTTACAGGCGTAACGTTAGTTACATATTGTAACTTTTGTAACATATTAAAACACCAATGACAAACTAAGTCAGTTTTATAAAAGAAAGTCGTAATAGATAAAAAGGCACCCTTACTAGATACACGTAACGTAAGTACTCTCAACGTAATGTGTCTGTAACATCCCAGTAACATCAATAGATCCTTCTTTATTACAAGTTAATAATGCTGGTTTGTCGAATGTTACTGTAACATTGTAACATTTTATAAATATTAAAGCACGTTTTTCTGATAAACGTCACATAAGTTATCTCCATGTAACATCTATGTAACATCATAGTAACATTAATAACATTAATAAGTCCTTCTTTAAATCAAGTTAAAATGCTTGTTTGTTTGTTTTAAAGAAGGAATTGCTGATGTTACATACATGTTACAGAGATGTTACATGGAGATGACTTATCTTACGTGTATCTGAAAAGCATGCCTTAATATATGATAAATGTTACAATGTTATGGTATGATATAAACCTGCATTATAAACTTGATTTAAAGAAGGATTTATTGATGTTACATACATTTGTAGATGTTAAGAGAGAGGTTACCAAGCATCATACCTGTTAATTTCCAGTGTTATAAATGAATACAAGTCTTAGAGCTGTTTGTAAAACACGTATGCCCCCTTTATGCAAAAGTTGTACTATGAAATGAACAGTTTTAAAGACGATCGCTACAGTTTAATATTTGGCTATATATCAAATACTTTTATATTTTAATGTTGTTTAATTAAATGTCACAAACAATTACTTTTTTTCAAAAGGAATATTTTGAGTAGTTATACCACTATAACATATATAATACATAGACCCTATAACTATAGCAAAAAAATCAGTTCATCAAGAAAATTTATTACCTCCCTTTAAAAGCACCCAAAAAGTCAGTGTACAAGGATCAATTGCTTAAAGGGGTAACTGGACTATATAAACCACTAAATGTAGATGGCGCTGGGGCAGGCTTTTCAATAATTTCAAACATGTTTCAGATCAGAGACAGTTTTTTTTTTAATTTTGACAAAATTACAGAACTGTTTCCTTTGAAATTTGTTACAAAGGTAAACTGTGCCATTTCATAACAGTTAATCTAAAATCTTAATTTTATATCCCTTCTAAAAGTGACTTTGAGAACAAAAATCAACCTGTCAAGCAGACGATCTCAGATTTGAATTTCCCGGAAGGTGTGGCTAATTGCTGATAAACTCTGTGTTTGTAAACAAAGGCCACGTGGTGATGTTTGTACACTTGAGAGTAGTGGCATGCATTACAGAACAAAAACAGTTTACTAACCTTGATGAAAGTTTATTTCCATAAAATGAGAATATCCTTCATTAAAATGAATCATTAAAGCGACTGCACTCCAGATGGACAAGTTACGCTAAAAAAAGAAAATTTTCAATTTCAAGAAAACAATTGTCATTACGTATCAGGGGCTTGTATTATGATAACGTGACAAGTTTTCTAACAAAAGAAACAATTAAAATGTGTTGTTTTGCTTACTTTTATTGTAGAAAATATCACCCCGTGACTAACGGGTGGGCTCTTTGGTATATCAATATTTTTAACTCGCACTAATCAGCTGACACTGTAGTGTAGTAGGTTAGCCGCTGTATATTTTTGTAAGCGCAAAGATCCGAGTTCAAAACCTGGCTCAGGTAAATATTTTTTCTACCTTTATTTTTAGCTCTTACACAAAATAATCTTGAGCTGACAAATTGAATATAAATTGATTTTCCAAAAATTAAAATTTACTAAGAATTTGGAGTGCAGTCGCTTTAAGACTTAGTTATTCAAGACCTAAATAAGTAAGTAAAAAGTTAGCATATACATGTAACACAAACATATGTTTTTGTGCATAAATCAATTCAATTTGCCATATGTTTTTCAAGTAGACAGTATTGAACTTTTTAATTTTGGTATAAATGTCTAATTGCAAAAGTACACAGCAGAACATAAATTCCCTTGCGGTTCAATATGTTTTGTTCTTCCTCCATTCATTATAGGAATAACTGTTTTGTAATTTTGATATTTGCGACTGTATTTAATTTAATGATCGCAAATATTTTTAACGGCGACGGCGTTAGCCGGAGCTGTTAAAACTGTTTGCGACCATTAAAACCGTATATACGGTCGCAAATATCAAAATCACTAAATAGTTATCCCTTTTCTAACGCACAATGTGTCTAAATGCGATAATTAAAACGCCGTTTGAATTTTGCGACTATATATACGTTATTTAATAGTCGCAAATTTAAACGACGTCACCAATCAGAAACGACGTTACATCGGTACTGCGTTAGAATTATACTTTTACTTCGAAAGCCCCTTCAGTCTATAGTACAGTTCAGTATTTTCTATAATAATTTTTTATTGTATCATACTATTTCTTGGTTCAGATAGTCTCCAATTCCTTTGTCAAGCCCGTGGGTATGCAGATACATAATGCAAACCATAAACAGTGTTGGTATCAATTAAAAAGAAATGTTTATGTGACTAAGACGAAGAATCCTCCTACTAAACCATTGCAAGGATCACACCTGCAGGGTCAGTTAATATTATCCTTGCTTATTATATAATATGATCCATTATTATCCAAGAATGAGGCTTTAAATTGATTTTACTATTGACTTTCATAATTTTTCCATTTTATGTGTTTCCTTGATAGTCTACAATTTACATAATCCCGTGTTATCATCACTATGAATTTTCAAATCTGTGTCAAGAACATTAAAACTAACACAAACAGCTCCATTTACTCCCTTTTGATATAAACAATATATGTCTTTTTCTTATGCACTTTTTCTGCAATGCTTTAAATATAAACTTTATTCGTCAACAACTACATGTACATGCATATACATTGTACTGTGTTTTGAACTGTTGTGATAATTTCCCTCCTTTTTCTGACACATGTATCAGTTTCATGTCTGGAATATGTGTCCTTCAAAAATACACAAAACAGACATGCATGCCGATGGCATATAATTACCAATTAATTTTGTGACACTATCTAATTGGGTGCTGACATATTCATTTTACCACAATGTATTTATATTGTAGGAAATTACACAAAATCAGGCTTTGTGCAAATGGTGTGAAATGTAGTATTTATCTTTAAATTAAGTTTGAAGATGCTTGGTCCAAGCATTTTCAAGTTATCATCCGGAAACGTTTTACTATTCCGGGTCACTGTGACCTTGACCTTTGACATTCTGACCTAAAAACAATAGGGGTCCTCTGCTGGTCATGACCAACCTCCACATCAAGTTTCAGGATCCTAGGCTTAAGCGTTCTTGAGTTATCATCCGGAAACCAGTTTGTAGACGGATTGACGGACAGACAAACCGACCGACCGACCGACCGACCGACATCTGCAAATCAATATACCCCTCTTCTTCGAAGGGTGCATAAATATGGTTAATTGTATTCTTTGCATAAATGATAGTTGAATGACAGAATAAAGAAATTACTACAAACACTACACCTAATGTACATTTCCTGTCACAATATATATGTGTATAAACCTAATTAACTCATTTCTGTAACAGATATTGTTTTGACATTTTACACCATCACATCTTTTAAGATGATTTTTTTGTTTTTCATAATAGCCCTCGAGCCAGCACAGAGTCTAGAAGTTCCTGATCCTCAGCAAGTGCAGCCAGAGATGGCCACAGAGGCACCAAGATGGCCAGATCATAAGCCATAAGAGCCAGAGATTGACACAGAGGAACCGGAAACACATCATTCACCAGTACAAGAAGAGACAAATAAAAGTTCAAGATTGATTAGACCACGCTCAACGCAAATTCGCCAATCGCCGTGCAGTATTGTGCCTGTATATATCGTATAGACAACGTTTTATCATAACTTGTTTCGCAATCGAGAATAAATAAGTTAGTATAGTAGTATTAACTATAAAGTTTAACTATCTAAACATTTCTTAATTAAACTACACGAATTACATTCTGTGAAGTCAATCCACTAACATTTGCTTGTTTATACAACCAATCTTGGTCTCGTGGGGTTGTCAATATCGTATAGTCAACCCCACTCGTTTTCTATCCTATACTTATATTAATCGCTCTCGAGACTCAATCCAGAAGGAATCAACCTAAAAGACAGAGAGGCAATGTTTAGATGATATCAAAACTCACGCAAACCTAACTTGAATGTACAAATGTAGCAGTATAGCACGCCATTTGAAAACAGTATTGGTTTCTCTTTTGTATGTTATTTTTTAGCAGATATGGAGTATCTTATCCTAATTATTGTCCGTAAAAAGAGGTAAAGGTTGTCCAGTGTACTGAGGTTTGTCCAATATACGTATAGTGGTAGAAATGGTTCGGATATCCGTTTGAATATATGGTTGTCTTTGACCTAATTTGTTTAGGAAGACGTAATTCTACCCCGCGTTTCGTAGTAGAGTATAATAGTATGTAGTATAGTCTGCATGAGATGTGTAATTTGGAAGAGTTACATGTCGTTGAGCAATGTTTATGCAATCAAAGTAACACTGAATTGGTATCGCAGCGAAATAATTTTTGTTAATTCTAGCGCGCACATAAATTTTAAATTTAAAGACACAATTTGAAAATTTTATTGCTGTTCATTTGTTTGGTATTAGCTGATTCCATTCTTTAAGAGGGGGTTTAAGAATAATTAAAAGTTTTCAGTAATATGTATTAAGCTTAGTTACACAAGTGTATTACATGTAGTTCAACAATATTTGTATTTGCAAGATTCAAACAGAACTAGAAACAAATGTATTTTAGGTGTTTTTATTTACATAGTACATTGGTTACATTACAAAGTGTTCATGATATATGTGACATTATAAACAATGTATTAGTATCTTGTGAAAGTTTGTACACAGTAAAAGCTTCCTAACAATAGTCCACGCCATTTACAAATAATCTTACTAATCACTTCAGTAACAGTAAACACCTTCAAAAACAAATAGTAGTACATCAATGTCTGTGAGTGTGTCCGTGCAAAATTGTAGTTTCAAATCAATAAAATTCAAAGGTTGCATAAATATTATTCAGATTTTAAAGTCTAGTTTGATTACGGTTTTAATCTACGAATAATAACAGGGGTCCATTTAGAAAAGTGGTCTCACATTAATGACTGTTGAAAAGTTGCTTGGATTTTACTTATATTTTAGATGTAGGTTTAGAAACAAGTTAAATGTAGATTACACTCCTGTACTTCTTTCAGCCATTATGGCCAAGTTTCAACTTGCCCAGTTGCAACTTTATCGAATACATTTGTAACTTTGAATTTGAAGTTTCAAGAAGTTTTCAAGAATATAGATCTTGAAAGCTTGAATGGAATTCAATCATATTTACCACGATTCTACATAATATTAATACAGTACCTGTCAAGTTCAATTATCTGTTAATTTTCACTCATTTTCGGCATGGTATTAGGATTTGTAGCCCTTTTTAAACTTAAAGTATGGTTAATTATGTTTCTTTCTGTTGCAGATCTGTTTCAGGTTGTACGTCTATACTGTGTATGATCATTTTGAGTTGATGAGTATATTGACATATCAACAGAACAAAAAATCATGTTTTCATCATGCTAATGTTTCTTTTCCTGATTATAGAACAGTTAAAATAAAAGTTTAATTGATGAACGAATTTACACGCACATCAAAGATACCAGTACGCACCTTTGCAGCCACATTTAGGAGAATGCATGATAAAGATAAATGTGTGTGATTGACAACATCTATTATAAGCAAACAACACATTTTTGTTTCTTAAATAACGCAGGAAAGGTATCTGTGTCCAATGGACAAACTTTTAGTTATGAAATAGAATAATCAGATTACTAATATGTGAACATAGTCTAGTGATATATAGCAAAGTCAAAAAATCAAATAGATTAAAATAAGTTCAAGTTTGAAAACCACGCCTTATTTATTGATGTACAACGTACGCCTACATCTTTAATTTGATATTGCTTTTTTTTTAATTATTACCTTGAAGAAATGCACATTAGCTGATTATCGATCGAAAGGTGTGAGGCTGCATGAACGCAATATTATCTAAACATTTTAATTTATAGATCCATTCGAGGTACCTTTTTGTATATAAAATTAAACTCTGTCTTTCTCTGTATCGACTTCATTTTTCCTATGACCGACATCTTGCAACATGCTACATTTACAATAAAATAAATATTTGAAGAAGTCGGTTTCAATCGTTTCTTAAAAACTGTTAATTTCTGTTAATTATTGTTCAATGCAACTGAATATAGAGTAAAATAAACACAGCTAGGAGCTAGGAGCAGTTTAGCACGTGCAAACGTGCAACAAATTACATTTCCCTCTATTTGTCAAGACCAAATGCTGTATGCAATATTGACTTTGATAGTGTAGAAAATCAGAAGTTACTAACAGTTTCTATATATCGAGCTATTTAATATGGGTTAATTGCACTATAAGCACAAAGTGTCTTGAATTACCGAACTCAATGATAAACATAAACACATCAATACAAAATATGTGATTAAGATATCATTCGAGGCTTACGAAACTTTACTATAAAACATGTTTTTTCTAAATAAAACAAGACTCTACAATATCAGAAACAATAAACTCAGAGACAAAACATTGCTCAAGAACGTCTGGCGAATCGTAGGTGCAACGTTACAGCCATCTTTGTCATTACAGGCGCAAGATACAGCCTTATTCCCGTCATAAGTCTGGTCTGAACACCCTTCAGTCAGTCGAATCGACGAACAATGTCTGTGAACTTGGCCTTCACATAAAACATTAACATATAAATCTAAGTACATATAATTAATAAGTACATAATTATAATTAATTAAATCAAAGCGCATTTATGATGTACTTAACTTCTTGTGTTATCTCTAGTATGTTGTATGGGTGTCATTATGATTACATTTTATTGAATTACACTGATGATCGTTTCGGGGGGGGGGGAAGAACCCCCCCCCCCCCCCCCCCCCCCCCCCCCCCCCCCGGGCCCGGCCCCGGCCCCCCCCCCCCCCCCCCCCCCCCCCCCCCCCCCCCCCCCCCCCCCCCCCCCCCCCCCCCCCCCCCCCCCCCCCCCCCCCCCCCCCCCCCCCCCCCCCCCCCCCCCCCCCCCCCCCCCCCCACCCCCCCCCCCCCCCCCCCCCCCCCCCCCCCCCCCCCCCCCCCCCCCCCCCCCCCCCCCCCCCCCCCCCCCCCCCCCCCCCCCCCCCCCCCCCCCCCCCCCCCCCCCCCCCCCCCCCCCCCCCCCCCCCCCCCCCCCCCCCCCCCCCCCCCCCCCCCCCCCCCCCCCCCCCCCCCCCCCCCCCCCCCCCCCCCCCCCCCCCCCCCCCCCCCCCCCCCTTAGGGTCACCTTTTTGCAAAATGAAAATAATCTTATATATGTAACTCGTGCATCGTAGGTAAACATAACAAATATCGCGCTTCACTACTTACCTTATATTCCAAGTACAAATTAATATTACCGATAACGCACTTTCGATACAACTTACATTACATGTATTTTTCATACTTATTTCGGGAAATAATTGAATTTTAATAAACAGTGATGTTATTTGGGTTAATTTCGGAATTCTCATGAATTCTCAGAATTATATTGAATTGAATGCCTACAGTATTTGGAGTTTTAAATTTAAATATAAATTTTGATAAGCATTGATGTAACTGAGTTCATTTTGGATTAAAAATAGAAATGCTAATAAATATTAAGAGTACATTCAATATAATGCCTATTATAGTAGATACCGTTACCATAGAAATATTAAAGGCTTACCTAAAAAAACAGATATCACTATAGTGTACGCTGTACGGCGGCTTTGTATATTGTGATGAAATGTCAGATGTATACCTGTTGTGCATGCCTAACTCTGCTTGAATTAGTCTTCATAACCTTCGTTATACATGTCGGAGAAAGATACAGTATGACGTTTGCTAAGCCATTTTTAATATGTGATATATCTTAAGCGAAAAACGAAATATGCAAATAAACACGTTTAATGTCACATTAGTGTAATAACGTCTCATATCTCCTAAACACCTTGAACAATTTTCATGAAACCGGGTCAATGTTCATTATATCAAGACGACGTGCAGAATCCGTGTTCAAACCTATCACTTTAAATTTATGGTAACAGTAAGAGATCATTGTTTTTTTGTGAGTCCGCTCCATATCTGTTTTCCCTTTGAGGATTTTCGTGTATTGCTGATCCAAATGAGATGGCATACATAACTCAATAACAATCACTTTCTGATTGTGCTGAACACTTCAAAAATAATTAGTTCAGTGTCCTGAAGTGTTCAACCCAATCGGTAGGAATCTATGATTGAGATCTGTATAGTTCTAGAGTATGTTAATGTTGCCATATGATAGGCTACATTTCATATTTAAAGTTAAACAGCTTTCATTATTTTTTTAACATTTTCCAATTATTTATATTTTTAGAGATTATTTTGATCACGTGATTCCCCACCGTCAGTTATAGGGAGTGTCTCTTAAAAGCAGCTCGATCTCAGAATTTAATGAAAAAATAAAGTTCTTCAAGCTCTCTGAAAATTACATGTTTTAGAACGGATAGTCAAATAAGAAGGTTTATGTAAATTGTCCGGTAAAATATAGCTGTATATTTGCAAATATACGCTACCAAAATTTAAAGCGTTGCTGACGCTTTTGAAAATCCCAAAGTAACCATATGGCGAAGCGGTGCCGTTAAACCAACCTATCAGCATTTTCAATTGATTTTTGCAAATTGTTAACTAGAGTATAATTTAGTATAATTGATATTGAGATTTTTTCACCCTACGAACGAGCAGCTTTAAGATTGAAAGTAATATTACATAACTGATGTAAATGACGTCACACGCGACATAGAAAAGCAAGTTAAAATATTCGATTGACATGCCGAATTCGTCTATTTGTTTGACGTTTTTGACTTTGTGATTGTGACTTTATGACGTCTCACAGTACAGTATTACCTAATAACGAACAAACAAGATCCTTACTTTCTATTTCGCAACGATCAGCTAGATCACAACTGCCCGTCTGTAACTTCATCACCGACGTGATTTATAATCAATTCTGGTGACATCCATTACTGGCAATTGTACACATAGACGAAATATTTCTTAGGAAAAACGGGTGATTAGTGGCGCGCATAATTGTTTATCGTATGTAGAGTGATCAAGTATAGCAAATCAATTACATTTACCAAAAATTTACATTTTAGCTAACCAAAGCCCCAAATGATCAAGGTGAGTGGAGTGAAAATGTACGGTCTCTTTCCAGGTGATAATAGTTTTTCAGCTCAAATATTCCAAGGATACTCTGGATGTTAGCACGTTAAGATCTCGGGATCAATTCGTGCTCAGCTGTTTAGGTCAGTGAGGAAAATTCTTGTATGTCTCAATTCTTCCAAGTAATTTTAAAAATGTAAAAAAACGATATATTTTTTTCCTGTGCCAGAACAGGAGGAAACAATATGATTATATATTTCTGCAGCAAAACTTCGTGTTAGTCTGTTTCCCTTCCGTTGAAAAAAAAAGAAGTAAACAGATGTGGCTCTTGATTAAAGATATTTCTGTCATTTCTGATTCAAAGGTAGTTGTTTAATTAACAATTTAAATAGTATATTATATATTATTGGACAAGTGCGTTGATTAGCAATAATACAAACGACACAAGAGAAACAATTATGCGGTGTTTTAACACGATATTTGATTGTACGATTTTTGTTTTTATTTAAAACACACAGCTAATTATTTGCTACAGAAGCTTACGAAACTAGTTAATTCGTGTCAGTACGGCGTACATCATACATTTTCTATTTTGTAGAAATATATAAATTGTGTTAAAATAAAGTAACCTATAATTATACAAGTGTGTTTAATCTGTAAGATGAAGGCTTGACATAACTTAGTCGCCTTGTTTAACATTTGTTTCTCTTTATTGTCAAATATAACATTTTATGACTGTTTGCTTACTGTTAGAAAACTATACATGTACTCGACACAAGATGTAGCAGGATGTAATTAGAACCTACAGTATTAATTTCAGTCAGTTGTTATAAATGTGAAGCTTTCGAAGTTGCCTTCATTGCTCATCTTTGGCAACATGAAAGTACCTGTATTGCCATTCCGATATTTTGCGATAAAGTATTTCTGTTTTTTTTTCATCTCTTCGTGAGTGTTTTTCATACTAAAACAACGTTTTATGAGACAAATTTACTTATCTACAAGTACTATTACATACACATATTTTCCTGGATAAAATGATACAGTTAGCAGCATTACTATTAAATGTATCTTTAATTTGAGGAATGAAATAATTTTGTAACCTACATGTATGTACATGTACTCATTTTCATTAAGTTATTATGTGAAAATATATGATAGTTAAAATAACCTTTTCAAACCAATTCGCCCTATTTTATCGCAACCCGGAGGGTAGCGACGTGGCCACCACTGTTAGCTAATCGGTCAATAAATTATGTTAATATCATTAGATTATTTTTCAGACATATGATATATACTTTAAACAAAAATCACGAGTGTACAACGTACTTTTGACGTACAATGTATAATAACGTTCTAGAATAACGAAAAGTATGCTTAGGTTATAAATGAATACTGAACAGAGGAAATGGTAAATAAGAACATTAATAATCAATGAACGAAAGAAGGGAACTTAAAGGGAGCAAGACGAGACAAATTTCACATTTTATTCTAACAAAATGTTTTTAAATATCTTGAATGTTCTGACAAACGGACAGAGAGCGAAATGACGGAACGGGTGAGAAATAGAGAAAAAATTGTATTCTCGTGTCTCCGTGTCATAACACTGTTTTCGAAAAAAAGAGAATTAGACGTTTGTTCTAGTATTCATTAAATTATGTTTTATACATCTGTTTATATTTGTATTTTTGTTTTTGTCTCTGGTGTAACTATTGTATTTATTAAAGTCATAGGATCACATTAACAAGTAGCTCTCAATTTATTAAAAAAAGATGTCTTACTGACAAAAATAAACTTATTTTGTTCCAAAGGCATTCCTTACTGAGCTTTTTAAATCGATAAGAATATATTAGAAACATAAATCAGTATTGTTTTAAATGGTATTGCAAAAAATAAAAAAGGCTTTCTGCCAACTCTTTTGTTTGAGGAAACAACTTAGCTACAAAAGAAAGGCATTCGTCTACATTGTTTTAGAGGGAATAAAACATGGTTCTAACATTATCCCTTCAATAAAGTTATGTTACTATACTTAACGACTTTAAAAACGCAACCAGTGATTTGACGGGTATTTTGTCTTAATTGCAAGTGTAATTTGGAAAATTCAAGAACACCATACTATTTGCTATTCCCCCCCGTTTTATACAACAAGTTCTTACAAAATTCAAGCATAATCCAAACGAAACATGATTTTTAATGGAAAAGGCATTTTACTCACTGCTATGTTGCTTTTAGGTTGTTTTTAAATTTTTATATCAGTAAATTCAAAGTGATCCTCGGACTTTAATATATGTTCAAATAATACATGTATTTGGCGGAGCACCCCTTTAAAACAATTAATAGTAAATGCACTACCTACATGGGAAGATAGCCAAGTCCATTCTAGAAATTAAATAGGGCAAGGGTTACACGAACTGTACACTCCGAGTATCGATACACGTGAATATTCAACCAAAACTACAAACTAATTCTGATATATTACATGTTTAATAAGTGTGTAGCAGAACTTAATGACATAGAATAAAACACTGATAAAATATGGATCCGACGAAGCATCACTTAATATGATAACTTTTTAAAACTACTTGATTTGCATACTACTTGCGACTTGTACATGTTACTCGATGCAGTTATAATATTTATCAACTAGTCTATTTTCGCAACATTTTATTCTTTGCTTTTTATCGTAAAGGACTCCGTCACAACATTCTTGCTTAATGCTGTCATACGGTACAGCGAACAACAGTTCTGATGTGCTCCAGGTTGCACATTGTTTACGCAACAAGTTTCTCAATTATATTTGTATGTTGTATTCCCTCAGCATTTCTCTCCCTTTTCTTAAGGATAGTATCACAACACCTGTATGAGACATCATTGTATGTGTTTCTTCCACAGCAATAAAGCTGCGATCCCTTATGCAAAACACCTTCGCAACAAGTATGTGTGTCACAATCGTATCCCTCTTTTCCACAGCAATAGAAAAGATCTCCCAATATTCCCTTATACATTTCTCCGTCGCAACATGTTTCAGTAAAACGATTATATGCCTTATTTTATTTCCGCAACATCGCATGACTATACCTATGCCTTGCTGAACAACTCCGTCGCAGCAAACATGAGTTAAGAACTCCGTCGCAGCAATAGTGAGTGTAAGGATGATATGTCTCCGCAGCATGACAGGTAAGCATCTTTGTAGATAATTCCTTTGCAGCAAATTTCTCTTTGAATGATGTATGGCGTACATGTATCCCCACATTAATGTAGATCTACTTCTGCATATAGTAGTGTAACACAGCAAATCTTTATCGCTTTTATTAAGTATGAGTTAATATGCAATTTTAAAAGTTTACTTTTGTTTGTGATTTAAGTCAAGAAAGGCTACTATACATGTTCCAGTGTTTTCTGTTTTTTTTTTAATGAATATGAAATGTCTCTAATCTTGATGGGAACTGTAGTACTGCGATTGAATCTTGTTCACCGCCGGGTCCAGGATGTCCCTGCTATGTGCTTTGCTTGTAAAAGTATTTTGTAAAATGTCATTTGTAATAAAAATGAACTTTAGCTGTATTTTATCAATAGATTTATGTACAAATGTACATTCGTTGCAAATATGATTGAACTTCATCAAGCCGTATATGTAACAATGTTTAAACTAGATGGGTGTTCAGGAAACTTGTGTCCCCTAGCAGAATAACCAATAATTTGGTGACAAAATTAAAAAGGGAACTCTGTAAATATGATCTTGACCTACATATTTGGCGGCATCATGACGTTTATGTCATAAGCACAATTAAAGTTTGGAGGCTTTGAATGGCCATGTTATTATTATTGTTTCCTGCAACATATAGTACCAAAAGGAAAAGGGAAATTACCTTGACCCAAAAAAATAGGCGCACCACCCCTTTGCCTACAATTAGAATCCATGCTAAGATGGTTTGTAAAGAAATTTTAAGAAATGGCAAAGTCTAGCAAAAACTAAGTATAAAAAGGGCCTAACGCTGATATTTAAGCTCGAAAAAATTTGGGCTACCCTAATGTATAAGCAATGCAATTTGAAAGTTAGATGAACAAATCTTAAGTGGCAAAGTATCCAACTTAAGTTTTCGTACAAAATCTAAGTACAAAAAGACATAACTCTGTCAAATTTGACCTTGACCTACAACATTTGGCGGCCATGACCCTTTTGTCATAAGCATGTACACAATTCCAATTTTAGTGAGAATCCTAGAAAGGTAAAGTTATAGCAACGTTAACATTTGTGTGAAGAAGACGTACGGACAAAGCGTCCCTTGTATCGTTTTCTCCGAAAGGGCACAAAAAATTACATCAACAACTTCATGTCTATTTCTCAAACTTTATTTTTCAACCGCTAAAATAAACAGTACAGAATTGTCACCGTTACAAGTAATTGCAAACAGTTTGATCAGTTTGGTCAGCCGAACAACTTTAAAATTCAAAAGTACATGAACAGCAGAGGAAAGACAGTGTTTAGCCAGCCTAACAAATGATAAATCATTAACTCAAAATATTCAGAAAGAAAGGGTAGGTACTGAATATATCAGTTCAAATTCATCCGAGGTTTGACTGAAAAAATATAAAACTGTACATTTCTGAAAAAATTTCGGAGTAAATAAATGTTTAAATTATTGAACTCAACACTTGTTTGGCCAGCCTAACAAATGATAAATCTCTAAATTTTCACATTGATCAGCCTAACAACTTTAAAATAAAAGTACATGAACAGCAGAGGTAAAACAGCGTTTGGCCAGCCTAACAAATGATTAATATTTCACATAAAACATAAAGAGACCAAGTCTAGTGTTTGGTCAGCCCAACAAATGATAAATAATTCACTTAAACGAATCAGAGACCAAGACTAGTTTTTGACCGGCCTTACAAATAATAAATATTTCTCACAAAACATAAAGAGACCAAGACTAGTATTTGGCTGGCCTAACATATAAAGCACCTTTCATACAGGACATTTAGAATCAATGAGTAACTATTAGATAAATCAGTTAAAATCCATAAGTTGTTTGGTTGGCCTAACAAAATACAATTGTACATTTAAAAAACATCTTTGATTTAATAAATGTTTGATGTATTCAGTTCAATACTGGTTTGGCCCGATTGATAAATGATACGTCTCTACATTTTCGCATTGAAAATCACAAGTCAGTTCTGAATGGGAAAGTAAGACAAGATTATCAAATGTTAGGTCAGCCTCACAATTCAAACAAGCGAAATTAATGTGCTAAGTAAAAATACATTTATTCAAGGCTTAAAATGATAAACATTTTGAAATGTCATACTGAAAATCACAGGACAAGTTTCAAGAAGATTTTCAAGTGTTGGGTCAGGCTTACTCTTTTAACAAGAGGGCAAAGATCGCCCTGTATCACCATCAGAGCAACACTGTTTGAAGACATTTTTGGTGCGCTATTGACTTGACATGAAAAAACTTATCCTGCTAAAGAAAGATTCTGCCACTATGAAACACAAGCCTTCGAAATGTGTATTTATTACACAAAATATCCCTTAGAATGTGTCTACTAAGATAGGAAGCATACTGCAACCAGACATTGAAAACATGGAATTCACATTGGCCAATTGATGACCTGCATGAACAACTAAAAGGCTGAAATAATGACTCTAAATATTTTATAACTATTAGAATGTTGTTCAAGTAAGTCAGGAGCTCCATAACAAACAAAGAAAGGACAGACACAATCATTTCTATGAAAAATATAAAATCAACAGTCATATATGGTGTTTCACTTAATCTGTCAATGGAATAACCACAAATTTGCAAAGATGAACCAATCGCTGCGTCTGTTGACCTGAAATTTTAAAATATATTGTTTTAAAACAGTATGTTTGGGCTTTTTTATTACTCAACATAATTGTAATGCAACATTGTTTGGAGAATCTGTATCATATTGATACAGTTTTGAAATGTCAACCTTAGTCAACAGTAGTTTCAATATGACAAAACTTGAACAGGATTTGTTTCATATTACTGTAATCTAACATACAGCACTTCTTTAACATCTCCAGTTCAGCATCTCATGATTGACTAGGGCCTTTGAAATATCAGGCAGAGAGAATTCAGCATAATATACAGTTTTTCTTAACAAAACCTATACACCAAGCATAGCCTTATTTAGTTACTAATCTGTAGAGCTCTGGACGGACATTATATGTTGAAAATCTAGCCTTTCCAAATACGTTGCATGCATCATTGACGGTTCAATAATGAGATAACAAAATATTTGTTCAGAAAATCTGTCATTGTCCTCAGTTTTGTTTCCGAAAAGAGACGTCCAATTTAAAATCCAATTAATGTAATTACCCTTATGTTCTTTTTGCTTTGGTGTATTTGTACTGTCTTGGTTGTTCCTCTTTCTTCAGGCTGCCTTGTCTTTACTTGCTGCTTCTTTCTTTTCACTATCACCTAATTAAAATAAATTTGAAAAAATATTTTTCTAAATGTATAATAGGTGGAGAGTATAAAATGTATTATAATTTCTAATGAGCTATATTTTCTAACTTCGATAGTTTATCAGTATGAGATGACCTTCCAACAATAGGTATCCTTACTTAACAAGACTGAGTTTGACTTTATTCTATTTGTACGACTATATTTCTGTAATGCATTAAAGGGCCAACAAACCCCAACTTATCCGACTTAGATGCCCTAGAAGTAATCTGATTGCTTTTATCCTAGTAACCATTAACACCTTAATCCTATAACAATGTATAAAACAATAATTTCTTAACAAAAATATCACGTGAAACAATATGCCACTCAAAGTAATACCTACAACCAAAAGAATATTGTAGAATTAGAAAGTTTAAAAAAAGTATTTGTTCACAGAAAGAAAATTGATATAATTTAACAACGAGACTAACATTATGGGTCTATCACACGGCACTTCCATGAACAGAGGTCCATGTTAGATTATAGATCATTTAAAAAATTATAACATCAATCTGTTGTGGCACTTTGTCCTTTGACAATGAAGTTTTTTGTAGTGGATTTTTCTATCTTTTACACTGGTAATGTTTCTCCCAAAACTCAACAACATGTTGATTTTGCAATATGTTTATCAATTTCAAATTTGTTTTAGTTTTTTTCTAAAATCATCTTTTACGTACTCGGTTCAACTATTTCTCCCAAAACTCAACACTGTTGGTTTAAGCCAAAATATTATCTTCAACAGTTACCCTGGTTTTCGTAGAATAAGGTTGGGCCTTTTATGCGCTAGAATATTCTCACTAAGGCCGAAGGTGTGTTTGAAATTTATAGTGTAATGGAAAAGATATTTTGGACACGACACAACTAGGGTATTCCACCCAGCCTTAACATCATAAATATGACCTATTTTCGACTCTACCACGCCTTATTTAAACATCATTTAAATATGACCTATTTCGTCATGGCTGCGAACGTATATTTACACTTGAGTTCTGCGCAAAGTCTCAACATCTTAGCCTTTCAATTACCTGCGAACACTTTGCTAAAGACGCTATTTCAATTGACTTTCTTCATGAAAGATGTATACGCGGTGTTTCAGATTTTCATCAACGTAAGAGTATAAGAAAGAAAAATTTAATAATTTTCAAGTAAAAAACAGGAATTTCTTTATGAAAATCGGTTCGAATCCCTGTTCAGTAGGTATCGCCATCAACGGTTCAGGTTATATAAAAACCTATTACGTCAAAGGGTATAGATAAATGACGTACACATTTCTCTTGTTTAATGACTCAGCTGAAAACATAAAACAATAACCAACAGTAAATAATGTCAGTCTAAATGGTATCATAACATTAACCAAGTTAATCTGGATTCATGTGTACATCAATGTTCGTATCCCTTGTTTATTGCCCCAAGTCATCCACTAGTATGGTACTGTATGCATCCTATTTACGTCCGCTAAATTAACAGGCAATTATATGAGTGCACGTTAAACCATCTCGCTCAGTGAATATGGCCACTTTATTGCAGAATAACCCAAATAAATTTTGTTAACAACATGTATAGTTGGTTATTCGATGCTTGTCATCGTACATTTTTAATCATAACTGTTTATAACTTTTAGAGTCTGTTGCTCAGGATTTTTTCAAAATCTATTTAAGTGTAGGCTCAGGTTTAGGGATTATTTTTGTTCTACTATTCTGGTTTACTAGCCATAAAGGTATTTTATCAACAAGATACCCTGTCTAACCATAATTGGGCCTTTTATGTAAACATTCATCGACCTGTCACCAGGTTTTTTAAATTAATCTTGTTTTACTGCAAAAGATATTTTGCACATAGCTACAGTGTGAGTCCCTATGTTCCTGAACTTAATCACTAATAAATCAAACCTGTTAATTTTGTCTGTTTGCGGACTCAACAATATTTTAAGTGAGTGTTAACTGACAAAGTACCTTTTCATCATACTAAGTGACCTGGATTTCATTAGACACTTCCTGCTTGCATCTCTTTGCTAATAAACCTTCTTCCATCGAAAATATCTACATTAGGTGGCCTAAAATTTAGAGAAATGTGAGATTCACCTGCAAATGATATTTTGAAAATCAGTTTGATCCCTATTGTAATTATTGTCATTAACTTACACTGGTTATATAGCAAGAACCTATGACGTCAAATTTGGATGAAAACATGTATAAGCAATCCACTATCTAAAATTTGATTAAACAATTTAAAAGGATCAGACTTTTGCCTTAAGTATACTATAATTACACACTGTAATACGCACATTAAACTTATTCATGAAACTAATGACAAAAATGTAAGCAATCGACAGCTCTATGGCAACATGTTTGTTTTTCTGTCAATTGAAGGGCATGGGCTAACATATCCTAGTGAGCTTGAATCTTTTTCACCAACCCCTTTTCCTATCAAAAGCAATTTTACATAACGAGATCTAGCTCCCTAAAATGGTTTTCAGTATGCGTGATTCCACCGACCGTCCCCATCTAGGGCTTTTTACAGTCAGTTCTAAGGTTTAATCTTCACAATATTTTGCCAAGCTAGAAAGTGTTCGTCCCTATTTTATAGCCGTGAATCTTTGAATCACTAGCAAATAAAAGTGCTAATGTTTTGTGAACTTTACACAATATTTTAAACCCTGGCGAGTTCAGATTAATCGTGTACAGTTTACCGTACGCAGTTTATTCATTCAATCTGCTATCAGTGACCTGGATTTCAATGGACATTTGCACCTGTTTGCACGTGCTCGTTATACATGTCATCAATGTTGATTCCTTCTTTCCATACTCATTCATATATAGCTATTACATGACAATAAAAGTCCTGTTGTCCTTTATTTATTTAACTGTTTTTGATATGCCACGGCTTTAATACAATAAAAGCTAAAACCCCACAGAATGCATAAAAGTTTTCTGCTGGTATGTCAGGACTAGGGTATAGCTCTTCTTCGTGCAATCCGGACGAATTAGGTTTAATTATCATTTCTTTAGCAACCAATAACGACCAAATGTTCAAGATCAAAATAACAAACATTAGTTTGCCATCTTTCCCATGACCAACTAAAATGTTTTTTAAGAAGCGCATCATCTAGGTTTATTCATCGAACATGTGCATGGACCATAAGGTGCTGAGCGCCCAAACCAATCATGGCACGTACAATTCAAAGTAATGACCCAACTGTCACATGTTTGCTTTATCCAGGCTATTACGGACGAGACGTCATCTAAACGGGCAGAAGGTTTTCCTGGAGACCGACTTTTCTTCACCGATGAATCCCTGGCTTCACATTTAATCATGCTAGTACGAAAGATTACGGTGTAAACATTTCGTAAATCAATGTAAAAACGTTTTAGATTGTATGAATTCTGTTAATTGAAGTATAGGTTTGGGGGACGCAAGTTCTGGTCTGCGGTATAATTAGGGAAATACAAAACGGAAAATGGATATTTATTCATAATTAGGACAGCATTAATGCACATCGATCATGTTGACGTGTCAATTAGCACATGCCTTTCCATTTCATTCGTCAATAAATGTTCCGGGCGTTCAACATTGATGCAGGACATGTTTGCCCGCCTCATGTTAGCCAGACATAACCGCTCAATTTTTTCTATCAGCAAAGCAATGTCAACGTCATGCTATGTTGCCGATTTGCCTAAATTCTCAACCGTCTTTGAGCACATATGGGACTATCTGGGCCGCTTTGCGTAGCTAAAAATCAGCTTGACAATTTTCGTGATCTTATAGGCTTACATGTACGGAATGGAGGAATTTAGCCAAATGCTGAATTTATTACGTTACGTTGATGCGCCGTCACGGTTCATTGAATGCTTCTTGTATAGTATTCTACACTCCTAGTAATGTTTAGCATGTATGTCTCAAATACATAAATTTGCAAATTCAAAATTAAAAGCAATGTACAATTAAAACCTTTAATTAAACAATTTCTGATCTGGACAGAACTTTTGTCCTTGAGGTTATCTATAGAAGAGTTATCAAGATAAGCCAAGCACATTAAACTGCTTTTGATGAAATGAATGAACTTGTATAATCAATTTTGAAGCTCTATAAAGGCAACATTTTTGGTTTGATAAATAAATCTTTCCTGAATTATGGAGGGACGTCTTCTAAATTTTCCTGGTCTTGAATTAAAACTAAGTACAATATTGCCCACTGAAGGCACCAGACAATCATTTAACTTTTGTTCAAATAACAAATATAACTAAAGAACTATCACTGAAGGTGATGAATACCCCCGAACACCCCACTGACACTTTATATAAAATATATGTAATATTTGATGCTTTAATTATTGGACCTGCACAACTCCAGGTTTCTGTGAAATATAACCAATTCTGACTAGGGTTTTGGAGATTTAAAGCGCACAAGATTTTACTATCTCCAGCCCCTGTGACCTTTGACCTAGTGACCCGATACATTAACCATGCACCACTAGGAATTGTACTTATCACTCTGTGAAGTATCTTGAAATTCTGACAAGGGGTTTTAGAGATCTAGCGTCCACAATATTTTACTATCCTGATCCCCTGTGACCTTTGACCTAGTGATTCGAAACATAGACCATGCACAACTAGGCATTGTACTTATCACTTGTGTGAAGTATCATTAAATTTTGACTAGGGGATTTGGAGATTTAGCGTTCACAAGATTTTACTATCTCGAGCCCCTGTGACCTTGACCACCTGGTCCACAAGGTTCCGTCTACAGACGGACGGACAGATGGACGGACAGACAAGCTGAATAATTAGGACGCAGCTGTTTATGACAATTGAGAAGTGTCAAACATTTGCAGTAATGTTAAAGATGTGTCTTGTTACAGGAAATGAAAATATATAAAACAATAAAAACAATATAAACATGAACCTAATTACACATTTGAAATAGATTCATTTCTTGCTGCCCCCTATTATTATGTAAAATATAAATTTTTTTAATTTTTTTTTTTTTTTTTTTAAAAAAAAAAAAAAAATATGATTTAATAAAGACACAGAAAATAAAATAAAACTTGTTTCAAATGCAACAGGCTTAATAAATAATATTGAATTGGTGTACATGTGTACAATATGCATATTAAAACCACAACTATACTAGCGGAAAAAAGAAACTGTGCATGGGTATAATATGCTATAACTTAGGAGATATATAGAAATCAAAAAAAACACTGGCTTTATTTAACACCAGCTCAATTGATATGGTTATTGCATCAGCAGCGTCTTGGATAGAGATCAGTTTTCAGAGACGTTCTTTAAACAAAGTTCATCTCATCAATACCGTGTATGCCCAACATTGAAATCGATGCATGCTTGGGAACGCCGTCTCATTGATGCGACAAGTGTGCTGAAAAATGCCTTGGGAATACAATTCCAGATTCTCACAAGCGCACGTGACAGGTCAGGTAACGTCAATGGCTGATTTTGGAGGTGACGTAAGCGACGCTGCATCTCATCCCACACGTGTTCTATAGGCGACATATCCGAATATAGGTGACATTGCAGACCAGGGCAGCAAATTCACATTGTTCTGGATCAAGAAGTCGGTGACGACCCGCGCGACGTGCGGGCGAGCGTTATCCTGTTGCAGCGTGGCGTTACATTGCTGCACAAATGGAAGGACGTGAGGCCGTATGATTTCGACACGGTATCTGATGGCTGTCAGATGTGCCGTCCACAACCACAAGAGCTGTTCTGTCACGGGATGAGATGCCACCCCCTCTCACACAACCCCCCACACACACACACCATGACACTACCTCCGCTGAATGGACGTCGTTGAATCACACAACTGGAAACGTTCACAAACACAACGGTACACTCTAGAACGACCGTCGCTGCTGTCGAGATGAAACATCGACTCATCCGTGAAAAGAACACATGCCCAGTCCTGTTGCCTGAAGTGTATGTGTCGTCTACACCAGGCAAAACGTGCTACACGATGACGTTGCTGGAGAACAGGACGTATGGCTGGACGTCGTGGACATATGCCTCTTTAAAGCAATCGATTACGTACCGTTCGGGGACTAATTCTTCTAAGGTCAGGAATACTTCTAGCCGTCAAAATAGCAGATCTGAGTCGTTCGGAGATGAACGACCCGGATGTACGTATCCTGGCGATAAGACGTTACGCGTGGACGTACTGACCGAGGCCGGTCTCTGGTGGTCCCAAACTGTTGGTACCGTCTCCAAAAGGCGTCTATACAGTATTTCGGTGCACACCACATTGTCTGGCAACGTCAGTATGACGTACACCAGCTTCGATCATGCCTACGGCGCGGCACCTGTCAGTTTCATTCAACCTCGGCATGGCGTATCAAAGACGTTTTTCAAAATTATGCTGGTTTTGTGTCTTACAGGTATCAACACTATGCTTTTACACAGGTTTAGGCGATTTACTGCTGGCCGAAAAAAACGTGAAAACGAAGACGTTGGCCAGACGACAAACTACCCGTGCAACTCATGCACTGGCCAGTGTAAATGACCGGGGGGATACACAACTTACCTGTGTAAAGTTTCAAGCTTTAATTTATAAAATTGAGCGATACATTAACATTTTACACATGCACAATTTCTTTTTTCCGCTAGTATATATATCATACATATGAATATAAAAAAGTGGTTATGCATCCATGGAATTTAAAGTTAGGACTCATACCAATAATTTATTCATGATGCAAATAGTTCCTTTAAATGATGTATTTTGCTGAAGATTTATTTTAGTATTCGTATAAAGTCACAGGTTTACACTCCATCAGTGATACCTAATGTTCATACATACAGCCTTTGACCTTTAATCTGAGATGCTATGATTATGTTAACATGGTTTCCTTAAAAATGTCTGTGTGTCACTTGTTGTCTTTTCACAACTGGGTTGATTAGTGTAAAAAGATGGCCAACTAGCACGGAGCTAGTTTGAACCACTGATAGGGTTAGATGAATGGCTCTAAGGTAAACCTGTACCAAGATTGTACAAAAAAGTGCAGTGTGCGAGAACCAGAATTCTACCTTGCCCCATTTTTATTACCTCTCTTTATAATATCAGGTACATAGCTTGCTAAATTTTCAATTGATTAGGTTGATACTTTGGTCAATGATAGTGGGCATTGAGATAAAGTTCAGTGTCCAAGAACCATGACTCTTCTTTTAAATGAACTCGCCTTATTTGTATTTCATTATGCCTGTCCGAAAGTTAACTGGGATTCAAGGGATTTACTCGATATTTACACAATGATAGTTGGCATTGAGAGGAACGCTTAATTGCACCATTTTTTAATTACCTCCTTTTATTAAATTTTATATTGCTTGTCCTGGAAATACCTGAAAAACTGTTCAAGGGATTGACTTGATATTCCACATACTAATACAGGGCAGCAAGAGATAATCTACCTAGCCCAATTGTTTAATTACTTGCTTTAATGTACTTTGTAATATAGTGTTGTGACATGCACGGAAAGTTTTGCTTTGTATTACTTGTTGATGTCAATAAAGTTTCAATACTCCAGAGGGGGTATATTAGTCTGCCAATAACGACAGTGCTTGTCTACCTGGTCACAAATTGATTTTACTTGACTTTTAATACTTTGACTTTTTACTTGACTTTGACTTGACTTTTGACTTTTACTTTCCCTGTTTGATATTATTTTTGTTTTTAAGATGTTGCTTCTTCATTTGTTCAGTGTACTATGTTTTCTACACTGAAGACAAATAGAAAGCAAAAATTACAGCAGAAGATATGAAAGACAGAGCATGCTACTAAAGTTACGCACTATTACCCCAGCAAAACTGATCCATATTTCTCCGTTCAAAGCTAATAAGCTATTAGTATTGCCTGGAATGTCAACTGATTTGAAAGAGTTATTGCCCTGTGTTTGACCAATTTTAAAGTTTCCAGACAACTTCTCCTTCAGTGTTCATGTGAACTTGTCTATATTTGGTAAAAAAGATCAGTTTGAAGAATAGCTGTGGATGTTGTAAGGATATTCCACTCAACATGTTTTATCCACCGCCTTAGGTGGAAGAATATTATTTTTGCGCTGTCAGCCAGTCTGGTCTGTCTGTCGGGAGCCATATATCTAAGGAACCAATGGATAAAATATTTATGAAACTTATAAAATAGCACAATGCCGCGACGCACACACAACTTAAGTCAAAATTGGCTTAGCATCTCAAGCAATGTTTGATTTTTGGCTGGATCAGACCTCTGAGGATTCAATATAAATTGCTATAATTGGCATTGTTTACATTAGGAGTCTGTTTCTTTTAAATTTGATTCTGACAAAACATGCATACACCTTGTATCAGCAAATGTTCTTAGTTTGTTTGTTAAACACGCCTCGTACTATGGATGTCCGAGTTACTGCCCTTGAAATAGCAACATTCCAAATTATTTGCTTGTTTAACGTCTAGCAGCTTCATTAATTATTATCAAACTGAGTCAGGATGTTACATACACGTTATTGGAATAGGTAGAAGCTAAAAATCCTTTAAAAACTTTTTGATACGAGTTTGCATGTGCATTGTATATATACTTAATACCTTGTGTTTACATCAAAATAAGTTTTGTAACCAAGCTTGAGCAATATTGCTCAGGTGGACAATACAAGCCCATCTTTGCCTTCTTGTTGAAAGAGCTAACCTGACTCTTTTTGAAACTTGTCTTGTGATTCTCACCGTGACAATTCAAACGTTTAGGATTGTTAGGCTGGAGTAAATGTAATTGTATAGAACATTTGCTTGTATGAAATGGAAGGGTGATCTAACACTTGATAATCTTCTTACTTTCCCATTTAGAATTGATTTGTGATTTTCAATGTGAAAATGTTGAGATGTATCATTTGTAAGGCTGGCCGAACAGGTGTGTATTTTTGTTTAGCTCATTTGTTTCTTTGAACTGTAAGGCTGACCGAACACATTATAATCTTGTCTAACTTTCCCATTCAGAACTGACTTGTGATTTGCAATGTGAAAATGTAGAGATGTACCATGTTTGGACAATGGTTGCTGTTGCGACAGTCATTGCGTGTCCAGAAAGGTACGTTTTTCCTCCAATCAATGGAATTTCTGATAGGTCACTTGGTATTTTAAATGACACATTTTACCGTTAGGCACGAAGAAAACTAAAACTGACCGAATTCACATTCTTTGGACAAATACCCTGACTGGTGTTCACGGCACATGGGCACCAAATCTCTTAGAGATAAAACCAACACTTCCGTGATAGATCTTTCCTGAGAACACGAGTTTTCCCTCTCTTCACAACAGCAACAATTTACCACCAGATAGCTGCACAAATTGTCCTACTATTTGTCATTCAGCATTCTGCTACTGCTAATAATATTGACACAAGATAATATTGACAGTAGCACTAAGGCCAAGGCAACGGCCCGAACAAGCTTCAGTCCGATAGTAGTGAAATAGACCATTCTCTCAGTCTGAAGAGACTTTGGTACATCAATACATTCTGAAGACTGTGCAGCATCACCCGAAAGATCCGATCAGCACCACTAGTTTAAGAGCGTGGATGGTCGTTTTATATCAACAGAACAGCAACTGAGTCATCGGAATTTTCTTTCAGAAATTCCAGGTGGTGAAAAAAACAATGTTTATGTTTTGATTGACCAAACTGAAAACTTGAAAAGAAAAGAAATTGGTAAACGAATGGAATTTTTGGGACAATTGTGGGACGTGGGATTCTAAGTCATCTTCTACAAAAACAACTTTTTTGTAAAGTTTCGGGGGAAATTGACTTCTGTAAAACATGTACTGTTCTAAGATCATGAGGAAATTTGTTCCTCTGGAACCGCAACAAAATGAGTCTGTCTATTGGCCTTATATTGAAACGCTTCTATGCAACACTCAAAATCGATAAAACTTACAAGAAAAGAATTTCATGGTTCGAAAGCATCCCTCGTTACTCTGAATTAACCGATATAGAAAAGTGCATTTATAAAGTAGATGAGGAAAGAACCATGTTCTACTCATTTTAAAACAATGTTGTCATATGCCTTTACTTTCATATTCAAGTTGTTTCTTCATGAAAAAGAGTTGCCAAAAAGCTATTTTGTTTTTTGCATATCATTCAAAAATTACAGCGTTATATATTTTTAACATGTACTTACCAATTTAGAAAGCTAAGTTATGGTGAGTGTTTTAAAAATGGGTATGTCATGGGCCGCAATATTAACGAAGCAAATCGTTTCCTTCAGGACATAATTGATTATGAAGATGTTGAAAATAAAAAGGGTCTTATAATCTTTCTTGACCAAACAAAGGCTTTCGACCAATGCAAATGTTAATAACTTTATGCTTCCAAAAATTCGGATTCGGGGGAGGGGGGATATATAGTAGGGATAACAATGCTTTTATAATACTCAAAAGTAACTACATCTTCTATGAATTCTTCTCAGTGTCAAGATCTATTAGAAAGGGTTTCTGATTTCTCCGGTGCTATATATCATTCAAGCAGAACCAATGGCTTGTACAATACGCAAAAACATAAATATAATAGGTATAAGTCTTCCCTCGGTAAATGGCAGAACTATTCAGGCAAAACTTAATCAGTACGTAGATGATACACAATTATTTGCTAAAGATGAACATTTGCTTCCTCATATATTTCAAGAAATTAACATAAATATATGAAATAACTTCTGGTGCAAAACTGAACAAAAGGAAAACCAAGGGGTTATTTATAGGAAAAAGTGAATCTACAAAAATGTAAAAACATTCGGTATAATTATGTCACGGCTATAACATAGACATGCATGACTTGTGGTGGAATGAAATTAACAAACTTAAATCATAACTTCAAATTTGGAAATCAAGAAATCTCTCTATTAGTGGAAAAGTTCTTATTCTAAAATCATTTGTACATTCGGCAATTAATTTTGAAGTAAAAACTAGACCGATCCCAGATAGGTTTTGTAGTGAAATAGACAAACTAGTTATAAATTTCATTTTGGAATGGTAAAAACCGCTTGTCTCTTTTATTACAATGACTAAAGACAAGGAACATGGAGGTGGTTTTGATTTATGTAGTGTTAAGGACATTGTTACTGCCCAAAAAAAAAAAAAAAAAAAAAAAAATTTTAAAAAAAAAAAAAAAATGGAAACTCCATTTCAGAACAAACTGGGCCACAAACTGGGCCACAAACTTGTCGACTTTAAAAAAAGCACACCAAATGATTTTATATATGTAATGAAGGAAAATCGAATTGAAAACAAAAGCTCTAAAATATATATTTCAATGCATACTCTGTGCATTGTCAAATATTAAACTGGTTTATGAGTCATGAAATGGTGCATTGACACGTAATAATTATAAGAAAGTTGTTATCTGCTACCAATGCAATCAATTAATATGTTAAGTCAAATTGCATATTACACATTTATGGTTTCCAGCCTATAGGAAAATACTATTTTGTTTGCTAGAAAATGCATCCTGGATTAGGTTCTAGCACAATCTAGAAAAGCTTCCAGGCTACCACAGAAAAAGGCAATTGTCACGAGGTTGAACACCACATTAATTTTGCTTATATGTTATATGTCTTTGTTCCTAAGTATATGTTCTGTCCATGTCTCTTGTATATATATCTGTTGTATTTGTCAGTATATGTAAATATTAAGGCCATAATCCTTTACCAGACCATACATCCTATAAATCCCACTCATTTAATTTTTCTTCCCCCCCATTAACATTCATCTCATTTCATTACCTAACGACTAATTTTGCATGACGGGCCTCTTTCACGATTTTGGACATTCCCCGGTTTCCCCCCGGCCCCCCCCCATGCCCCCCTGAACAGTCAGATCATGGCTTACGCCTGACTTTTCCTTCCCTTCCACCAGAAATTATTCATTTCCTTGTGTAATTGTGCCTTTGCAGGCCTGGTAAACACATGCCCCATCACAGAACAGAAAGTAAACCTACGACATTGGTGGCCAGTGTGGGGAGTATGTCACAGTTCGCCGCCCAGTTCACAATTGGGGAGAAGATGTGTAAGCGGCCCGGTAGCTCAGTCGGTAGGCATTCGCCCTGTAAGCAAACAGGCCCCGGGGTCCCGCCCCCCGTCTGGCTGCACATTTTTCTCACCCTGTGACATTTGGCGCCCAACGTGGGGCTGTGACTGGACTATACTTCGAGATCTGTTTACCTGGTTCTCTCTAACCTAACCCGTATGGTGGGGAGTATGTCACAGTTCGGACTCAGTTCACAATTGGGGAGAATATGTGTAAGCGGCCCGGTAGCTCAGTCGGTAGAGCATTCGCCCTGTAAGCGAAAGGCCCCGGGTTCGAGCCCCGGTCTGGCTGCACATTTCTCACCCTGTGACACAATGTTGACATAAATAAATAAATTTAGCCCATGAGTTCATGTTTAAGCCGCTACAATGGGCTTGACAAAAATTTTATATCCTGCAATGTTTTTGTTCTTTTCTGTTTCCCTTGTTTTTTTTATAAACCTTCAAATTCTGATTTTTTAAAATTTATAAAGTTCTGATTAATACAATTATACATAAATGGTTCTCCTAAATGCGCCCGGATCATATACGAGTCCAGTGAAGAGTCTTTTGTATCTTGTATTTTGACACATCATATTCTCAAGTCCTTTCCAGAACATAAGATATGCCGCACATTACATTTCATCTGCTTTATTTGAAGCAAACATTTCATCACTATTCATGTGCAATATATGTCAATTACAATCATCAAAATATCTAGTAATGAAATGTTAATGTTAAAACTCCCACTGCTGTCACCGGCTTTGAGTGACTATGTAATACGGGTATGACCAACTTTTGCAGGACTATAGTCTGTCTTCTAATATCGACGACATATGTTACTATAAAATATTTCTTGAGATTGCGAATGCTGTTAGGTTAAAAAGTTTTGTTTTTTTGGAGAAAGCATCCATAAATTTCCATGATTATCCAGAGAGCTCGATTTAAAATCTGCATGGCCTGTGATAGCCTAGAAAATATTTTCAACATACATGTAGTCTGAAACGTATTCTGTTGTATTTTCTGGAAACTGGAAACAATGGACTGCACTTCATGTATATATTTTTATCACATTGACGAAAAATCTCTTAAGAAATTTGGAAGATAACACACGGTAGGAGACAACTTTCATAATGTACCATCCTTACAGATGACACACGCTCACTAGAGATGCACAATTTCAAATTCGAATTATTGTGTCTGTAATATTCCATGACTCTTGTCTCATTGTACCAGTAATGTTACATTAGTACTCCATGGAACCCGGGATTTCCCGCAAGCAAATAAATGCTATAACAACTTAAAAATAGAAAATTGCAATACGCTCTGTAAATAACGAATTTTACTTATTTGCAGGAGTATCGCAACGCTATCCTTAGAATGCGACACTTCCACATAAATCATACGCATTGACTTACTTATTGATGTACTCTATTGTATTTTAAGTGGACATAACAATTTTATACGTGCATAGTCATATAATTCTTACACAACATGGCTTTTTGTATATACATGTAACAGTTATTTGTGTTTTAACAAAATAATTCATGTATTAGAAGAGGCTAAAATTAAAGATGAATCATTTTCGGTTCATTACAAATCAGTTATAACTTCTTCACTTTTCTAACATATCGTCGTGTTGATAATCACATTAGTAGTAGTTAACCACTCGACTTTCATCTAAAGGGTTGTTTTGAGGCGTATAGAGTACTATGGGCTTCTTGCTCGAGCCACGAATCCTTGAAATCGACATAAAGATTTTTTGGGAGAAAGTTTACAGTACGAATGCAGACAGGTAATTTGATTGCAAACATGAGCTGTTCCTCGCAAGTGACGAATGCCCCCGAAAGAGGTGTCTAACAGTGTGTCGTCTCCATGTTCTCAAAAGCTGTACTATGTAATTTTAAAATCCTTCAATGCATGACAGATTTAAAATGCAAACAGTATTCCATTACTTTTAAACACTAAGTGTGACCTTGACCTTTGAGGTACCGAAGTGGGTCTTGCTCACAACACATTGTCTCGATGTGCTGAACATTTGTGCCAAGTTATTTCTAAATGAATCTACGCATGACAAAGTTACAGTCCAGACACAAATGTATGCAGATAAACAGGATTCCATTACCTATAAACTCTAAGTGTGACATTGACCTTTAAGGTACGGACGTGGGTCTTGCACGTGACACATCGGCTTGATGTGCTAAACATTTGTGCAGAGTTATTTTTAAATTAATCAATGAATTCAGGGTTGGCATAAAACCCGGGTTTTATTATATTGCCCAGCCCGGCGGGTAATACTGGAAAAACCCGGGTTTTACTGGGTTTTAATGGGTAATACTGAGCAATAAAAATGTGGTGTGGCTGACATCTTTATCCCTACTTAAAGACACAATTAAAGTCACCTGTACCTGTAGAATTCACACTTTCCCCAGGGTATTGTCTATTGTGTAATGGTTAACCTTGAAAACAGCATGGGAATTTTGGTACAGGTAAGGAGATAACAGTTAAAGAGTGAACTCACACTCTGCATTGAACAGGTTTTTAGCTTGACATTATATATGAACCATATGTTAACAATAGCCCCTTTCAAATCTGAATACATACTAACGGTATGGTTGTCAAGTGTAGAGAAATCTAGTGCTATTGATACAATGCTATGTCTTTTTGCAAGGCAGCTCTTGAAAATGCCTGCAAGTTCTGCCTCAATTGAAATGATATTTTCAAACTTTGGTTTGATCCAGAACAATCTCAGAAACAAATTGGGCATTCAGATATGTGCAAAGTTAGTGTTTTGTTACAGAATGCCGAGGGGAAAAGAGGAATTAGACTAGTAATCACTGTTTAATAATGTACATCAGAGATAGTGAATATGTAGTTAATAATACATGTTAGTTTGTGGTTAAGACTGCTTTAAATTGACATGGGAATGTACACATGGTGTAAACAAGGTTTCAACGTTCAGAATAAAAAATATATTTTGTGTAGTTGTTATCAGATTCTTACATCCAAACATATTCATAATACACTATATATCATCTATGTACTCATTCTAATGTAATATAATGTTTAATGAGGAAATTAAACACCAGTACAGTTGAAAACAGATCATGTTTTAGTTTCAAAAGAATTATATTACCCAGTATTACCCAGGACTGCCTATTTTAGGGATATTGCCCAGCCCGGGATTTCCCGGGCGGAAAACCCGGGTAGGCAATACTCTGCCAACCCTGAATGCATTACAAAGTAATAGTCCGGATATGTGTGCATAGAGGATTCCATAACCTTCAAACTCTAAGTGTAATTTTGACCTTTGAGGTAGAGACGTGGGTATTGCATGCGACACGTCGTTTATAAGCTAGACATATATGTGCCCAGTTATTTTAAAATCCTTCAATACATAACAAAGTTTCTGTCCGGACACGATTGTGTGCATATATAGAGGATTCGATCTTTAAACTCCAAGTGTGACATTGACCTTTGACGTAGAGACGTAGGCCTTTGCACGCGACACGTCGTCTTGATGTGCTGAACATTTGTGCGAAGTAATTTCAAAAGCTTTCAATGCATTACAAAGTTACAGCCTGGATACGAAGAAATGTAAGGGTGGACGCACAGACGGATGGACGGACGGTGCGATTTTAACATGCCACCTTTCGGGTGCATAAAAACAAGAGCCATGTTACACATGGTTAATCCCCCCGCCAGGAAAAAGTTACCTGAAGGTTGTACTTTCGTACATTTTACTTGGTGAGAGGAAATCCTTAAAAAGCCGTATAGTTATGGTCATGCTGAGTACAGTTTTCAAGTAAGTGGAAAAAGAATAAGGCAATGAAGAGAAGGTTTGCAAAATTATATTAATGTTCATTATCAGTATAGGTATGATATTTTTCTATTTGACTAAAAGTAGACAAGGTAGAGTTATTGTTCTTGCACACTGCACTTCCTACCAATGTGCTATGTCAGTGTATTAAGTTTGAAGAAAATCCCTCAAGTACTTTTTGGAGTTATGCTCTGGACAAAACTTTTAAAGTAAATCTGATAAAGGGGAATAACTCTAAAAGTAGGCAAGGTAGAGTTATTGTTCTTACACACTGCACTTCCTACCAATGTGCTATGTCAGTGTATTAAGTTTTGTAGAAAACCCTCAAGTACTTTTGGAGTTATGCTCTGGACAAAACTTTTAAAGTAAATCTGATAAAGGGGAATAACTCTAAAAGTAGGCAAGGTAGAGTTATTGTTCTTGCACACTTCACTTCCTACCAATGTGCTATGTCAGTGTATTAAGTTTGAAGAAAATCCCTCAAGTACTTTTTGGAGTTATGCCCGGACAAGTAAATCTGATAAAGGGGAATAACTCTAAAAGTAGGCAAGGTAGAGTTATTGTTCTTGCACACTGCACTTCCTACCAATGTGCTATGTCACTGTATTAAGTTTGAAGAAAATCCCTCAAGTACTTTTTGGAGTTATGCTTCGGACAAGTAAATCTGAAAAGGGAATAACTCTAAAAGTAGGCAACGTAGAGTTATTGTTCTTGCACACTGCACTTCCTACCAATGTGCTATGTCAGTGTATTAAGTTTGAAGTAAATCCCTCAAGTACTTTTTGGAGTTATGCTCTGGACAAAACTTTTTAAAGTAAATCTGATAAAGTGGAATAACTCTAAAAGTAGGCAAGGTAGAGTTATTGTTCTTGCACACTGCACTTCCTACCAATGTGCTATGTCAGTGTATTAAGTTTGAAGAAAACCCTCAAATACTTTTTGGAGTTATGCTTCGGACAAGTAAATCTGATAAAGGGGAATAACTCTAAAAGAAGGCTAGGTAGAGTTATTGTTCTTGCACACTGCACTTCCTACAAATGTGCTATGTCAGTGTATTAAGTTTGAAGAAAATCCCTCAAGTACTTTTGGAGTTATGCCCGGACAAAGTTTTTCAAGTAAATCTGATAAAAGGGGAATAACTCTAAAAGTAGGCAAGGTAGAGTTATTGTTCTTACACACTGCACTTCCTCCCAATGTGCTCTGTCAGTGTATGAAGTTTGAAGAAAATCGCTCAAGTACTTTTTGGAGTTATGCTCCGGACAAAATTGGGACGGACGCACGGACGGACGGACGGACGGACGAAGGGCATTTCTAATATCCCCTTCGCCTTCGGCGGGGGGATAAATAATTAAGGCCTGTTACTGCCCACTCCGTTTTCAGGTACTCACAGTACATATTTTTTTCCGGACAGAAATACACAGTATCGAACCAAAGTAGGAAAATAAACAAGTTAGTGCAAAAGTTATATAAATTGTTTACCAGCATACATAGCAAATAATTTTCACTGCCTGGGCTGGTGAATCTAAAACATTTCAAAGTATTCTATACAAGAAATGAATAAGATGCCCGTGTGACTTGACAAACTTGACATAATGTCGGTCAACATAAAGCGGGTAACTAAAGATCAGTTGCAGACCATACCGGGCATGGGACCTATAAGAGATGACCTGATGATACAGTTCAGACAGTAGTATGGCAGAATACAGAAAGAAGATTTTTCTATGATATTACCGGGACATGAAACAAAACGAATTCTGGGTGCCATCAATATTGCATATCCGACTGCTAAGACGATACAATCGGTATCAATGAAAATAGTTGTGACCACTACATCACCATCAGCTGCTACCGTCTATACAAATGTAGTAGTATCCCCCGGCTCAACAACTGTCATAAGTACACTGGTGACCACTACAGCAGGGACGCCGAGTTCAAAACAACAACGAATACCGGTTATCACAAAACTTGCTTTAGGGTCATCATCCGGCACAACAAGTTACCAAACTTGTATCATCGACAGTTACAACAACAGCTACAAGTACAAGTATCCCGGTATATTCAACATTTATGGATAGTATGGCTATGGCATTACATATTCTATCAATCCCAACATTGAATGATTTACAATCACCCAAGATTGCCAAGACAGATGTAACACATACTATACAACCTTACTTTGAAAAAGTTGTAAATCAGCTCCTTGCCTGATGCAAGGGAATGGCAAAAACATTTCTGGTTGTGTTAATTTCTACCTTACCTGATGTTCCAAACAGTGATGCAGAAGATGATGTACACTCAACTGCAAGACATAGTACTTCAGAGTACCAGCTTCCAGATATTAAACCAGATTTACACAGACAAAGTTCTTCAAGAACCAAAACATCTACATGTACTTCACGGTCATATTTATCTAAAACATCCAAAGTGTATGTTACTACAAATCAATATTTATTGCTGTGTAATCAAGACCTGCCGGTCAATGATTATAATCAACAATCATCAGTGAATCACTCACAAACTATCTTCAAGAAATGTAACGTATTCATGCCGTAAAACCAAATCTCAAGATACTTCCGATTCAGACTCGCAATATTCTTCGAGATCAAGAGATTCTTCAAGAAAAAGATCAACAATATAAAAACAGGTTGAGGTCATATAGTAAAATATCTAGACGAAGAAGTTCTTCTAGAAAAAGACAGTCAAGACACTCATCTACCAGTGATGGGTCCACATCTAGAAATCACAAGAATAAACAAGAACTACCTTTAAAACAGATAGTCGGCATATGAAAGCGATAGTTAGCTAGAGTTTTATAATAAAAATTAATTTTGTTCAGTCGGAAGGTGCCAAATGTCAAAAGGTGAAAAAAAGACAAGACCTTGACCAGGATTCGAACCCATGTATCTTCCCTTGCAAAGTTGTGCTAATGCTCTCCCGGTTGAGCTAACCGGCCACTTATCAAATCTGTCTGCAATAGTATTTAAATATCTATCGCGACATGTGTATCAGGAAAACAAACTTAATCCTTGTTTTTCTTATAAATATGCTACTCGAATTATTGACAGTAATTCACTGGCCAAGAAAGTATAAATACTATACACTTATAATTAACATTAATTTGGAGGTAACAACATATTATATTGATAATAAACTGTTATGAATTATATGCGTACTTAAATTATTAACCCATTCAAGAAAAACTTATTGTCTATTCTCATTCTCACTATATAGGTCCGTGGATAAATGAAGAAATTTGGAAATTATCGTATTACAAATCAAGTAAAATGACCAAAAAATACCGAAAAACAAATACTGCCGACCTAAACAGCTTGTTTTTCTAAAGATAATACTATATCGCTAGTTGTGATTTACTATTTACAAATTCTTTCATTTATTTTAAACTTAGATAATAGATTATACGTTATTTTTTAAGTTCTTTTTAAGTTCTTTTCGGTCTGCATAAACTGTTTTCGGTCCCTTTTCAGTCTTTTTTAGTATTATTCGGTCTTCTTCGGTTGTTTTCGGTAATTCTATGCACTGTTTTAAATAATGTTATACATTCTACTCGTCCTGTCATTGGTGGTTGAAAGGTTACGAACTTCCGGGCAAAAGAGAGCTTAACACGGCTGCACCGAAAAACATTCTTTGAAATCATGACACTAAACACAATCAAAGTGCTGATGACACTAGACGAATAAAGGGATACAAAGTAAGAGGTTACAATTCTTATTCCGACAGTGAAAGTTCAATTCGTCTTAAAGGTCTTCTAGACACAACAGCAGACACAGATCTTCAAAAAGTTATAAAAGGTCTGAAAGAAGATCAAAGTCACCTAATAAGTCTTCTAGACATAATAGTATACATAATTCTTCAAACTACAGCAATACCTCTAAATGAACAGCACCCAAACACTGTATTTCAAGTTCGTGTTGGGGACTCACTTTCGATGACCTGCAACAAGAACAAGCAAAAGGCAAATAATTATCTTGCTTGGTAAAAATACAAGAAAGAGCCGGAAGAGGGAAATCTATTCCTGGCCAATCCAGAAGCAAAGTTCTATTGGCTTAATAAAAGTCTATTCCTACCGATAGATACTATTTAAGAAAAATCTGGAAGCCGAAGATCTCCAACTAGTTATACCAGAAACCTTGAAGGTACAAGCACTACTTTGGCACCATGATATACCTTCATCAGGTCACCAGGGAGAAGCTCAAACCAAAGCCAAATTAAAGGAAAAAACTTTCTGCGTCCGCCTTTCTAGAGATGTTGAGTTTATTGTGATATCATGTGTTTTGTGTAATCAGAATAAGAAGAAATGAAGATACGGTAGAGTTCCGTTAAAAGAGTATCAGGCGTGAGCAGCCGTTGGACGTGTGCATATAGATTTCATTGGTCCACTACTAAAAGCATCGTAAGGAAATCAATACTGCATGATGATGGTAGATCAGTTTACGAAGTGGGCAGAATGTGTACATGTACCGTTACCATCGCAGAAAGCTAAGGTGACAGCCAAAGCCGCCATTGACGAATTTTTCAGTCGTTAAGGCTTTTCGTTTAAAGTTTTCACAGACCATGGACGCAACATTGAAAGCCAGCTGTCTGAAGCTCTGTGTAAAGCATTGCACAATCATAAAGTCAGAACTACACCATACAGGCCGTCTAGCAATAATCAAGTTGAAAGATTTAATAGAACGTTACTGGATGCTGTCAACTGTTTCCTTGGGAAGTCGCAAGACAAATGGGACCAGAACATTCAACAGATAGCAATTGCTTTACGCGATTCAAGGTACATTAATGTTGGGGAGAGAGGTAAATACGCCAGCTCCGCTGATGATCCCCGATGCAAAGGCAGAAACACAAGAAGGGTATGGAGAGTACGTCGTATAGTTGATAGACACCATTTAGAAGGCACACGATCCGAAAATGTCTATGAAGCGCATGAAGCGAAATTACGACTTAAGGATCCTATTAACACCTTATTCAGAGGGAGATGTAGTGTATCTTCTAGATACAGCAGCTGTAACAGTTATATCCGCCATGAAAAGGACCAGCCATAATTGTGAAAAAGCTATCACCTTATTTGTATCGTGCGAAACTACGCAATGCAGTCTTCGTGACCAACCACCAAAGGATGATGCCATGTAAAGAGCGAACTGTGCAAGCATGGATCACAAAATACAAGGAGTCTCCATACCAAGATAAACAAGTAATATCTTTAAAAAAAAGATGGTCGACGTAGGTGACGTAATAAACACATTTTGTGTTTCAGAAGGCTCCCGGGCAGTACACTGCTTATTCCGGTACCGAAACGCTAGCCAATAATCAATGACGCTAGATGTCCGGCCCCGGACAACACCTCGTTGAATACAAAAGTTGATCTTCGTACTGTCCAGAAACCTTGACATAACGTGTTCTGTTTTTTTCTTTTTTGCAACATGATTTATTATAAATAACTATAATATAAAAAACTAGAGCTATCACTAAATGTGATTAATACCCCCAAAAGGATTGCTTTATAAACTGAAGAAGTTCGTAGTAACATAATACCTTGCAAACAAACTAAAAAGAGATATTGTTCTTAGCAGTTCCTCTCATTGTGCTTGACCATTGTATGAAGTTGTATTGAATTCCAACTTGTAGTTTTTCGAAAAATGCTCCAGACAGGGAAAAGTAACAAAGGGCAATAACCCTGTAATTAGTCAAGATGGAGTTATGGTTACTGTGCACTGCACTCCCTGTCACTGTGCTTGACCATTGTATGAAGTTGTATTGAATTCCAACCAAAAGTTTTCAAGTTATGCTCCGGACAAGGAAAAGTAACAAAGGGTAATAACTCTGTAATGAGTCAAGATGGGGTTATGGTTCCTGTGCACTGCACTTCCTCTAAATGTACTTGACCATTGTATGAGGTTGTACTGAATTCCAACTAGTAGTTTTCAAGTTATGCTTCGGACAAGGAAAAGTAACAAAGGGCAATAACTCGGTGTGCTTGACCATTGTATGAAGTTGTATTGAATTCCAACCAGAAGTTTTCAAGTTATGCTCCGGACAAGGAAAAGTAACAAAGGGTAATAACTCTGTAATGAGTCAAGATGGGGTTATGGTTCCTGTGCACTGCACTTCCTCTAAATGTACTTGACCATTGTATGAGGTTGTACTGAATTCCAACTAGTAGTTTTCAAGTTATGCTTCGGACAAGGAAAAGTAACAAAGGGTAATAACTCGGTAAATACTCAAGATAGAGTTATAGTTCTTGTACACTGCACTTCCTCTGAGTGTGCTTGATCATTGTATGAAGTTGTATTGAATTCCAACCAGTAGTTTTCAAGTTATGCTCCGGACAAGGAAAAGTAACAAAGGGCAATAACTCTGTAATTAGTCGAGATGGAGTTATAGTTCTTGTGCATTGCACTTCCTCTCAATGTGCTTGACCATTATATGAAGTTGTATTGAATTCCAACCAGTAGTTTTCAAGTTATGCTCCGGACAAGGAAAACTAACAAAGGGCAATAACTCAGTAAATACTCAAGATAGAGTTATAGTTCTTGTACACTGCACTTCCTCTGAGTGTGCTTGATCATTGTATGAAGTTGTATTGAATTCCAACCAGTAGTTTTCAAGTTATGCTCCGGACAAGGAAAAGTAACAAAGGGCAATAACTCTGTAATTAGTCAAGATGGAGTTATAGTTCTTGTGCACTGCACTTCCTCTGAATGTGCTTGACCATTGTATGAAGTTGTATTGAATTCCAACCAGTAGTTTTCAAGTTATGCTCCGGACAAGGAAAAGTAACGAAGGGCAATAACTCTGTAATTAGTCAAGATGGAGTTATAGTTCTTGTGCACTGCACTTCCTCTCAATGTGCTTGACCATTGTATGAAGTTGTATTGAATTCCAACTAGTAGTTTTCAAGTTATGCTCCGGACAAGGAAAATGCAACAGACCGCCCGCCCGACCGACCGACCGACCGACCAACCGACCGACCGACCAACCACCGGGTGACTCCTATATACCCCCCTAAACTTCGTTTTGGGGGTATAAATATACACATTTTGTGTTTCAGAAGGCTCCAGGGCAGTACACTGCTTATTCCGGTACCGAAACGCTAGCCAATAATTTGCAGATTCTGATTGGTCACATTATAACGAAGTTGGTTAGCAACGCGTCCATACCAACGGAAATTCAAATCAAAAGTATACGACTACGTCGAAAAAATATCAGTTAGGACGAGAATAATGAACACTACTGCATATGCAAGAAGCCTTGGAACTGGTGGTTCATGATCCAGTGTGAATACTTCGACGAATAGTATCATGAGTTATGTATCAACATCACTACCACGTATGCTCTTAACATTGACAGGTACAAATGACAAAGTGCAAGAACAGAGACAAAAGACTGTTAAGGGTGAGCGTATTATTTTCAGATAATGGCCGCACAAAAGGATTTCGCTAAGGAAGTACAAGGATACCTGGACGCAGGTCGTGTTTATAATACAGCACCCAGCTTTGTGGAAAGATTAACCCTATGTCCGCAGTGCATAGGCAGTGAAAAGTCCGAACAGCTTCTTGAGACCATACTTCAGACGTTCTACATAGTAAAGGCCAAGATGCAGGCCCAACGTAACAAGAAAATCTGCATCTGTTGGTTAAAAGATACTGCAAAGACCATGGAGAGTATCCAGATAGCTGCCAAAAACTGGATAAGTAAAAACGTTTGGAAGCTCAAACCTTTTGCAAAAACAGTTTCAAAGGCGTACTATCCAGTGGGGGACAGGAAAAACCATCGGTTCAAAGATATCGAGAACCCGGAAAAGCTCCTGGAAAAAGTATCAGAGGAGAAACTGTTGACGAAGTGTTGGACCTGATAGACTTCTAGAGTCGTTTCAGTTCTCCAAACGGGAATCTACTAGGGAACCTATTGAGGTAGACCCAACACCAAGTCAGACAGAAAAGAAGACTTCAGAGAGCCGTAGGAGGTCACCACGTATAAAACAGAAAGCTGCAAAGTTTTCTTCAATAAGAGCACCTTCTAGACAGCCATCCAAAGAGTTTAGCAAATGTCAGTAGGACAGCGCGCTCAATTTTTTTTGTTCCCAAAAAAAAAAAAAATTTAAAAAAAAACCCACAAAAAAAATAAAAAAAAAAATTAAAAAAAAAAAAAAAAAAAAAAATAAAAAAAAATTTTTCCCCCCCCCCCCCCACATCCGATGCTACATATTACTCCAACTGTCAAAGTTATATCTCAAATGCTTAAGTCAACAAGTGGCCAAGAATGAAAATTTTAACCGAGTTTCTAAGTCAAAAAGGACCATGATCCAAATAAAATCCTTGATAGAATTACCTTCTCCTGCCCATGTTTGGGGATCATGATGGTATTCCAACTTTCAAATTAATATCTCAAACAGTTTAGTCAAAAAGTAGTCTGGTACGAAAAACTTAAAGTTTCTAACTCGAAAAAGGGCCTTAATTTTTTAACAAATCCCTGACAGAGTTACCTTCTCTTGGCTACAGATGGGGGGTAATGATGTAAACAAGCATTCAAAGTTTCAAAGCAATATCTCAAAGGGTTAAGGCAATAAGTGTATTTTACCCATATTCAATGTATTTTCTAAGTAAAAATGGGGCATAATTCTGTCAAAAACCTTGACAGAGTTATGTACTGTTGTCTGTTGATGTAGGTCATGATGGTCAGCAAGTATGGTTAGTTTAAAAGCAATACCTCTAATGGTTTTGAAATAAAGCGAGGTGGTACGAAATACTTAACCAAGCTCAATACACTTTCCCAGTCAAAAAGGGCATTTATTCTGTCAAAAAATTGAATGAGTTATGTACTCTTGTCTGTAGATGGAAGTTATAGTGGTAAACAAATATGGTAAGTTTCAAAGCCATACCTCTAATTGTTTTGAAATAAAGTGGGGTGGTACGTAAATCTTAACCAAGGTGAGAAAAGTCGAGCTAAAAAAGAAACGGCTTCCAGTAGAACTGACAAGAACGTCAAGCATACGGCTTCTAGCTCTTACCATGGACATCCTAAGAGTCATCTGTAAGTACAGAAAAACACGACCGGAAAAACATTCACCAAAGTGCTAGGACCGTTCCAAATCCCACCAGAGAGGCAGAGCTTCTAGCAACAGTCACCCTGAATGGTCCCGAACTAAAGACAAGCAGTTGTTTAGTTCTAGCGCGAACGGGAACAAAACATCGTCCAACCCCGCAGTTAAGAAGACATCATTTGTAGCACTGAAGGGCGTGGAGCGTCGTGTCACCATAGGAAGGGGTACAACTGTAGAATTACCACACACTATAGGCAAAAGACATTCCTTTACAAGTCTACAGACACTGACCATTTCAGCCACTGTCCTGAAGAAACAGAAAACAGATGATATTTTGCGTCAGGTCAAAGGAGCGAGGGAGCAGAGGAAAACATTGGCTGAGAAGAAACTGAACAAGCGTTAAACTGCAAAATGCTGAGTACCAAAAAGAACAGGACCGGCCAAATGCACTCACCCAAAATGAAAACTTTACACTTTTATTATACAAATATTTAACACAATATTAAATCAATGTATTTGCCTCTAATATAAGACAAATAACAAAGACGACAAGAGCTGTTTGTAAAACACGTATGTCCCCTTGATGCAAAAATTGTACTATGAAAGGAAAAGTTTTTAATGTAAAAGTCAGTGTGAAATTCGTGAAAACAGCATCTGTTGAATAAAACTCGATGAGTGTTCAGTAGAACACTTGTGTCGCCCTCTTACGCTTTGTCAGAATAACCAATAATTTGGTGACAAAATCTAAATACAAAAAGGGGCATAACTCTGTCAAATATGACCTTGACTAACAATATTTGGCAGCATCATGACGCTTATGTCATAAGCAATACAATTTAAAAGATTGATGAAGAAATCTTAAGGAATGGCAGTTACAGCCAACATTAAGTTTTCGTGACAAAATCTAAGTACAAAAAGGGGCATAACTCTGTCAAATATGACCTTGACCTACAAAATTTGGCAGCATCACAACCCTTTTGACATAAGCAATACAATTTGAAAGTTTAATGAAGGAATCTTAAGAAATGGCAAAGTTACAGTAAAAATCTAAGTATAAAAAGGGGCATAACTCTGTCAAATATGACCTTGACCTACAAACTTTGACAGCATCACGACCCTTACGTCATAAGCAATGCAATTTGAATGTTAGATGAAGAAATCTTAAGAAATGGCAAAGTTATAGCCAACGTTAAGTTCTCATGACAAAATCCAAGTACAAAAAGGGGCACAACTCTGTCAAATATGACCTTGACCTACTAAATTTGGCGGCATCTCGACCCTTTCGTCATAAGCAATACAATTGTAAAGTTTGATGAAGAAATCTTAAGAATGGTAAAGTTATAGCCATCGTTAAGTTTGTGTGACGGACGGACGGACGGACGGACGGACCGACGGACAAAGCGATCCCTATGTATCGCCTTTTCTCCAAAAGGGCGACAGAAAAATGATGAAAAAATTTTGTTTGCTAAAAAATTTTTTTTATAATAGAACAAATATTGCTTAAAACAATATAAGAATTTATTAAAGAAAACATATTTGAATATCTTCCGCGCACCATGCAAGCTTCCTTTACATCAAGTTCCATTGTAATTGGTCACTCCTAACTCATGTTATTAAGCGGAAACATTTTTCTATTTTAAGTAACAGTGACCTTGATCCTAATGGCCCCAAATGCAACCCAAACTTCTCCCCGCAAGCCACATACAAACCAAATTTCATTGCAATTCGTCACTCCTAACTCAAGTTATTGAGCGGAAACCATTCTACAATTCCAGGTCACTGTGACTTTGACCTTCTAATCTCAAAACCGGAGGGTCCTCTACCGGTTATGAACAACCTTCACATCAAGTTTCAAGATGTTAGGCCCAAGCGTTCTCGAGTTATCGTTAGGAAACTGTTTTACAATTACGGGTCACCGTAACCCTGAAGTTTGACCTACTGACCTCAAAATCAATAGGGGTCATTTGCTGGTCATGACAAAGCTCCGCATCAAGTTTGAAGATGCTAGGTCCAAACATTTTCAAGTTATCATCCGGAAAGCGTTTTACTATTCTGGGTCACTGTGACCTTGACCTTTGGCATACTGACATAAAATAGGGGTCACCTGCTGGTCATGACCAACCTTCACATCAAGTTTCAGGTTCCTAGGCCCAAGCGTTCTTGAATTAACATCCGGAAACCAGTAGACGGACGGACGGACGACATACCGACCGCCCGACCGACAGACATCTGCAAATCAATATACCCCTCTTCTTCGAAGGGGGCATAAAAAGCGCACTGGCTCCTTTTTAAACAACAACGTTGCACCATTACTAACAGTCATGTCTCTGACCCTAGCGATGATTTTCACTGAAAATTTAACTCTGCTTACCCTAGAGGTAGCCAATAAACCTATCCCAGTCTCCAGGGGAGGCCAGGCCTAGCGGAAGCTTGTTCCCTGGTACTCTGGGAGTGTCGGATAGCAGTAAAAGCTAGGGAAAATGCCCTTAAAACTTTCAGGAAAAATCATATAGAACTCTTAGCTGAAAAAACATCAAACAGGTTATCCTAGAAACGAAAAAGCAGAACTGGCAGTTGTGCGAATCCATCTCAATGAAGAGATAATGCCAAAAAAATTTGGCAGACAATTGACAGAATCAAGAGAATTTGTAGAAATCGAGAAATCTCATACCCCTACTCGGGTTGAAGGGACATACCCTATAACTGATGCCAAATAAATAACCTCCAAAACATAAATAATAGAAACTTTCGAAGTATTATAACTCAACTTAAAAGTTTCAGCTATACATTCCCAGTATTATCGATAAAATCAGCGGTTTAAAGTATACTGCAGTACCGTAAACCATTCAATAATCTATGTATAGATGTTGTTGTACAATTAATGGGTGGATTCGATTTATTACAGAAAGCCTCTATATTGATTTGGTAAAATAAGGCATTTTTCGCCATAGGTAATTCTATTTATCATTTTACGTTCATTAAACACATAATCTGTGTTTCGAGAATAAAATCGGCAAGATGTAGGGAGTGCCCCTTTAAATAATAGCATAGCATTGTTAAATAAGGAAAATACTCAATGTTTCGTTAATCACTATCAACAGATTTCAAGCCACTCAAATGTGCCTGCTGACACTTTGGAAGTACATAGCTGACTTTGAAACTCAATATCAGCATTTAGTTTACTCTACGAAAGAAAATACTGACAAAACTTCTCTAAACATGGCCTTCAGTTTACACGAGTTAAAGCTTAACATTAACAATTCGAAAAATCTGCTCCATGCACGGGCGAATTAGCTATGAACTATTTAAACAGATGCCAGATTCCTTGCTTGAGCTCTGGCTGGAGGGTGAGTACCAGGGGTATGGAAGGAGGCTGTTACACCACTGCATAAAGCTGGTACGAATCCAGCTGAGCCTAAATCTTTTATGCCAATTAGTCTCACCTCCCATGCTGGTAAGATATTGGAAAGCATTGTGAAAGTCAGACTTGAGTACCTCTTAAAGAGTCTTATAACATCTTAAACCCATATAAATCAGGGATCCGCAAGGGCAAAAGTACCCTTTGTCAGTTGATGACACTCTTAACAAGATACAATATTAGCAAAAAATAGGTCCAGATCAGTTTTGTCAATATTTCTGGACCTCACGGCAGCTTTCGACCTAACGTGGTCATTTGGGGTTTTATTTCACTTAAAGCATTATGGTGTAACTGGACACTGCTTCCAGTACCTCAGGTCCTTCTTGGAGGGAAGAAAGCCCAGGGTTAAGGCTTAAGGTGTACGGTCTGATGAGGTGGGGCTGGAGAGAGGTAATTTGGTAGTGTTTCATGTAAGGTGTTTCATCAGCATTAACCCAGTAGTTTCAGAAGAAGTGTCGTTTGAAGCAATATGTTGACGGACGACGAACAGTTATCCATTCTAAAAGCTCACCCTGGCACAGCCAGGTGAGCTAATAAGCATTTATCAGGTTTGGTCACAGTTAAAAACGAGCTATAATAGCTAGTTGGAGCTAAAATAGCTTGAATTAGCTAAAAATCAATGAATAGAAACGTACAAAATTGATCACAATTGATACTTGTCCGAAATATCGAACATAGTCGGGGAGTATACAACTCCAAGTTTCGGCAACAAGTCTTACAGCATCATTTTCATTCTACTTCAACCTCCGCATTTTGTAGAAATTTTAGGGTAAAAACTGCTGATTTTGAAAATTACCTTCAATATTACGTGATTCGTGTGAAAAGCGTTGAAGAAGTTACAATATTTTTACACCACTTGAAGCGCAGTCGCCATACTTTCAGTTATGACCTTTGACCTTTTATATGCAACATGGAATTCAGACGAATTCTTTTGTTTTAATAATTAGGCTACAGGGTGTTCTCATACGTTTTGTTACGCACTTATATTAATATATGCGATTAAAGAATATTGAAAGTTATATTATATTTTTTTAACACGTCACTTCCTGTGCACGTATTGCACGGGTTTTTTAACCTCAAAACAACATTCGACATTATTTGAGGATTCCAGAGTGACTCGATAATCTACAAGCTTTCTTCACACTGTACTTTTACTATTTCTCAGCGTATTCTTTTCCAGCATGGTAAGTACTATTTATAACTTCGTAGTGAAATATTTAACAATTGAAAAATACCTGCTTCACATACTTATGCTAAACTTTATTTTACAAATTGTCAACATCATCTTAAGCATCTTCATCATCATCATTATCATCATCTACAATGTAAATAAAACATTAAATGCATGAAGAGAAGGCAATATTTTTTTAGCAAACCAGCATGGTCAATACTTATAACAAAATTTAAAATCATGTTTTACAGAATACCAAAGGTAACAATCCTGGAAAAAATATAAAAGGACAACCATCAAGAGCTAAACTTCATCACACGGGGACTGTGAAGGTCAGATATATTGAGGACCCGAGCAGAAGGTCACAGATACTTCACAAAAGAAAAAGGACCATATTTAAAAAGGTACTTACTGTTATCACTTTCTACGGCACTTGCATTCTCTAAAGCAACCATTACCTCTTTGTAAAACATCAACATGTCTTTCTTGGTTTTCACTGAAGCACATATATTGAATGTTTATGAATATAACGAAATAAATGTTACGTTAATGTTTCTATTCATACAACATTTTATTCACAAAATAAAGGAATAGAAAAATGCATTATTTATTTTATTATAAATCCTGCTTTAAGATCGATGAGTTGTCCACAATGACCGAAAGTCAATGGAGAGTTGGGTGGAAAAGTGAGTCAGGTGCATGTGGTAGTTATCAGACACAGAACTGGCATGAAGGTAAGTGAAATGTGTACTGAATAACAACGAACAACAACGAAACTTTCTCATAACAGGGTTTTTGTCGAGCCCGCTTGCGATGAGCTCGATAAAGTTGTCACTTTTGGCCGTTCGGTGTATGTGCATGCGTCCGTGCGTGCGTGCGTCCGTCCGATTTTGTCCGGACCATATGTTTTTCATGCATGCAGGGATTTTGATGTTACTTTCTACAAATGTTCACCACCATGGGTTACCCTTGTTTTTAGAATTACTTCCCTTTGTTTTACTATAAATAGCTTATATTGTAACTTTTTTATTGCTGGCCGTAGAGAAAAATCGATACCACTTTTCTGTGTTACAACATGCATGTTACATCCAATATTTAGGTGTATTTTGACCTATCTCTACTTGGTAAGGAGTTAGCCCTTTTCACATATGGCGGGCTCGACATGTTGCACGTGGGCATCAAGTTATATCTATATATATATTTATTTTATTTATAACTTGAAAGCCACCTTTTGTCACTGTATAAGACAACAAAACTTTATGCATACTTTGATAGAAATATATACTTATATATGTATATAACGTACTGGTAAACATACAGTCCTTTGACGATAACACTCACACTATTTCTTAAAATATGTTAGAGTATTGTTGATATGAAAACAAAGCTATAAACATTGTACATTATGAAATTTAGTGCCCACAATGTAGCTGTTTTTCTCTCCATTTTTGCTAGTTACAATTCCTCAAGTGGAAGAAAGAAGACCGGAGACTTCACCTACATCTACCTTGGAAGACACTGCTATATACCCGGATCCTCCTACGAGCATTGCTAATTCTCCTGCCACACAGTCACACAGTGACAGCAAAGAAAAAAGTGTTTGTGACTTGTGTCATAGAAGTGCTATCAGCAAGAGGGAAAAAGATGTATGGCTTAATTGTGAATTCAGGAAAGGCTGTAATTACTGGGTACATACTTTGTGCGTAGGCATTGTTGTGAAAAAAACTTCGGATTTAGATGATATACAATTTTTTTGCCCACAGCATATTAAAAAATTTCAGAAATAAATAGAAAAGGTTATTTACCTTTTATTTTTTTCCACTCATTATCTAAGGCAAACGCTTCTTCAATGTCTCCTTCGATTCTTACTTCATTTATTGCATTTTCTATAATGTGGATTATTTGACCTTTCGTCTTTTTTTCCATATCATGGAAGTTAGACCTTTGCAGTGGTGTCACAAATACCGGTGTCAAAGCTACATGTTTCCCTGGTGAAACTCCGTTCGTGATAGCATTCAAGTAGTCTGTTAAGTTCCGTCTGCATGTGGTCTCGAACTGTAACAGATCTCTGTCCAAAGCGCATCCAGATACAGATACATGTGCACTAAGAGTAAGTAGAAAAAATATTAAACAAATATGTTGGTGTCCTAGAAGTAAAATTACGTAATGATTTTTAGTATACTGTTTTTTCAATATTTAATTTGTATTCAGGAAATATCAAAAATCAATTTAAAGAAGTGTTTATCGTGCTATATTGAAAGACGGGTCGTAAAGAACAGTTAAAATAGGCATAATATGAAATAATAGAACGCAGAAAGTAGTGGAATTTTTAACAAAAATCGGGTATATACAGCAGTGTTCATAACTGAAACTATTTTAATAACTATTTCATTATTTAACGCAAGGTGTCTTGTAATTAATTTTAATAATATGTACCTATCAACATTTCCGGTATTACTTAAGTAAGCAGTTTGTCTGAGCTTCACCCGCCACTGGAGGATTTCATTACTTAAATCGCGCTGATAAAGAGGCATATCAGCATCTGTGGCAGCTGGTCCATCAAGTGTACTTTGTCGAATCTTAAAAACGCAAGGAAATAAATAATTTGCCAATATTTCTGATTTGTATGTTACGTTTACTTAATTCTACATATTGATGATTAAATTTGTGTAGCAGTATTATTAAAACATTTATTAATTCAGTTATGTCCGAAAAATATTTTATGAAAAAAATATTTTTAATCTTTGATTAAAAAAAATAAAGGTTTATTGCATAATATACTTTTAAGTTTGGATTATTAAAATAAAGAAATAAATATTTAAGAAGTAAAATAACATAATAATGATACATAAATATGCATGTGATAAAATAACAATTTCCAATTAAATATTATATATTTTTACATATAAATATATATATATGTTTTTAAAAAAATAAGATATCACAAATTAATACAAAATAAATGTATTTATTGTATTTGATGATATATTTATAAATGAATTGTTGAAAATAAAACAAAATAAAATTTAGATAATAAAATTAATTATAAATTAATTTATATTTTGGATAATAAATTTACTTTTAAATGATATTATTGAAGAAAAAGATAAAAGTCAAACATTTAATTATCTATCTTTTTATGAAATAATTTTTTGTTTTCAATTTAATACAGTTATGGGAATAAAAACATTTTGCGTAAAACAATTAATCAAACTATTGAATGCACATAATTGTAATGTTTTACCTCTTCCAATAAATCGAGATTTCTGCATACTTCTATCCAATGTTTATGTTCCGGAATGCCAGGTGGTAACCACCGTTTTGCACGTCTATTTACAGCTTCTAATACAAAATCACCCCCTTCGCCTTTGCTGCAATGTCCAGAAACTGAATATGCTTGAGTTTGGTCTAAAAAATGATTCACATCATCAGGGGCTAATACATGACATTTAAGGTCTCTGTACAGGATTTCTTGATAATATGTTTGATTTAAACCATAAAAAAGTTTCATAAATTGACACTTGCTTGCTAAAATAAATTTAGCATTATTTCTGCGAACACCACAGCGCAATGCAAACACAGCAAGAACATAGTTCAATACAACATCGCACATAAAACGGTAGTTCTTATCATTGCTCTGAGCAATATAACCATAAAAACGAGCAACAGAAGGGGTTTGGTCCTGTTTTATATACGTTGTTAAGAGTTCATCTAGTGTTGCCTTTAAAAATATGGTGAGAATCATCCAGGATTTATGGTTGTCTGTACAGGATTGGCAGCAAACAAGGGCTCTTGGTGTTCTAAATCCTAACATTTTTGCTATGTCCTGTAAACATACTTCCCAAAGAAGCTTAAAGCAACCCTTAACCGCATTCATTTCTAAATGGCCTAGTCCAGGTATGAGCAGAATATCTTTAAGACTATCTGTTTCCTGTATTAGCCTTGACCCCAGTGCATAAGGCAAACCATCGCATCCTACACATGTCCATTTCCGTTTGGAGGCAACGCCACGTTGATCATGTATGTGCTGTTATAATGTAATATGATAATACACATAGAAAATAGGGAGAATAAATGATATAAATTACTATACTATGTGTATTGGTATAGACGCATTTACATATTCACATTTTAATTATAATGTAAATTTGTAATAATTTATAAATTTTACATTTTTAACAAAATTAAATGATGCATAACAATATACATGTATATAGCGTTTTGGCAAGTTAACGTGCACCGACTAATGAAATTGCCAAAAAAAATAAATTACAAAATTACAATAACATGTATTACCTGTAGTACTTTTTTTACAGAATCATACGAGCAAGGGTTGTGTAGTATCGGATCTGCGACTTTCAATTCCGGTTTAACGGGCAAGTGACCAGTTGGAACCCAAGCATAAGGGTCAACAGATTCAGTCTTCTGTCTTGGACCGAACATACCTTTAATCATAATAATAAATATCATATCCATTGTAACAATATCATTGTTGGGTTGGATTTTAATCCTTACAGAGATGGCTGAAGTCTAAGGCTACTCAGCCATTACAAAATAACGAAGAGAAAGATCATGTTACTTTTTTTGACAACAATCAAGTTATTGCTCGCAATTGGCGTGTTACCTTTGGTCATAAAACCAAAGCATCTGTTATAACAATGGTTTTGAATATAAATCCCAACATAAACAGCACGTTACAACATTCCGCCTGTCTAAGTCCAAGACAATGGCTCCATACAGCTGATGAACATGCAACGGTGTAACTGATAAAGAATGCCATTACGGATGGAGAAAACAATTTTGCCAACATACGAAACAAGTTCATCGCAGACAGAATTGTTCAACTTACTACAGAATCTGATTTGGGTGACGCAGTTCAAAATGAAATAGACGGTATGCTAATTATATCGGCAGCTCACTCATATTAATTATGTCATATAGCTACCACAGGCTTGCTGTCTATTGTTAAGTTTTGAAATCACCTTGCTGCCACTTACATAATATGCAATCAAATTGTTACAAAACGGTAAGGGCGCAACATAGGTAAGCCTTCTAGCTTTGTATACGCTGTCTACAGCGTTTACAACACACAGTTCTTTTTTGCTATTGCTGTTATTTGAACACCCAGCTGCTGACAATAAAAACCGAACTAAAACATTGTTCTTTTGTTTCAACCAAGAAGTAACACTAAATGATTTTAAATTATCAGCTTCTTTATATATACCACTGCTTTGTACCACATCTTTATCAATTGAATCGCTTATACGACTGCCTATTGCTTCAGCAATTTCAGCTACATCATCCATGCTATATTTAAACAAAACACAACTAATGATTTCATCTATTTCACTAGATTTTCTTTTTAAACCACTGCTCTGTAAAAAATGTTGGCAAATATAGTCAATACAAAGTTGACAGACTGCATTGGAATTTCTTGGCAAAAGATTGTTTGTTTTCATATAGTTTAAAACGTCAACCTTTATTTTTTTATTTTTTATTTTGTGGACATAACTATCTTTACCCTCACTAAATTTCTGGTGCTCTCTACAGGAACATGTATGTGGCATCTTTATTAATTAATTCAAACTTATCAACGTAAGCTGTATGTTTTTGTATACGTGTCATATACATATACCACTTCCTGTGTGTAGAAATAAAAACAAACGGAAATTATTTATAAATATCTTTATTTTAAATAAAAAATATATTTTTATAAACTATAACAATTTTAAACCATGTTTATAAAGTCATATGAGTACACCCTGTACAAAATTAGTGAAACAATAGATTTCGTTTAATTAATTAGGTTATTGTTACTACCAAGCAAGGGAAACAACTTCAGTTGCAGAAAAGTAGCCATATGCAAAAAATCAACCTGAAATATTCACGATTTATAACCAAACGCAGAACTTTCATAGGTAATTTTCAAAATCAGCAGTTTTTACCCTAAAATTTCTACAAAATGCGGAGGTTGAAGTAGAATGAAAATGATGCTGTAAGACTTGTTGCCGAAACTTGGAGTTGTATACTCCCCGACTATGTTCGATATTTCGGACAAGTATCAATTGTGATCAATTTTGTACGTTTCTATTCATTGATTTTTAGCTAATTCAAGCTATTTTAGCTCCAACTAGCTATTATAGCTCGTTTTTAACTGTGACCAAACCTGCTTAAAGAGTCTTATAACATCTTAAACCCATATCAATCAGGGATCCGCAAGGGCAAAAGTACCCTTTGTCAGTTGATGACACTCTTAACAAGATATAATATTAGCAAAAAATAGGTCCAGATCAGTTTTGTCAATATTTCTGGACCTCACGGCAGCTTTCGACCTAACGTGGTCATTTGGGGTTTTATTTCAATTAAAGCATTATGGTGTAACTGGACACTGCTTCCAGTACCCCAGGTCCTTCTTGGAGGGAAGAAAGCCAAGGGTTAAGGCTTAAGGTGTACGGTCTGATGAGGTGGGGCTGGAGAGAGGTAATTTGGTAGTGTTTCATGTAAGGAACATCCCTGCCATGTTTCATCAGCATTAACCCAGTAGTTTCAGAAGAAGTGTCGTTTGAAGCAGTATGTTGACGGACGACGAACAGTTATCCATTCTAAAAGCTCACCCTGGCACAGCCAGGTGAGCTAATAAGCATTTATTAGTTTGTGTAGTATAGGCAAATTCAGTGAATTCAATGACAAAATGGCGGACAATCAAAAGCTAGAAAGTTGAAAAACTAGATTACATATGGCAGCGAGATCACACAAAATAACAGAGTATAATTATGTACCGTTGAGAGAAAAGTTAAGCAAAATACAAGATTCTAGACTAATTAATCACTTAGCATAGAAAAATTCCCATATTACCCAAAAATTCAAATGGGATGACCTTATTAGTACATTAGAAATACTACTGCTTACAAAACAGCAAACTGCCATAAACTCTCTACAGGCAGCAAGCAAAACACGTACCCCGGAGAATGTGGGAAAGAATAATCAAGATAACCAAACAACAAGTGTAGAGACAGACTCCCCGGTGAAAGGGGGAAGTAGTAGTAGTGTAGAAAAGAGTGCACAAACTGACACACGGAGATTATGGGAATGTGTAATCAAACTACGCAAACCACTAGGATAGAAATGACGAAAATCTGACTGGAAACGTCGTATTTCACAACAACAATGAACTTCAAAATGATTTTGAAAATGACGAAGCTGTTTTACTTCTCACGTGCTTTATTTAAAAATAAAAACTAAGTGACTTACAACAGTAAAGAGAATACAAGAATTTATAAAATTCACATACCTTGGAATCCAAGGACAGAATGGTGTACGACGACAAACATATCGGTTGAAGCAGTCAAGTAAATGTGAAAGGAATACAGGTATTCAGTTCGGTTTTATGCACTAATCTCCCGCAAAAGAAAGTTTGCACGGGAACTGCGTGAATTTCGTGAATAAACATTGTACCTACAAATTCGATTTTACAATTTGAGGCCTGTCATGGTGGTCTATGTAAAGATACCAAATGAATCAAAAGAATGAAATAGTAACTCTCTGATTAGTTGTAACTCGCCCGAAATAGCAAAACAGTTACGTAGAAATCGGGCTATATACTTACAAAGAAGTAGATGTACTCAATAAGTAGAATATTAAAGAAACAGACTGCGACAGTATATATCTATGTTCTGCCGGTAACTTACAATCGAGGCCCTTATGTCATTTTGTGACAAAATGCGTACAAGCAGATTTCCAACAAGGTGCATGGTAACTAGGCTAGAAGGGGATCGGTGGTGTAGACGTTGATGTGTCTGCCTCTCATTCCGGAGGTAACGGGTTCGAGCGCCCCTTGGATCACGACCGTGCCTCGTATGACACCAGTACTGGTTTTCCAGGTAGCGGCTTCGGGAGTGACCGATCTAAATTAAATACAGTATACTCTATATAAAACGACTCCGGATATAACAAAAAATCTGATATAAGGAACACATTTTCTCTGTCCGAGTTGTTTTTCTTTCTTCATTTAATATGACAATGTTAAATGGATATAACAAACTTCAAACAAACTGTAACTTTAAACTAAACTAATGACTCCTGAACAACTTTATATGTCACATTGTCCTGGTTTCAGTATACTATAAAAATTATTTAGTTTACTAGATCTATGTAAATTACAATTATGCAAGTTTCCATATATCTATAATTTTCTATATAAGCATAGCAAGTGATTTTCGATGTTTCTATAGTGAGAGTCCAATAGCAGATCGGGAATAAATTGTATACCAATCCTTGATGCTTAAAAACAAACGATTTCATTGTGTCACATAAAACGTCATTTCACAAATACTGTGATAGTCATGTCGTCTGTTAGAACAAACACTTACTCTAGAATAAATTGCAAAATGTCTCTGAAAATGGCGTCTGCTCATTGTAATCGAACGTAAAAAAGCTCGTTGTTACTACTATTTAGTACTCACATACTAAAACGAAAGAGATGATAAACCAGACCCTGACTCTTCAACACATATTTGAGTAGATGGATGTTGGGAAGGTACTGTTTCATTAGAAGATGCCAAAAGGAAGCTCCGTTTGCTTTCGTCTGACAGGGCGCCGGACTCAGCAATCAGGTATACACATTGTTGATAATGACAGGTTGGTCACCATGCAGGAAATTTGTGATCAAACGGGGTATATAATTATGGGATGCTATATAATGCATTATGAAACTTAGTCCCATATGGGTTCGTCGCTTGTTCATAATAAAAAGAAAAAAAGAAGAATACAACGCAAGCCTACGTCATCTTGAGACCTTTGACGCTCCCTACTTTACTGTTACACGTTTTCCGCTTTTGTATGTGTGTTACCTGTCTTACAGATTGTGTTTGTACACAACAACATATTTAATTTATACCCACACTACACAACACACAACTTTCTTCGAACTAATAAAACTATAGTAGATGATATATAATATTGAATTGCATGAAACAAGTGCCTGTGGAATTTTATGTTGCTTCTACATGTGCAAGCAGTATGAAAGTAATAAAACAGTTGCCATGGGTTACTTCTGGATCATCTTTTGCGCATGTACATTTCTTTCCCCTTTCTGTGTTATACTGTCACCACGATTTAGCATCGAAACACCCATGTTTGTATTGCTGGACACTATTTCGATTAAGAAATCTAAAACTTTACACTTGCCATCTAAATTCGAAACAAGCAATTTCAGTGAATTAGTATACACCCGCCAAATAAGTCAAATCCATTTTATAAATTTACACATCACAGTTAAAGGTTACAGATAAAAAAACTTCGGGCAAAAACACGTGTTTTGTCAAAGCGTTCCTTTCGTTTACGATTTATTTTTTATGCATGTATGCACAAACACTTGAAATACAAAAAGATGTATTTCAGTGTTATAACGAAATTTTATAGTGGTTTATATCCCGATAAAGCTGTGCCATTCGTGAAATTATTCGTGACATTGTGTACATTCGATCTCAGTATCCGCTGTGTAAATATCTACAAGGTATGCAACAGGTTAGAACATTTTAGGTCTAACTTATAAGTAAAAATATAATCAATTAACCTCGCATAAGTCACCATTTAAAATCAATGACCAACTCTTTACATACTAATAAAATCATACAATATTTGAGAGGTATTTACAACATTTCGATATTATAATAATGTGCAAATAGAATGTAACTACTCAGGGTCTTTCGTTGTATCACTGTTGTATTTACATTGTACACTATAGCTCCATAAATTGTTTTGTTTGCTTCAGTGCGTTTTGAATTATATGCAAATACTCTCAGTATGAAAAGAACCTGGACCTGACTGTTGTTTTATTTTGATCCTGGCCATATATAGTTCATTACGCTATTATTAGCATTTTCTATAAAACATGGCTTTTTTAGAAGCTAATAAAAATTCCTTTCATTTAGAAATATATTTAATTGGCGGGGGAAATGTGTTAGAAATACAATAAGAATCTCATCTGAACTGTTGTGGATAGTGTCAATATCTTAGATTTCAGATTATTTTACCTCACACTGAGAAATATTTCCATTTTTACGTCTAAAAATGTATTTTTTAGAAATATTTACATTTCAACATGCACAAACTATTGAAAATATAGCGATTTCAGTAAGTTACTTAAAATGGCTGCTGCAATCAAGGGTAACCTTTTTATTGCCCTTTGTCAATGCGTCCGAGTGATATCTTTTGGTGATACTGAATGTATGCCACATTTTTCATAAACTTTCACCTACAAATCTCCGGAATAATTCGTGCGCGCGTAATAAAAACTATAAAATTTCGACAAGTCAGTTTTTATTTTCCATACTTGAGACTATGGCAGCAATAATATGAAAATAAAACCGCACTCAACAACTCGATAGTAAACTTTTATTGTACCTCTCGTCACGAACAAAACCATAATAATCTTCATGCGTTGTTTAGGGGCTACTATCATTAAACAGGCCCATCGAGAACACGGAAAACGCAGAGAAACTACGGTAAATCTAAACAAATGAAACTTAATTCGGTCGAGATTTATTGCCAAATGCATTTGAGGAGTAATAAAGGCATTTTAAGATCACATAACATGTTCGAAAGTTAGGAGTTGGTACGCAAGGCTTTCACTCTGGAATTAATTCAAATATTAAACAATGATATCAGACAAATTTATGAGAATATGTTATATCAAAAGGCATAAAAAATGCAAAGCGAAATAACTTAATATTTTACGTACTCAGTAGGCTGTGAAATACGATGTGTCTTTATTTCTTAGACTAAAGAAGTGATAACAGCACACATTTCATTCAAGTGACGAAGAGGATTCAATATCATTTTGTTTATTTAAAATGTTGAATGATTTGCTTTACATTTTCTTTTGACTTGATATGAAGTCATGAAATAATCTCACCTTGCAGTGTTCAAAAGGTACATTCATATAGAAAAAACGAATACACAGAAATTTGCTAATGACATTTAGTGTATAATTCTGATTGGTGAAGAGTACTGGTTCTCGGATAATTCAGGATTGCTTATGGAAAAATAGGTAACTATGTAGGAACTCGAAAATGAAGTCGGAAAAGAAAAGGAATAATCACTGATACATATGATTATACTGATGTGATTTATAAGAGACTCAGATATGAATGACACTGAAACGGATCTTGAAGAGTTTAGTCAGTTCAATGTTGGAAATAATCTATGGATATATGTTTCACCCATTCTCATCGTCATTGGAACGTTCGGAAACTTCCTTTCCATATTAGTACTTCTGCGACCGAAACTACGATGTTCTACAACAATGTTCTACTTAACTTGCCTTAGTTTTGGAGATTTATTTACTCTGTATACAGGTTTACTAAGATACTGGATTAGGCGAGCGTTCGACGTGGATGTGAGGAACCTTTCAGACGCGTCTTGTAAAGTACATACGTTCTTGGTATATTTGTCCCTTGACTTTACGGTGTGGGTCCTTGTGTCGGTGACGGTAGACCGATGTCTGTCGGTGTCGATGCCGTTTAAGGCTAGATTTATGTGCTCATTGAAAAGGTCCATTTGTGTGATTGTTATCATTCTTCTTCTGCTGACCATCAAAAACATGCATTTCCTCTGGAATTTAGGACTAGTCCACACGTGGGAATTTAGATGTGACGGTAAAACGAAGAGTGTAAACGACTTCTTGCGATATATTTGGCCATGGATAGACTTTTCAACCTTTTGTTTGATTCCATTTTCAATAATGATTGCATGCAATGTCAAAATTATTTACGAAATGATAACTTCACAACGGAAACTGGATCATCACAAAAGCAACTATCGCACTCCCGAAAAATCACAAAAGCTCGACAGTCCACCATCGTGCATGGAGGCATCTGACATGGCGCTGAATTCTATGACAGTGCATAATACAGTGCAAGCAAATGAAATGATGACACAAATGACGTCACGACAGACGTCCCGGCAGACGTCACAAGTCAAGAAACAGTCTCCAAACAGGAGAATTTCGTCTCTTACAGCTATGTTGCTAACAATAAACTGCGTGTTTCTTGTTACTACGTCACCAATTCAATCGTTTCTGATTGGTGAAGAGTACTGGTTCCCGGATAAAACACAAGAAGAGATAGCGTGGCATAATTTCTGGTGGGCTTTGGTGAACATGTTCCAATATATAAACAATGCAATTCATTTTTTTCTGTACTGCTTGACTGGACCTAGGTTCAGGAACGAACTGAAAGCAATGTTCAAAAGGAATCACAAAATAGCCGTGATTAAAGAACCATCACATGGACAGAACTATGAAATTACACGATGAATCACGCACATTCAAAGTTGGAGTGATAGAATTAATGTTGCTTTTTAACCACTATATAGTTCTTATACAAAAAATGTTCCAGATTAGTAGCCTAGAATAATCTATAATTATTATAAGAGAGAGAAGACACAATCATAATTATTACTTTTTCAACAAAACACTTGTATAATTTTCAAAGTTGGTATATTGTATTATAATCAATTAAGATCTACGGAAGCCTTAAAGGGCCACCAGTTGCGAGATATCTTTTGCATATTTCGCTTTGGTTTATTTCCCTTTGATGTGAAATATTTGGTCTCTAACATTTATTGTTTTACAACAAGACCAGAAAGTTAGGGTAAATTCGACTTCGTGGAATTTGACAACATGCTAAGTTTATTTTTTGACGTCATGATTTTTCACGAAGTAAAAGTTGTTCTTATTGATTTGAAACAAAACATTTTGTGATGACTATTTCATTTTTACAAAGACTAAAAGAAACTGGTTAAAACGTATTTTGTTTCAATGTGAAAGGTAAAGATTTTTGCACAATGATTAATTCAACAAAAAGGTTAGTGTTTTTGTTTTTAATTAAAATATATGTGAAAAAGCGAAAAACTTTTTTTACAACAAAGAATATCTTACGTTACAAAATAATAATTTTAAATTAATAAGTTCATATTGTACTTTGACAAAATGTTAAACGACAAAATTAAAAGTTTTAGTCACATCGACATCAAACAAGATGAGTAATTCAGAAGTTTATAATCATTTTGTAAAAAAATAAAAGGTAAAGACCGAAAGTTTCGCACCAATTGAAAAAAAAACTAATAAAATTGAAATACGCAAAACTGTTCTCGTAACTAGTGGCCCTTTAACGCCGTAAATATCGTATTAACTGATGCTAAATAGACCTTTTACAGTGTAAGGACTACATGTAGTACGATTTAACTAGATTCATAATAAATGAAGCTAATAACGCATTCATAGTATTTTATTTCAACTTTGAAAATATTAATGTTTAAAACAAACATTTTTCATTTGACATGCTTGAGTCATACATGTATAGCAAAGTAAAAGTAATAATGAGCGGGTACAACAATGTCTATATTATCAGAAATCTTTGTTCGTAATGAACTGTTTTTCGTAAAAAAAAAAAAATATTATTTCGTAAAAAAGGCACTTTTTTTCGTCATTACGAAAAGTATTATTTCGTTTTACAAAATGATATTTCGTTTTGACGAAATACATCTCGTAATTATGGAATAATATTATGTTTCGTTTTTTACGAACTACATTTCGAATTACAAAATATTAAGATCCATCACAGTACTTGGCCGAGATCTTGTGGATATAAGCAGTCTGTCAGATTGTGATTGCTGAATAATGTGGTTTCCCGAGAGTACATGAGTTTAACTACAATTCTGATAATCAAATATAGTTAGTAGTGAGGCCAACAAAATGGCCGTCTTTTTTGTCGACAGGTAGGTTCTTATTGTATACTTTAAGTCATGTAAGAGTAATACTGACTTCAAAAACACCATACCCTGTTCCCGGGGCTAACACACACGTATAATTTACTCGGTTTATTTGAATCTGAGCAACTTTTTTACTGATATCAAGATCATCCATGTACATTAACTACGGAATGGACAATTTATTCACTTTGACAGAAGAATGATGATCATATAAATGATTGTCAAAAGTTTTTTCCAGAAATATGGCGAGGTAAAGCCCAAAGCTTGTGCCGAAAATATCAGTTTTGAAGAAAACACACTTCGGGCTCGAAAGGTTATTAAAGTGAAGAAAACACACTTCGGGCTCGAAAGGTTATTAAAGTGCACTGTCAGATAGTAGTTACCTTCTTACACTAACCAGTCCAAGTTTCAAGTCTAACTGTGCGTTACTATAGAAGGACTGGTCTTAGCAAATTATTGTCGTGATTTTCGTTGTGGTGTACAAGTATGGTCAAATAAGGCATTTAATGCCAAAGGTTCTTCATTGACATTGGTTTCATTCAACATTTTACGCTCATTGAACACATAATCTATGTTTCGAGAATATAATCGGCTAAATGTATGGTACGTGTATGTCCCTTTAAGGGTGTGGCAAAATCAGTTTCATATTTAAACAAAATAACACATCAATATAATAAAGCAACATTCTCTCCGATTGACAAAATAACTCCCTCAGCACACAACATACATGTACCGGTCTGACGGAAAACCTGGCAACTTGAAGGAAAAGCATTTTCTTTGAATAAGACAAAATTTCGGTTTGACAGAAAATGTCATGGCCGAACAAGCAACACAGGATATAACAGTTTCTCTTTACAAGTTAGACATCATACAAATGTAGCACGTCATCTGAATATGACAATACAGTAAACTCCGTATATAACGAGTACGGATATAACGAAAATCCGGATATAAGGAACACATTTTCTGTGCCCGTGTTTTTTTTCTTCTTTTATTTAATATGAAAACGTTATATGGATATAACGAACTCCGGATATAAAGAACACATTTTCTGTGCCCGTGTTTTTTTCTTCCTTTATTTAATATGAAAATGTTATATGGATATAAGGGACAATTTTAAGTGGTCCAAAGGAGTCCATTATAAACGGAGTTTACTGTATGCCTAATTTTTATGATAATGTAGTTCCTTTCCACCGTCAGTTTCAAGAGGCGCATCCTTAATTTTGGATCGATTTGAATTTTATCCAAACACTTTTATTCAAATTACTGAAAGGATTGCCACCAAACATGAAAGTTTCAGCTAAAAGTCCACCAAAAATCGGAAAAATAGCATTGTGTTACATGTTGTCGTTCAGTAAAATTCATAAACACTTGAATGTTTCATAATTTTGGATGGCTAGCAATTACTATCAAAACGTCATTTATTGGCGCACCGTGCCTAAACGAGACATTTCTCGACATGATTATGTTCTTTTTGATAAACAAGATAAAAGGAGCGCCCCATAAATTAACCTAGCCTGGTCTAAAGATGTTTTCAGTAAAGTTAACAATTAAAGAATATCTGTAGATGACGATATCGTTATTACGCAACGTCGAAATTAATTCTGCAGCACGTTTCCTTAAAACATTTTTGGATAAGAACGTTGGCTGGCTTTGACATTAACGGAAGGTTTTCAGTTAATACCTTAAATAGTTTCTTAGTGACTCACGGAAGTAGAATATTACTGGCATGATGTACCGAGTATTTACCTTAACCACAACTTCATCCATTTAATCTAACAAAAAGGGAGCATACTCGGACCGACGCAAACGCAAATAAAAAACGAACGTTTTGACCCACGCCCTCTCATTTTCACTAATTATACAATAATTTCTACAACTGTTTATATATCGAAACACTCATCCCCTATACGTCATCAAACAGGAGCCCTTGTACAATGTGTCAAAAGTAATTACTGTCAAATTTTAGTGGTTTAGATATATGAAGTAAAATACCAATATTAAACTACAACCCTATTTACTTAAAAGAAGTAGGAACCACGATAAATATAGAAAATTTATAATCCCTATATAACATTTATGATTGTGTCCCGATATTGTAATTATAAACCCATGTTATTGATAAAACATTTTAAAAGGACCAAACCTTTAAACTTTAATGTCGCGTTATTCATTATCTTGCAGAGTCAATCAAACGTTTGTTTTTGATTTGATGGCAGCCTATATAAATAATGGGGAAATATTAAATCTAATATCAGTATGTAATATTGCTACCATCTAGGCGGTAGTTAAGTGTTTCAAATAAGATAAGATATTGATTACATTATTTTTGACAGGTAGAGATAAATCTTAAATGCGATATGGACATCTAATTTTAAATACGTGTTTAAATATGTTTCTTTAAAATTATGACAATTTTTCTTCATTAAAAGGAAACGTGGCACGATTTAATAGAAAAGGTATGTATTTTAGATAATTTAATGTCAGCAAAATAATTTTAGAATAAATTTTGGTAGCATAATTGATTTCATAGTCAGCCTACTATTTAGTTTTCTATTTTGTACTTTTTATCAGATCTTGCCACGTAATGTCGACCTTTCAATGTTTCAAATAGCTTTTTATAACAATAACTTGAACGAAGAAACGCACTATATCTATTATGTACATGAAATGGTAGATGAACGTTTTTGCACCAACATTGAACGAGACGTGTACACGTTTTGCTCGGCCTTTACAGTTGTACGCAATGCGTTCAGTGTGAAAGAGCAGACAAGTTGGTGATCTTCATTTCCTTCTTCATTACATTGTTTATAGTCCCGGTCGACCCTAGGATTTCTCCCCGGAAGAACTTGCTAAGACTCCTGATAGGCGCCGGTTGAAAAGACAGATGCAGATACAAGGGAATCCGGGTACCAGACCCTAGCTTTTTACGAACAGACCCCTTGGTTCTTTTATATGCCCAGTGTATAGCAATGATACACGCAAGACCACCTCTGGGTTTCTAACCAGTTCATCCCTAGATGGGTGGGAAACACTGAAAAGCGTTTCTGAAATTCTCAGTGACCCGGTCGGGACTCGAACCGGGGACCTCTTGATTGGTAGTGTAGAGCCTTTAACCACTCGACCACCGCGCCACCCTGATTGGATTATCTATACGACATTAACACAAATGGCATAAAAGGAGTAATTCATCCACTAGCATGATTGTTTTCAGCATTTACGTCAAGCTTTATCTGTGGCCTCCACGGGATTGCCTGGCTTTATGCATGTTATAGACTTTGAGATTATCAAATGGATGTGTTTTTAACGTCATAATAAAGTATTGACATAGCCATTTAAATTCCAGCTTGCGCGTGACAATGCCTCTGTTTGCATCTTATCAAAAGGAAAGCAAACAGACATATTAAGTCTAGAGTAAATATGCTATCAATACTTATTTTGTTTAGTTTCCTTATCCACTTTTCATCTACTTTTGCCATATGCCACAGTGCACTTAGAAAACCCACGGTTGGTTGTGGGTTCGAACCAATCAACAGTAGCGGCCACAGCATCTTGCACAGCATCCAATAGATTTGATCGATAAACAAATGATTACTCTTAATTTCTTAGGCATGCTATGATAAAACTGATGAAATAAACGACAAGCCGAGTCAAATCGGAAATATATGGGCTACTCATACATATTGGTACGAAATGATTGATATTGAAGAAATACAATATCCTGCTCTATGCGTTATTAATAAACTAAATTGTACAAGCGGTCTTAGAACTATATTATTGCAAATAATTGGCAAAGATTAAGAAAGAAAAATATTGTTATTATTGGGTAGACCTTCGGTTTGATCGGTTATTTCTATAAATAAGAAACATTAGCTCATTACTGCCAAATCGATACCTCGGTGCGAGTTTAAGGTCATCTTTGATTTTTGATTGTGGCACGGATTGAACTAGATGGATTTAATTTTGTTCTTTATTGCTGATAAGAATTTCAAATTTGACGTTGAACAGGCTGAAAATGAAATTGTTTAAGATAAAAGTGAATGCCACTACAGCTTAATGTAAACATGGAATGTGTTTTGAAGTAAAGATCACACTGTCTGTGGCTGATAACCAAGGTATTTGTTACATCTGTCAGATAAATATTTGAATTTAATGATAGAAGCTCATTTTAATAAGAAATAAATGATTAATTGTATTTGCGCCGACGTTTAAACCGTGTTATTGAAATTCGTAAACTGAATGAAGCATTGCTAATTTTGCAAATACGTGGAAATTAGCGTTTTTTAGCAATTCGTCTAACTTAATTTAATGTCAGAAACAGATACCTCTTTTAGTAATTGTCCTTGATAGTTATATGTTAAATTCTTTACTTATGAATGAAAGAGGAACTAGGAGAAAGCAGTGTAATATGACAGCAAATGAAGAAAATATAAAAAAAAACGGTTATCTTTTCTGTTTTCATTATTTTCAGAGGGTACTAAAAATGTTAAGGTTACTGAGAGTGATATATTAATACATCTGTTCAATAAAAATGTCTTCATACAATTTATCTTGGTCAAAGTCATTTAAAGGTGTCAGTGTAAATATGGTACGTTTTCTTTGCAGATTATGTTCAATGAAACATAAAATTAATATATTATGATTACATTAAATGTTCAGCCGGAGCACCGTGTTTTGCCATACTTTTATATGCTATTGACATATATTTGTTCACCGATAGCATTTCGTTATCTTATTAAGATTTAAATAAGTTGACTTTAAGCTTTATATTGCACAGTGCAAAATGAACAACAAACAGCGAGAAACATTGCATCAACACAGACATTTCTTGGTCAAGAATATACCATGGACGGATGACCTTGCTAATAAGCTACTGGCTGAGGGAGTTCTTACAGACAGCTTTCTAAAGGACGTACAGGTGAGACATATTCGAATGATTTTAAACAATGTATATAATAACTGTCTGCAACTATGTATATGTATGGTATGAATACCTTATATTTGCATGTTTTACATATATTGAGAGTTCTGCTCTGCTCTGCTCTGCTCTGCTCTGCTCTGCTCTGCTCTGCTCTGCTCTGCTCTGCTCTGCTCTGCTCTGCTCATCTCCACTCTGCTCCGCTCTGCAAACTCTGGAACAATTGCATTACATGTATAATCAGTCGTGATTGCTTGAAACACATTGAAAGTTGTCTTAACACTGTCTTAATTTAATTTGGTAGTGTGTAGTTTGATACATGTTATTTCATGTCCTATATAAAGTGAAGGAAACAAAGTTTATACATGGCAAATTGTCTAGTAAGGCGCGACAGTCCTGATGTGCTAGTAATGTGATATGCTGCCAAGATGTGATTTTTACTGTTGTATTGAAAACGAGTTTAAAGGGTTATTCAAATGATGACCTATACATAAAGTATGGAAATAAATTTACTATAGTGTCTATTACAATATTATGTTTATTACACATATAACATATAATATGGCATATACATTCGATGATCACATTTGCCTATATCTGGGTCACTGGACTTCATGAATTGTAACGGTGTCCCAATATTCATTCTGAAAGCTATAACCAGATAATTATGTTTGCATATACTATGTAATATTGTCTGGTGAAAGGCCTACCTTGTATTAATGACGTGACAAAAATAGGCAAACATTCTGTACTGATTTTTTTAGCGCTTTTAGATCGAATATAACTATGCTTTATGCTTAACTGGACAAAGTTGAAAGATTCTGTTCTAGTTCTCTTATTGTCATTGTAAAAAAAATCCACCGGGCTCTATTACCTTTTGCAAAGTAACGTTTGAGGTCAGATAACACTTTGACAAAAATAACCGACACACATGCACGTTATGATCATCATGTGATGGGTCATGTTGCATAGTTTAATGTGTCTCATTGGTTTGGTTCTTGTGGAAATTAAAGCTCTTAAAACAATAGTCGAACCATATTTTAACGATGCATGTCAATTTACTTTAAAAAAGTGTTTTGACCTGCCGTAACTTTATCCCTAAAAACTTGTAAAGCGATATGTCTTTATTTCCGTATTAAGGTAGTGTGATATTTCTTTCTCTACAGCAGTGCATGTCATTTGTATTTAATGAACTTTAATCATATAGACAAAATGGCAATACAAAAAGCTGTATCGCAAAATGACTTGAAACAAGTATTTAGCGCTAGCTTTTAGCCTGCAAAGTAATACAAAATTAATGTACTATAAACTATTAATCATAGAGGTTACATAAAATTAAACTAAATTGGCTTTACAACAGTCTATTGACCTTTGGTCATTGGTCTATATTTTTGTTAATTGTACTCTATTTGCTAGACAATCCGGCGGTATTTTTGTACCCTATAAAGAGTATTAATATTAGTACAGCTTTCGTTGTAACATAATCTCGGTTAATAACATGTCATTAGCCAAATAAGTAGAATAATTGGTTTTATCATGCACAGTAACGTATGTTCATGGGAAAAACAAATGATACTTGTATTAGTATTAACGTATAGCTTCATGTGAAAGATAATGTTCATACTCGTTGGAATCATATCGTTCATATCCATACAAAAGAGCAGTATTTCAGATAGCAGTAAACCCCGTTTATAACGAACCACTCGGGACCATTTTAATTAGTTCCTTATATCCAGGGTTTGTTATATCCATGTTACATTTTCATATATAATAAATAAAGAAAAAAATTGCGGGAAGTGTAATTTGTTCTTTATATCCAGAATTTCGCTATATCCGGAGTCGTTATATATTCGGAGTCGTTACCGTATTTTGCTGGATGTCGTTATATATTCGGAGTTTACCGTACTTTTTATGCCGGAGTGCTGTTATATATTCGGAGTTCCTGTTATAGACCGGAGTGCTGTTATATATTCGGAGATGTTATATATACGGAGTGCTGTTATATATACGGAGTTTACCGTACTTGTTTTGACCGAATGCTTGTTTAAAATTGCTTGCTGTTTAGAGTTACGTATGTGTGTATACATGTATACGTTTTCGCTCTCTGTGTAGAACAGTTCAGTGATTTTTTTGATACGTCTTGCTAAGATATGAAATAATTTCAACATGCAACCAGATCCGACACTTTCTATAGTTGAACTCTGTTAAAAGCTTAAATGGTTCAGAAAATGCCATTTAAAGACGGGATATATACGTAATCCTTTTAAACTGCTAAAACCGTATGTTTGTACAGTTTATTTTAGAAAATATACGGTCTGGTCCTTGTTTATGTAGGCCAAATTGAAGAGTTGACGCTATGTCATTTTCATGTACATTGCCACCACAAGTACGTTTGGTATACATGTACATGTGATTCATATTAAGGAGTCACGGTTCGGTCGCAGTCGTGGGCCATAAGATATCTAGAAATTTCTTGGGTTATATATGCCACTAACGCTACAATTTCAGCGTCACGAAATATTTTTATTAACATATTCTGGTTTTTGAAAGAAAAAGAACTACTTTTTTGCCGTTAGTAATTCGTTCTGTTTAACATTACCAGAAAATCCAACTGGCAAACAAACTTTCTAGCTTATTGTGGTACATGTATGTATGCCATATGATTTTAGAAGATGATGTTTCCGTCGTAGAACAGCGTTTAAGACATCACATTTGTTTAAACTTTTTTGCGCTTTCAGATGTGTCAAAAAAATAAATAATTATTTCAAATTGAGATACCGGGTGGACACATTTCAATCATGCCTATGAAATCACTTTGTAAGAATCAAGGGTTATATTACTATGTATAGATTACAACATTCATGAGAAACTGCAATTATAAACATTCCTATTGAAAATCCTTAAGAGAACTTGTGAACTTAAGAGCTTTTATATTAAAGCCGATATCTCAAAGTACAGTAGCACTTCGTTTCAAGTTAAAAGGATTTAAAAATATTATTTATTAAGGAGGTGTAGCATGTTTATTTTAATGATTGTTTATAAAAATGATCACATCTAACAAAAGGTATCGGAACGTGCACAAAAACAGGTTTGGCTGGTATTTTAGACAGACTCGTATGTCTTATTTAGTCTTCTTATAAATTCAGCCAAACTGCATACCACATGAAAAAGAAACTGGTATGAACTCTCTGTTTTCTTAGCTTAAATATGCTTCATTATAGTTTTTGCACGTTTAGATACTTAATGTTCACTCAAAAACAGAATAATGTGTCTCCAACATAGCTGTACATCACTGACTATTTCCGGGAGAGGAATGAAAAGTGGCTAAACTATTAGGACATGGTTTCAAAACCTTCATGTGTCGAGCACACTTCTCTGTAACAGCCCAGTATTTATTTTCTATGTAACAGTCCCAACAATGATTTACGTATTCACAATGACCGAGCAACAATAAATTGGTATCAAGTAAACAGCTCTCTTTTCGTCCAATTAATTGCTTTGTATACAAATATCATGGTGGGACTGGTAATGAAGAATTCATTGTGCCAATAATGTACGTGTGAGAATGAATACCCGAACTGTAGACTGTGCTTAATTGAACACAGGTACAAAGTACTTCAGTTAAATTACCTTGTATCCGGACTGTGTGTTTTACCTAATTCAGCCTTTAAATAAACAATAACTTTGCGGATATCTGTTCTTACATTTCATTTCAAGTTATTGAAAGGGTCTTCACATTGTCTGATAAGAAATCCATTTAAAACACAATGTAAGGATTGTCGAGAATTTAAATTTCAATTAAGCTTTAATTCAAAACTTGGCACCTAACGTGTGGTGATTAATTTAAGTTAGGTGAAAGTTTTACATCGATTCCAGATAGGCCCAGATACGATGAAATAAAGATATTAGAACTTGAACGAACTGTTAAAAGTTGTATTAAAGTAATTTCACGGCGAACCATTAGCCAACTTAAATATTATTGCTTTCCTATAATCAGAACAATTTCAGTGCCATTGTAGTCATATATATAATGTTTATTTTTACGACACCAATCGCATATGTTTGTTTGAATAAATGTGAAATCATTAAACCTTATTGATCTCTCATTAAGCCACGAACATGAGTTGTCGTTCTTTTTTTGCAAATATGCCGACAGTCACATTTCAAAGAATCGGACCCTTCACTTTCCAGGGCCGCATCCAAGATTTCTGTGTAGCATAAGTTTTTGTTTAAATCAAAGGACAGCTTGTCGTGATGTTTTCAAAAGATTGTTTTTAAACTTTTTATCTTAATTTTATGAATTAAAGTATAGGGTATTCAGCACTTCGCTAAAGTATACCCACACCTTTTGTGCCCAAATTTTGTATTATTGCAGACTTTCCATACTACAACTTTTTAGATTAATTGTGTCTGTCTGAAAGGAGAAAGATAATTTCTCAACCCAATCTTATTTTTTCATCCCCTATAGATGTAGATCATTAAGTGCTCATTAATATTGAAGCTAAAATCTCGTTGTGGGATTTTGACAGAACAATACTATAAAAAGAAAGGTGACATAAAGGTTTATCAGCTTGAATAAATCAAATATGACGTCGGTCATAATATTGATTACTGCAGTTAATAAAGATAGTCAAGGTCCAGGGTCACTTTTGCACGGTTGTTATTACAGTTTATTATGCGCTTTATTTATGGGTTTATGTAATTATACTTTACTTGTCAATTAATGTCAAACACATGCAAATTTAAGCATGGCAAAATGTTAATGAGGGCGTAAGTAAATGGCTTATACCTCACAGATAAAAATCTAAAAGTCTTAAAGACATTATTACGCATACATCTTCTTAAAGAATGAATTAATCATCGCGCTCTTCTGTCCGATGGAATGCCATATAATCATAGCTGCAGTCCGTTAATGCAAATCTTTAACAAAAACCCATTTGCAAAACTATCGTATGACACTATATCAATATCCACATTTAGACCCAAACATGCAATCTACAGTTTTAGCTTTTGTTAAGCTATAGAATATTACCGGTCTAAAACCCATGTAATATCCGGTAGGTAACGTCACACAAAGCGGATTACAGTAAATTACATAAACACCGCCATTATAGAAATCTATTACAGCATAACTGAATGGCTTAAAGCACATGCAGACATTTAATTGGAACAAACGATCAGAATGCTAATAATTCATCACACAATAAATGAGTCCAGTCTGCAAAAAGATATTTTCCAGAAAAAAGAAACAGAAGAAACAGACCAAATTTCTCAAACAAACAAATGAATGTGCATTTGCTAACATGGTTTCCAATGTAAGTAATTATTTAAGAGACAATTAACACTGTAACTCGAACAGTACGTGTTTCTTCTAGCGAGGACTCCCCGTGTATTGTACTTCTTCTACAGATTTTCACATCCCCCACGGCAACCCACCCACCCCAAACACGCACGCACGCACACACAACTGGACCGAACAAAACATCCTGCTATTTAAAATCACAGCTCTGTTTCTTGGAATTTCAGAATAGTAAAGACAGCAAGAATGGTAAGAAGACACTAACGAAGCTGCTGGAAGTTCTTCCGTTACGTGGATCAGGAGTCTTTGAAAAATTCTGTGAAGTCTTACTTTTGAACGGGCATCCGTTCATCGCCGATTTCCTCAGGGATGAAGGTACATATATAAACTTCTGTTAGATCTAGTGATAGTTAGATCGTCTGATGTAATGCAAATATATTTCATTACGAAGCGAAGTTAGTGACATAGTATAATTGCAGAACGGTTTTCTTAAAATCCTACAATAATATTGCTTTGTAATTTTCACAGTTCAGAACGATTTAGTGATCCAAGCTGAACAAGTTGTTCAACATGTTACCTAAAAGTATCACTTGTGGGGTCATTGCATCTATACACCAGTGTAAAACAGTTGTCGCTGGATATGAAGGTCCATAATGAAAAGAAAAAACGAAATGATTTTAATTGCCGCTTCTCCTTCTTAGTAGTTTATCAAAAGGTTGCGCATAACCGCACATGAGGAAAGTATGTGTCGGTTATCCGCCGTCACACAACGTCTTAAAAAATAATTTGATTCAAAACTTGATTCAAAATCACGGAGGAGAAAAATATCAAAACTGATCTTTTAATATACGATGTTTATGACCATACCATGCGGCACCTTGTGGTGTAAAAATGTTCTCCTAACTGTCCAAGCAATAACGCATTCTTTATTGCAGAATATATAACGTTTTTTTTTTAATTTTTATTTTCATTCTTTTACCAACAAACAACTGAACAACGTTATGTATGATAATTTCAGAAAGTGCCAACACAGATGTTCCAAATATAAAAGAACTATATAAGAGAATCCCTACACTGGAAAAGCATCTTAAAGATGCTGATAAGCGAACGCTAGAGATATTCATCAACGAAAAGGTGAGTATAATGCTTAGTAGAAAGGATGAGTATTTCACATTCATAACGACAAGTCGACACTAAGCTGCTAACTGAAGTCAAAGTTGGAATTAAAGACCACTGGCGGAAAGAAGTTATGCGATCTTTATTGAAAGATGTTCTGAATTCATAACTGTTTCTACTACACATTACCTGTTTAGGGTGGTCTAAACTTGCAGGATGAACTTATTTCACAGAGTGGACTTAATTCACAGTATTGTTTTTATTCACAGAGTTGCCTTTAATTGGAGGAGTTATTTTTTCAATGGGTCGTTTTTGCTCACAGGTTTACATGTCTGTTCTGAAAGTGGTTTTTATAAGTTAGGTGATCAATATTCGAAGGGTGGTATTTGACAGAAGGTTCTCGTTGTCATATAGGTAGTCTATATTCGAAGAGTTTGTTTAATCACAGGTGATCTTTAAGACAAGGTTAACTGTAGTATAATTTACTTCGGGGTTATATTAAGATGATTTGTAAACCGCTGATGATCAAAGTGCTTAAAGTATTCCAAAGTATCTGATTAATTATCATTGTTATGCTCACGGTCGATTACTCTTAAAATGCATTAGATTTATCGGTTTTTATCCATGTTTGGTTTACATTCAAATCGTATTTAAATAAAAGGACTTTTAAAACTAGCATGCATCCTAATTCCCGCACCTGTTGTTTAGACCAATTCAAGGTTGTCTCGGAGACATGATCACTTTATGTTTGGTATATGCATTGAACAAAAAAGGAATATGTCGGTAATTAAATCGAGCCAGATTACTGTCAGATCAAATCAAAACCCGAAAACAAACAAAACAACTGGCATTATGTGCATTAAGTCCGTTTTATAAGGTAACATAGGTTCGGTGAATTGTTTGGTTTCGTTGTATACAGCCAGAAGTAATACCACTTCCATGAAATATACTGCAGGAGAAGTGTACTTACAATAGTTTTGATTATACAGATTTTTATGGAATCAGACTTCATTAATTGACCAGTGTTGTCACTTCAAGAGAAAGTTGCGTTTTCAATCAGTACTATTTCCATATTTCCTGTATAAACTATTCCAAAGACCTCTATATATACATATAACATTGTCATTAAGGGATAAACTAGCAGTACTTCAAAATTACATATATGTACACATACACTCATGGATCAAACTCTCTTGATTTTTATCTCTTGTTTGCAATTTGACCATCAGTTTTGTCTGCAAATGGTTAGGTATAACCCTATTGTATCTTTAAAGTAGATTGTGTATGCACTTATACTTACTGTTAAGTACTTCCTATTATCCTTGCCAGATAGGAGTTTAGAGCGCAAATCAACCCTTGCTTATCTGAAGTATTTTTATTATGTTTCCCTATACACCCCCTTCACGATGTCTGCTGAAAAAGGTGTGTAAACTCGTAAATATTAAACTTAAATTTTGGGATTCATTTGGCTAACCCGTTAAGAGTGATATAAAAATTTCTAAAAGAAAATGATAATTTGATAAACATTGTTTCACTATACACGAACTTTTTTAACAATCCGTGTTTTCATATCTATCAGGTTAAAGAGTCAAACCTAAAAGGTCTATGGAGTAAAGAAGCCATAGCAAGGGAGAAAGACAAGGCCATAGAGGCCAAGCAAAGACAACTGGAAGATGCATTCAGCTACGAAGACAAGGAAAGAAAAAAGAATGAAGAAATAGCAACATTACAGACAAGACTTCTACAAACTAAAGATGAAGTTATCGAACTTAAGTCTCAATTAGGGTATATAGGTTCAAGGCTGAAAGAAACTGAAGACAAATATAAGTCCGATTTCGGGGTTCAGTTGACGTACAACAATGCAAATGAAAACGCTCTGAGAAAAATGCAAGAAAAGAATGAGAAATTTGAAAAAGTAATGCAACGTATAGAAACGGGAATTAAAGACGTTTTAAACATACCACAGAGGAATTCTGAACGAGATCAAATGGCAATAATGGAGTTTAAATTTTGTTTTCTTGAGGAAGATGTTAAGAAGTTGACAGAAAAGTATAATCTGTTACTAGAGGTTGAGAAGCAAAATGACAAACTGCTACATGAAAGAAACTACATACTAGCACATCTAGGACATTCAGAAGAAGAAAACAAAAGCTTGTTAAATGCATACAGAGATTTCGCCGTCAAAATGGACGAAGATATGATGCATATGAAAGAAAAACTACAGAAAAATACCAATATCATAGAAGGACAACAAGAAACTATAGAAACTTTGCACAAGGAAGCCGAAACAACGGCGAATCAGCGGAAAATGAAACAGGCTGGAACGGTCTGGCAAAACGCGATGATGTCAGTGATGAGGAAACAACTGAATGATGTGAAACACGAAAGTAGAATAAAGGACACTAGAATTAAACATTATGAGAGTGAAAATGCAAAACTGAAGGCAAGAATTTCTCACTTAGAGGCATCGAGAGGCAAATCACATATTTCATCGTCAACGCATAAACACGTACATAAGGATTTGATGAGCCCAGACCATCACAGGGCTACTCCTGGAATGCTGACAGATGATGACGACAGCATGATTGAAAACAATGGGTCAAAAAGTAGAAGAAACACAGTACTCCCGCCTCTTGGCGGGAAAGTTCTGTATCAGGCTGTTACGCCTGATTTGCGCGTGACACAGTCACAGTCACCAAGACGCTCTAAAGCAAAACATAATGGTTATCAAAAGGGCATGTGGGCCCCGCCAGATATCGCAATGCCAGAGGGCTTGCAAACTCACCAGTTGAAAATAGAAAGTAAAGGTATAGGTGTACAAGACAACAAACTTGGACATATGGGCCATGGACTTGGAGGTTTGAAGGCAATGCATGGGAAAAGTGGAAAGCCTACCCATATTCGGATATGAGATTTTACAGAGGCATTTTCGTAAACTGCTTGCATTGTGATAAAACAGACAAAAAAGTTAATTCTACAGAGTATAACCTAACGTTATTATCTGGCAAGCATTTATTGTGCTCCATGATAGATAAAAATATGAAACTGTGGTAGAATTAGCTACCCCAAACTTGTAAATTTGACCTCGTTGAATGTTGACATAGATGCCCTTGTATTGGTGAAATGCATTTTGTGCTTTACTCTCTATTTTATTACTTCAATTTACCCAATATTGTGATAGTTTTCAACTGTGATATTTTGAATACTTTAGGAATAAAATGTACTAAAATATAACTGGCTAGAGGTATTCTATTTTCGGAAATACAGTAATTGTATTGTACTGCAGAAAAAAGTAGTTATGCAAATTATGTCATCATATTACAGCTATGGATCCGTTCCCATTGCACATTTAAGGCAAGTCAAATAACAAGAAAAGTTTGTAAAACGTGTATAACTCTCCTCGACGACGGTAGCCAATTATACCATCAGTTGTTTAACAATAAGGTAAGCATGACCTAGACTAGGGGTAATCTACTTATCATATCCAACAAACCTTTCAATTTAGAGAACACTAAACCAAAGCGTTCCCTAGTTACTGACCGGACAATTTTTTTGTGTTAAAGGTCAGGGTCATCTTGACTTTTGACCTCAAAAGCGATAGGGCTCATCTACTGGTCCTGACCAATATACATACAAAGTTCGAGGACATTAGGTCAAAGCATACTCTAGTTATAGATCAGGTGTGTGTGTGTGCATGTGTGTGTGCGCGTGTGTGTGTGTGCGTGCGTGCGTGCGTGTGTGTGTGTGTGTTAAACGTCTCCGCAACCATGACTTCGACATGTTGAATTTAAAATCGGCCAACCTATCTACAAAGTTTGAGGGCACTAGAACAATGTATTCTCTAGATATTGATTGGACAACTTTTTATGGTGTATGTCACTGTGATCGTAACCTCAAAATCGGCTTGTCATGGCCAGTTTATCTACAAAGTTCTAGAATTTCTCTAGTTATTGATCGGAGAAGTTATTTCTCTGTTAAATGTAATTGTGACCTTGACCTAAGATCTTTTGACTCAGAATCAAAAGGGGCCATCTACTTTCATGACTTACTAATCTACAACGTTTGAGGAACCGAGACCAAATCATACTCTAAAGTTTGATCGCACAAGGTTTAGTCTACCGACAAACATGTGTAAACCTGTAAACCAATATACCCTTCCATCTTTGGTCGGGGGGGGGGGGGGGGGTTAATATAAGGGCCTATACAGTCTATTTTTAATGGTCTACTATAAAATCCAATTTTTGACAATGATTCATTAATATCTTGTCAAATATGTGGCATGTTCATTCTGTGGTTTTCCCCGAGTAGCTTAGTTTTCATCCCATGTGTGATTTGCTCCTCGAAGTTTCATGACGTTTGGGTAAGGAAAACACAACATTCTTTGATAACCTGGTGGTCTAAGATTTGATTCAATGTGAAAAAACTTTCCAATGTCACCTAAACTCTTAAATCCACTTTCGGAAAGATTAAATTATGGATTTTGTACCCTTTAAAAAAAATAAAATTGTATAGAGGTCTAAGTTTAAAGCCAAACAATCATATTTCCTGAATAAATTGCTTCAAATTCATAAATATCCAAGTATTACATTTGTACGAAGCGAATACGCTTGCCTAGTTGGTATGATTTCTTTTGTAAATTTTGCGTTTAGGATATATTAAGCGAACATGAAATACATGGATGGAACATTTTTACTTCCGTGTTGAGGCATCGTAGCGGTAACATGCAGATTGGTTGTCATTTTGAACAGGTGAAAATTTGTCCAGTTTCATGAAGTCCTACAAGGGGTGTTAAATCAGAAGCAGACCACTAGGCTGCACTAGTCTCCTTTAAGGCTCCCAATATGATCAGTCATATAAATATATAGTATGGATAGAGATATATTATTTAATTTAATGACAACAAAACCTCGTCAAAAACTTACAGGAATAACGGATAATATCAAAAATAATATTTTCAATGAAATGTTACGTATATTGGGGTAGTCTTCTGGTAGTCAGCAACCTGGCTACAAAGTGTTAGCTTTCTTCAGTTACCGATCAGAAACAGCTTCTCTCAAATTCAAAATATGACCTTGACTTCAAAATCAATAGTTTATGATCAACCTCCCCATTAAATTTGAATATCCTAGGTTTTATGGTTCTCAAGGTATCAATTGCGAAGTAGTCTTACAACATGAAGTCACAATGTTCCAACTGAATACATGTACCGTTTCTGTGACATGACTTTTGGCATACTGACCTCAAAATCAGAAGGGGTATCAAACGGACTAAGACCAATCATCCAATGAAATTTGAAGAATGTGAGTGATGAAGATCTCAAGATATTGACTGGAAAACAATTTCAAAGTTCGGGTCACTGTGACCTTGACCTTTGATCCCAAACAGTTAGGATCATCTATTCAGTAAGCCCAATCATCGTATTGTGTTTGTGGACTATGGGTCAAATAAATCTCAAGACATTGAGCAGAAAAGAGTTTCATTTTGGGCACTGTGACCTTGACCGTTGAGCAAGTTTGATGAAAGTTGACTGAAAATTGTGACCTGTAGATTGTTATCAAGGAAACGCTATTGGATGTCATTTTATCTTCACCCATGACCCTAAAAACAGCAGGGATCATCTACATGTAGCAGGGACCCTTATCAGCAAGCATCAATGAAAATTGCTACCTGTGGTGTTATCAAGGAATTACGGACAGACAGACAACAAACCACCATGGCATAAGCTCTGCTAGACTTCCTTCGAAGTAGAGCTAAAAACTATTGCCACCTGAAGATCACCAGAGTCCTGACCTTTGACCTTGAGATTAATATTTACTTTCAAGTCTCTGTCAATGAGGATCTTAAGCCATTTCGAGTTATTGACCTGAAACTGTAATCAACTATGTCAAAGCAAACTTGAACTTTGAAGTACCGACTCCCAGACTAAAGGTACCCCAGATCTTGACCAACCTTTATGAAAGTAGAAGTGGTCAAGACTGATGTTACAATTTGTCGCAAATCATTAACTGTTCAATGTCACTGCGACTTTTGAGATTTGAGCAATTACCGACAATAACAAAATTTATCTGTCAGTTTATGTATTCTATAGATGCAAAGGCTATCTGGAGTTATTGATAAGAAACTGTTTGGTCTACTTACTGTCCCACTGACAGGCATGTGCTGGCAAAGGACCACCAACTCTGTGTAATTGGTCGTGATAGAGCTTTACTGCATTTAGTTATGGACATGAAATACAATGGCTTCACCGTTGTTCTTGGCCTTTAGGTGGCAGTTTCATCAAGAGTTTTGCAAGTTTTCTCTAGCAGGTTACCAACTGACCTGACAGACAGATGGGAGACTATTCCAATATCTACTCCTCTGTGATACGGTATAATCAGCTGCAACTGATTGCATTTCTTGATTGATTTACATGAAACTGATTCATGGAACACAAAGCGTGCAAAGATTGCCTGTATTTGCAATTGTTTATGGATCGGTTTTTTTCTGTTTAGTAACTGGCTTGTAAAACAATTCAAAACAATCTTTGACCCATTTTAATCAGGGTTATTTACAATAAAATACTATATATATATTCAATACTTTAAGAGCCTATGGGTGTGACGAGCAATAACTTAAAAATTAATTTGGTTTAAGATTTATTTTCTACATTTTTTGCTTCTTCAAAGAAATTCTTCTTCACAATATAATGAACACATTGCATAATTTTATTTCTTTCCTGGCGGATTTCCTTGGCAAGCAACTGAAAGTAGAGGAAAAGATACAACTTACAAATATTCAGTTAAATTCATACAAGAGTCAGTACATTCATGTACAAAACTAGTGTCTTTGCATTAAACGTGTAGCATGCTAGGCGAACATAAAACTCTATTGCATATTACTTTAGGCACATGTTAAAAAGTCTTCACCGTCTGGCAATCACATATTTATTACCTTATGAAATATTTGTATATTTTGTAATCATAAGTGCATTTTGTTCCTAAAATACTTCAAATTAAATTTAATAATTTGCAATTTCTTGACAATATTTTAGAACATTTTCAAATGTAACTAGAGCTATCACTAAATGTGACTAATACCCCCGAAAGACTGCTTTATAAACTGAGGAAGTTCATAGTAACAGAATACCTTGCAAAAAAGAACTTAAATAAAGATATTGTTCTTGGCAATAATTCTGTAATTAGTCAAGATAGAGTTATGGTTCTTGTACACTGCACTTCCTCTTATTGTGCTGGACCATTGTATGAAGTTGTATTGAATTCCAACCAGTAGTTTTCAAGTTATGCTCTGCGACAAGGAAAAGTAAAAATGGGCAATAACTCTGTAAATACTCAAGATAGAGTTATGGTTCTTGTACACTGCACTTCCTCTCATTGTGCTAGACCATTGTATGAAGTTGTATTGAATTCCAACAGGTAGTTTTCTAGTAATGCTCCGGACAAGGAAAAGTAACAAAGGGCAATAACTCTGTAATGAGTCAAGAAAGAGTTATGGTTCCTGTGCACTGTACTTCCTCTCAATGTACTTGACCATTGTATGAAGTTGTATTGAATTCCAACCAGTAGTTTTCAAGTTATGCTCTGCGACAAGGAAAAGTAACAAAGGGCAATAACTCTGTAAATGCTCAAGATAGACTTATGGTTCTTGTGCACTGCACTTCTTCTCATTGTGCTAGACCATTTTATGAAGTTGTATTGAATTCCAACCAGTAGTTTTCAAGTAATGCTCCGGACAAGGAAAAGTAACAAAGGGCAATAACTCTGTAATGAGTCAAGAAGAGTTATGGTTCCTGTGCACTGCACTTCCTCTCAATGTACTTGACCATTGTATGAAGTTGTATTGAATTCCAACCAGTAGTTTTCAAGTTATGCTCCGGATAAGGAAATGTAACAAAGGGCAATAACTCTGTAATTACTATAGATAGAGTTATGGTTCTTGTGCACTGCACTTCTTCTTATTGTGCTTGATCATTGTATGTAGTTGTTTTTAATTCCAACCAGTAGTTTTCAAGTTATGCTCCGGACAAGGAAAAGTAACAAAGGGCAATAACTCTGTAATGAGTCAAGATGGAGTTATGGTTCTTGTGCACTGCACTTCCTCTCAATGTGCTTGACCATTGTATGAAGTTGTATTGAATTCCAACCAATAGTTTTCAAGTTATGCTCCAGACAAGGAAAATGCAACAGACCGCCTGACCAACCAACCACTGGGTGACTCCTATATACCCCCCAAACTTCGTTTCGGGGGTATAATTATCATTGGACATGGCTGGAATAATGTGTTCGATATTCTATCCAGAGGTTTGGACACACATGTACCAGCCTTTTATTGATCAGGAAATCATGTGATTATTTTGAGTGAAATTTGACACAAAACAGACCTGGTTTGTCCTTTGCTATGTAAGATAGCCTGCTTGAACTCTCTAAAATAAATCCTTTAATACATATAATCTAGATTTGTACTCCTGTTTATTATCATAACACACTGATGTTCTTGAAGTATGAGACATCACTCACTTATAAAGCACTTACAGGAACATACTGACCGACAAAGTGGTCTTAATATTGTACTGGTTTTTTTAATCGAGACCTTTTTACTTTAAAATGGGTCATTTTGTCTCGAAATGTTTGGTCTTAATATCGAGGGCGGTCTTAATATCAAGAGCAGTCTTAATATGGAGGGTGGTCTTAATATCGAGAATGGTCTAAATATCGAGGGAGGTCTTAATATGGAGGGTGGTCTTAATATGGAGGGTGGTCTTAATATCGAGAATGGTCTTAATATCGAGGGCAGTCTTAATATCGATGGCAATCTTAATATCGAGGGCGGTCTTAATATCGAGGGTGGTCTTAATATCGAGGGCATTCTTAATATCAAGGGCAATCTTAATATCGAGAATGGTCTTAATATCGAGGGCGGTCTTAATATGGAGGGTGGTCTTAATATCCAGAATGGTCTTAATATCGAGGGCAGTCTTAATATCGAGGGCAATCTTAATATCGAGGGCGGTCTTAATATCGAGGGTGGTCTTAATATCGAGGGTGGTCTTAATATCGAGGGAAATCTTAATATCGAGGGCGGTCTTAATATCGAGGGCGGTCCTAATATCAAGAGCAGTCTTAATATGGAGGGTGGTCTTAATATCGAGAATGGTCTTAATATCGAGGGCGGTCTTAATATGGAGGGTGGTCTTAATATCGAGAATGGTCTTAATATCGAGGGCGGTCTTAATATCGAGGGCGGTCCTAATATCAAGAGCAGTCTTAATATGGAGGGTGGTCTTAATATCGAGAATGGTCTTAATATCGAGGGCGGTCTTAATATGGAGGGTGGTCTTAATATCGAGAATGGTCTTAATATCGAGGGCAATCTTAATATCGAGGGCGGTCTTAATATCGAGGGTGGTCTTAATATTTAGGGCAGTCTTAATATCGAGGGCAATCTTAATATCGAGGGCGGTCTTAATATCGAGGGTGGTCTTAATATCGAGGGCAGTCTTAATATCGAGGATGATCTTAATATCGGTGGTCTTAATATTTGGCGGTCTTAATATAGAGGATGGTCTTAATATGGAGGGTGGTCTCAATATCGAGGGCAGTCTTAATATTGGGTTGTCTTAGTAGCAGAACTTTACTGTAACAGTTAATGCACAGTCCAACAAAAGCTATATTCAAAGCACAATTTTCTATTGCCCTGGAACATAAAAGTTTACCTTTTCAAGTAAAGATTTGTCAAATTTAGGAGGAGGATTCCATTTATCTTTGTTCTTCTTCTGTCTTCCTCTTTTTCTATTTCTTTGTGGTTTTCTGTCAATATTGTCATTGCTGTTCTTTTCTACTGAAGATTTTTCAAGTGTGTCTTCTTCTTTTAAGATCTTCTGAGCAACTGTTCAATGATGATGAAAATAGTTTAGAGGCAACAGAAAATGTATCTAGATATGTAATATTCAACATATTGACTCTGAAATATACTTGGTATTTTATTTTCTATAACAGTTACTGTAAAGTAGACTACTTTTAGTCCAGTTTTTCAAAGCCCAGCGACAATTGCCCCTCAACATAGAAATGTTTTATGATATAATCTACACTAATTCATTTATTCTTAATTGCTAAATAAGTTCTCACAACTCACATTAATCGCTCTCAAGACTCATTCCAGATCGAATCAACCTCGAAGAAAGAGAGGCAATGTGGAATTATTTGTGTCTTGCCTAAGGTCACTACTGACACGGTAATGGTAGGTTTTATTATTTCACATCAGTGACCTTATCACATGACCACATAATCTGATGTAAGGACTCAGACCTACAGAAAACAGTACTCACCATTACTATCATTTTTCTTTGTACCTTCTTCTTCATCACTCTCATCACTAACTATATAAGACGACATCAAACTTCCCAGAGCACCTGCTGCTGTAACATCGGGTGCAGAAGAAGCTGTACTTCCTGTGGACTGTTTTACTTTCTTGCTGTCCTTTTTATCATCCTCATTTGAGTCACTGGAGTCTGAACCTGAAAAATTGCCAATCAAAAAATGCTGATGGAATCATGAGATTTTTTCTCCTTTTTAAACACCATCTTTAACATTCTGCCTAAACCAAGATTTTCATTTACCTTGCAACATGTTTCCCTAAAAGTCAATCAAGCTGGAGAAAAAAGCCAGACTGGACTGACTAACAGGATCCATATGGTAATACAGATAGGTCACTAAAACATGAAAAACAGCTATTATTATTAAGTCTCAATAAATAATATAACACATTTAGGTATTTCTTACCTGAGCCAGCTGCAGCAAAGAACATGCCTAGTGATTCTGCAGCTTCCTGCATCACAGTGTGTTCAGCATTACCTTCCTTGGTCTGTTTCTCTGCTGTACATTCACTGTTTTCTGTATCTGTGAAAGTCAATATACATTTACAAAACCAGTCAAAGCAAACTGAAAGCAACTTTAGAAAGCTGAAGGTACAGGTTTAAAATAGTTCCCTAGTAATATTTTAGCCTAGCTTCCACATCATGTTCCGGACTTTTAAACAAGTTTTGTAGAGAACTGTTGTTCTTTCACCATTTAGCACTATACAGATATACATGTGGAAGGCATTCATGAGCTGACCTGTAACAATAAGTAACATCAGTCAACCAGTTAAAAGAACAATATTCTTCATCTTTAAATATAGTAGGGACCTATTACAGTTATAAAAAAAGAATCCATACCAGTACTTTTTCTCTTCATATTTTGTTGCCTTTGATCTCCCTTGCATCCTCCACGGCCTCGACCCCTATCTCGACCTTGTCTTCTATTATCTTCCCGTCTGTGCATTTTCCTTCAAAACCACAAAAATGTAATTATTTTCTTCTTTCATATTTCAGGAAAGGAACCTTAAGACACATCAAAGAATGTTTTTTTCCTTCTTGGATATCTTTTAATTAATTTAGTAAATAGACCGGCTTTGGAAAAACCTGTGATCAATTGCTGCTTGCAAATGACTGTAGCAGCTGTTGTTAAATACACAGAAGATTTCTGAAAAACCTCATTTCAGAACTGTCTACAGAATTATAAAACCAGACCGACGCTCCTGAAGCTCCTGACAGACATAAGGCGATCACAATATCTCAACTCAGCACTTCCTGCTCAGGTGAGCTAAAAATAAGTAACAGAATTTTTAATTGAAAGAATTATTCTTTATATTTCATCAATATTTCTTTCATAATTTAATCCAATCTTCGAGCAATACTATCAAAAATACACGTTTATGCTTAGGCTAACGTGCAAATGTTCTACACGATTGGTCATCTGCACTATCTCAGGCAACTTTTATATCATTCTTATCGTGCAACGTTCATCACACGGAACGAAGGATGCGTTACATGATACATGATCTGAATGTTGCACGATGAATGCATGAATGATAAAGGCACAATGAATGCAAACGGAGTGCACTATACATAAATGATGCATGAAAATTTTGCAAAGTTACATGTAAGCACCAATGTACCTTTACAGATAAGTAATTTAACTTCACTGAGATTTTATATTTTAAGCATGAGTAAATGTCGAAGTTAGACATTATATATGTATAATATACATTGACTTTCACTTCAATTACAAGTTACAACACAAATTTGTGTAATCGGATACAACAATATTTATTAAACATGTTAAAGGCCTTTTAAAACTGCAAAGAAGTGAAACGTAATAACCAAATAATTGTCATATTTATTTTAAATCAATAAAACTTACAAAATAATTTTAGAGAATACATTATAATGTCTGCCTGAAATTATCTTGTTCTTTTGTCAATAATGCAACCACTCAGGAGCCAAACCCTTTCGGAACAAAAAAAAGTGTTTGTTACAGAGTGGTATTGTCTTAGAGAGGTCAATTCCTTACATAACTGACACAACAGGGAAGACAATGTGTGTCTTTTTAGGGAGGTTGTTGCTCTAGGGAGGTGTCGTTCAGGTTGGTTGGACTGTATTTCCTTACCCAAAATATTTCTCCTCAATGACTTCACCTCTAGCAATTCTCTCAGCAAGATGGGCTTTCTTTTTCTCAATGTTTGCAGCTGTGGGAAAATTTCTGAAATAAGAGCAACAAAATTTATAACCTTACATCAGATTCTAATCTTGTTAATTTTAACGCTAGACACTGTCTGCTGCTAAATATTGTTGGCACTAACATTTGGGCTTTTTTGTCTAAGAAAACCTGTAAATTCTGTTATTTTGCACATTTATGACATTTTCCCTTTCAGGAAAGTACTGTAAATTCATGCGGACAAAAGTCCAAAGAATCTCCTTGGTGCTTATGGATTTACCGTGATCTGTACATTGTGTAATAGTTTACATGCTTAATTTTAAGTTTCACATGACAGTGCAGCTACAATAAAACATTTTTGCTAGTTTCAACTTTTCACACCAATTTCCCTATAACTTAAATGACAATGATCCTGCATATCAGCTTAAAATAACATAGAACATAATTTGCAAGATCTAGTGGTGAGAAATTGAGTACATTAGCACTGAAATGTTATAGTCTAAGAATAGTATTCATGAGTGCAACACATAATTCTATTTCATTACATGTGTCTGACCCAAATACTCAAGTCCCACTGGCATTAAAATAAAAGGTTTACAGTTACATGCTGGTTTCTCAATTAACAACAGTTGGTGAAAACCTCATCATTAACAAATTCATAATTATGCAGTTAATCTTTATGAAAACAGCTCTCAAGTTTCAAATTAACTAGCACTTGAGGTTTTTTTTTGTTTATTCACCTTTGCAGTGTTCTTATATTTCTAACAGGTACTCATGCACCAGTATCAGAATGGCAATGAACCAATACTTGAATATGTCACAGTCTTGAAATAACAGGCTTGTTACCACTGTCATGCATACCAAAAAACAAAGACAAATTCAAAAAAACAAAATTACATTCACTTCTTTGCATTTAGTACTGTTTAAATTGTCAGTGATCATTCCATTTGATGTGAGATAAGTATGTACATGCTTACAACCTACACTTTAGAAGCTGATTTGTTTACAACCTACACTTTAGAAGCTGATTTGCTTACAACCTACACTTTAGAAGCTGATTTGAAACAAAAACCTATCACCCAGAAGGGCTTGTAGTTTTTATTTCCAAATTATCATGTTTATCTAGATTTTATTAAAGTACCCCTCTACCTGCTGATATTCCCAAATGAACTTCTCCATCTTTCAATTCTAGACAGCACTATTTTTTTGGAAGCATGTCATTACAACTTTCCCATAATGTAGAAATATGGTGTACAAATACTACAGGGTGGTTAAATATATTACCATACCAATCACATGAGGCTTTTCACAGACTTAAAGTAAACAAGTGATGATAACAAAAATGTTAGCAAATCAGACTGCTCTATGTGTACACTTACTTCTTCCTCTCTTGAATCCACTTCTCAAGATCTTCCTTGGATTCCAATGACCATATTTTTTTTGCCATACCCGAGTTATGTTGCTGTAAAATATCAATGAGAGTGAAAGTTCTATGGCAGCTCATTTATACAGGCAAACATTTTCATGACATATTTAAAAAAAATTGTTAAACATGCTCCAAATTTTCTCCATTTAGAGTGGTCAGTTAAGGCGGAGATTTGTGCAAACAGACAATGGATTTGAAGGTCCTGCTTGACAGCGGACAATGAAGTCTAAAATGAAGCTTAATGAATACACTACCCGTTTTATTGTGCTAAATGTATCATTAAAGGTGATCAATATCTCAATCAAATTCACCTAGACAAACAGAATGATGATGCTTTATTGTAAAGGGGAGATAAAATAAAAACAATGCAATCTTGATAAAAAACTAAATGGTACATTTAATCTATTAGGTATATTTATATGTGTGTACAACATTGAAGGCAATTTAAAGAATACTTAAAAATGTTATAATGTACCTAAACATTATTCAAGACTTAACATGACATTGCAGAGGAAATACCTAGGACTAAATTTGTTGATAAACAAGAGCTGTACGTAAGACAGCATGCTCGACTATACTAAGTAATGTGTATTATAGTACCTTGCATGCAAAACTTTAACCAAATTTATTAAGTCAATAACCAAATTTATTAAGTCAAACAAGTGCCATAATTTGAATTAAATTCATACAAGAGTTACCTAACTTGACAGTCTGACACCCCTGAAGACTTTAATGAAGTTTCAAATAAATCCCACAAGTGGTTACTGAAATATGTGTATTATAGTACCTTGCATGCAAAACTTTAACCAAACTTTCTAAGTTAAACAAGGGCCATAATCTATAATAAAATTCAGTCTAGAGTTACCTAACCTGATTGTTGGATAACCCTTAAGACTATATTGAAGTTTTAAATCAATCCCATGAGTGGTTACTGAGATATATGCATGATAGTACCTTGCATGCAAAACTTTAACCAAAGAAGCAACGCAGTCACCAACGCACAAGTGACTGTAACAGCTCTCCATATTCTTCGAACAGTCAAGCTAAAAATTAATAAATAATAACTCACTAGTTTGATGTGTAATTGGACCAGTTTCCCTGCAGCCACATAAGCACAACCTTCTTTTGGACACTGAAGTGAAAGAAAAATTTAATGGCAAACATATTCAGAGGAGCTCACATTTCCTCATAATGTGTACTGTATTAATACATACATTGTATCACTGCAAGTTTGGTTATGGTACTGTACAATTGAAGCAAGACCTGTCAGTAGAACAGCGCACTTGATTTTACTCAGTGCTTGCAATAAACAAAGCATTGTGCAGTAAAAGGCAAAATAATAATATGTGTATTTTACAAGGGCCATAAGTAGAAAGATATTAAGTTTAGATTTATCTAGCTTAATTGTTTGATACTCCTGAACACTACACCAAAGTTTTAAACTTTAACTGAGATTTTAAGTCGGAAAGGGCCATAATTTAAAAGTAATATAATGACAGAGTTACTCTCTCTTGCATACAAATGGAGGTCATGATAGTAAACAAGTTTTTCAAGTTTCACAGCAATAGCTCAAATAAAATTGATTTTCTTAGCCAAAAAGGGCCATAATTCTGACGATGGAAGTAATGATGGTAAATAAGCATTGTAAGTTTTCTAAATAAAAAAGGCCACAATTCTGACAAAACCTTCACAGAGCTATGTACTCTTGTCTGTTGATGGAGGTAATGATGGTAACTAAGTATTTTAAGTTTCAAAGCAACAACTATAATGGTTTTGAAAAAAGTGGAATGGTACGAAAAACTTAACCAGGGTGTGTATTTCAATTCAATCCATGTGCTACAGAAATATAATTCTGTAATCATGGTACATGTAATATACTAGGGCTGACTATTGCAGCCAAATTTACTATCACAATAGTTATCGATAGTTAAAAGTACTATCACGATAGACTATCAATAGTTGGCTTTACTATTGCGATACTATCACGATAGTTCTGATAGTTTACAAACTAAACATTTTTACTAAGTTGATTCAATTTGTTTGTATCAATACCTGTAATAAACAGATAAATTATGAAATTGTTACGTTTTTTACTTTAATGGACAAACTTTGACAATGTCTTCACAATAAACAAAAGATAAATTACAATACCCTAAGCTTCAATGACTTACAAATAATTTGAAATAAAAGAATGTGCTTAACAATTAACTTATATGTTAAGATACTACAGAACTGAAACAGAGAACGAAATAACGCATTCAAAAATGAAATTAAAACTATCGAGAAAAGTCGATAGCTATCCAGACTATCGGCGATATTATCGATAGTGTGAAATTGCTATCGACTATTGACTATCGGGCCTGATACAATCGCGATAAGTCGATAGTATCAACTATCGTTACACCCCTATAATATACACTGATGAATAAATATGTTAAAACCAACAGTATAATTCTGCAATATAATTTATAACACTGACCTTTTCGTGCTGATCACAGTGTAGTTTGAATTTATCTTCATCTTTATACCCTCTGTCACAAGTATCACAGTAAAACTTGTTATTCTCTGGCAATTCACGCTTGTTCACCTTTTTCTGAAACCAGAATTTTAGTTTGTACATTTTTGTACTTGAAAAAAATATATGTTTTTTACATTATTCATTCAAAAGTTTGTTACATGACAGAATTCTAAAACAAACACCTCAAGGTAGCTCTGTATGGTTCTACTGAGTTAACACCTGTAACATACCATCAGACCTGCATGATTCAGTGGTATTAAGCTCGTGATTAATATTCCGTGTACCCTGAAAATGTAACCTATAGACTGTTCACTAAGGTCACCTTTTCATCTGAGAAGACGACCTAGTCTCTACAACCTGTGGATTATCCAGACACATAACTGGACCTATTTCATTATGACTGGGTACAAAATATGAGTTCTCAAGAACAAACAAGGTTTATCGTCTATTTCCCAGCTATCAATGTATAGCTAGTGTTATATCCAGGATGAAAAAAGGGCATGGGGCTGTCAGAAAAGGGCAGGGAGACAGTGCGCGATTTTCTTTCAGTGAAGGGCATTTCCGTTGATTGTTGTGATTCATAATGTGTGCTAACTAACTACTGTAACACTAGCCTTTATGGCATGGTCCTAATAAGAGTAACAAGAGACATTATTGAAGCACTTTATTGTATCTACACTTTATTAATATCATAAAGTTACATGTAAAACAATGGGAAAACAGTGCCACTGATTACAGGGGTGAAAGTTTGAAAAATGGAAAATGCTTATACTGAAATTGGGGGCCAGAGGCCCCCGGAAGCTCCTGGTTTTTAGTTATTTCAGAGGGCTTCAGATTAATTCCCAGAGACAGGGTGTTAAGTTCAGTAGGCTTTGAAACTGAATGGTCATTGACCCTTCAGTCTAACTTTTCTTAAGACAAACTCAAATTTTCAAGAGATAAGGTGAGGATTTTAACGATCGAGTGGCAGGTCATGGTTAATGTCATAATCTCTAAGTGTGCATGTAAATTTTTCTGTTTCCTGCATTTTTATTCAGTTGTTCCCCGTTTGTAACATATTTTCGCGACCTCGCATGTCCGTGATTTCGTATATATTTCTTCGATTTTTCGCGATTTTAACAGTTTTTAATACAAAGAAATCTGACAATTCTTCTTTTTATATAACCATCGCTCTTTCTTACTAAAGCTGTGCTAATTTACGTTTTTCAGACACTTTTTCTCATGTTTCAATGTTCGTTCTTTAAATTCTCATCGAGAAATGTTATGTATTTTACTTACATTCCACTTTCCCATCGTAATTATCAATCATGTTCAAACGCATTTTGATCCCCGCCGTTCTTTTATTTGACCTGGTGATCATTGACCAATACAGCAAACCATTAGAAGAAACATTCTCACCAATTTTCAAGAATGGTTACAAATGTGGCCTCTATTTTATTTGACTCTGTATTAACCTACCTAGTTTTTTTTTTATCAAATATCTGCAGAGCACACCTTATTCTTCAAATTAATAGTCAAGCTTACAATGTGGCTTCTAGAATAAAAACATTGTAAATGGGATAAGAAAGACAGTAGAAATCGCAATAAACCAGCCTGAGCTAACTGTACTCTTCTAGCAACGGGTGTGCTTAGTGAAAGTACTGGACACATCTGTCCTTAAAAGTTTGGCATGTTTTTTCATATTTGGTCAAATAATGGTTAGACCATGTACATTCTAATCACGTGACCAAGTGAATGTTTTTAATACAGAATTACTAATTACCTTCTTTTCAACATGTTGCCTGCCTTGCTGGAATCGGGGTCTTTGCTGGCATGCTCCTGGTGCTCTAAAGAAATCAGGTGGTTGGCCAACTATTTGTCTGTTAGGAGGTCTGTTATATATTTGTCCTTGATTTATGTTTGGTCTGGGAGGTCTATTATGTCTTGGTCCTCCATTACTAGGACGATTGAAGAAAGTGTTCTGGTTATTCTCAGGTCCCTGTTGCCATGGCTGTCTTGGCCCTTGCTGAAAAGCGTTCTGATTTTGGGGTCCATTAAAAGACATGCCTTGATTGTTTTGCAACCTAGGGTGACTAAATGAAGATCCTGAATTCTGTGGTACTGAAAGTTCTCCATACTGTGTTCCTGGGAAGTTTGGTCTCTGAAATAATAACAAACATAGCATCTTTATTCTTAACTTCAAGGTCAAGGTTTACTTACAAGCAGCAATAACCAGAATTCCACGACCTAACAAATCTCTGGGCATTAATCATTTGTCAAATGATAAAGTGATAGACAGTCACAATTTTAAGAAAAGTATTTAGTGTTTATATTCATTTTTTGATAAATTAGTATGACCAAAGTTTTAATCCTCCCACTTGAAAAAAGATTCAGTATAACTAGTTGTTATTTTGAAAAGCAGAATAACTTTAACAATAATGACTTCATGGCACAAGCAGTCCTAATGGGCATTGAGAACATATCATTATATTTTGTATTAGCATATTATTTAGTAGTTGAAATGCATACCATATTCCTAGGTCCCGGGGGCGACCCAAATCTGTTCACATTTGATCCTACTTGCTGTGGGGGAGGTCCTCTTGTGGCGGGATGAGACCAGTTTATGGCTTGAAAACCCCATGGGTTATTTCGATGTGGCTGGTTTTGTTGCATTACTTCTGTCTTAAACAGAACAAAATCAATTTGCTTTGTTAAAAATGAACAATAAAGCTTTGAGATACTTTGTTCATTACTAGTCTTACTGAAAAGTGCCCTCAACTTTTCTTAGTGCTTGCCAATAAAACAAAACTTTTGTCAGTATAAGGCAAAACAAGAATCTGCCTATTTTATAGGGTTAACTGTTTTGATATTTGCGACTGTATATATGGTTTTTAATGGTCGCAAATATTTTCAAGGGCGACGGTGTTAGCCAGAGCTGCTGAAACTGTTGATGATCATTAAAACCGTATATACAGTCGCAAATGTCAAAATCACAAAACAGTTAACCCTATTCTAATGCACACTGTTAAAATGGGATAATTAAAACGCCGTTCAATTTTGGCGACTATATATGCGTTATTTTATAGTCGCAAATTTAGGCGACGCAACCAATCAGTCAATAACTGCGTTAGAATTTAAATTTTATGTTTAGGAGGCTGGAGCCTAGGTTTTCACTTATTCATTCACAACTACTGATGATGCTGCTGATGTCTGTGTCACAATCAACTACAAGTTTAGCCTAATTAATTTTGCGTTTCAGTGTGACCCCTATCACAGATCTGATATTGTATAACTGTCACACTTTTACGCCTAATTTTAATGTGCTCCATAATAAGTGGAAAGTGTAGTTTCAATATAAGGTACAATCGGTGCATAATACACATTTTACCTAGTTCAAATAACAATTTTCTGCTCTAAAATGAAGAATTAATTATCACTTAAATTAAAACCTTAAATTTTATGAAAAATCTCACCACTTTATGAAAATCTGAATGTTTCAACCTAAACATGCAAGTTTACACATAAGGCATGATTCGCCGTTTATTTCCATATTTCAACGATTGATGCAGGTGTGTAGGTAGGTAAATGTAACTTGGAATTGTGTTAGCATCATTTTTAAACTTAATCCTATCATGTTAAATCATAACAAGAGCTGTCCCTCACAAGTGACGAATGCCCCCGAAAGAGGTGCCTCACAGTCTGTGTCCTCTCCATGTGCTCAATAAATGTGCTATGTAATTTTAAAATCCTTCCATGCATGACAGAGTAATCATGCATACAGTATTCCATTACTTTAAACACTAAGTGTGACCTTGACCTTTGAGGTAGGGACTTGGGTCTTGCCTGGACACATCCACTTGATGTGCTAGACATTTGTGCCAAGTTATTTTAAAATCCTTCAAAGCATAATAAAGTTATAGTCCGGACACAAATGTATGCATATATACAGGATTCCATTACCTATAAATTCTAAGTGTGGCCTTGACCTTTGTGGTAGGGATGTGGGTCTTGTACGCGACATGTCGTCTTGATGTGCTAGACATTTGTGCCAAATTATTTTAAAATCCTTCAAAGCATGACAAAATTACAGTCCGGACACAAATGTGTGCATATATGCATATATAGAGGAATCCATTACCTTCAAACTCTAAGTGTGACCTTGACCTTTGAGTTAGGGACGTGGGTCTTGCACGCGACACGTCGTCTTGATGTGCTAGACATTTGTGCCAAGTTATTTTAAAATCCTTCAATGCATGACAAAGTTACAGTCCGGACACGAATGTGTGCATATATGCATATATAGAGGAATCCATTACCTTCAAACTCTAAGTATGACCTTGACCTTTGAGCAAGGGACGTGGGTCTCGCACGCGACACGTCGTCTTGATGTGCTAGACATGTGTGCCTAGTTATTTTAAAATCCTTCAATGCATGACAAAGTTACAGTCCGGACACGAATGTGTGCATATATAGAGGATTCCATAACCTTCATACTCCAAGTGTGACCTTCACCTTTGAGGTAGGGATGTGGGTCTTGCACGCGACACATCGTCTTGATGTGCTAGACATGTGTGCCAAGTTATTTTAAAATCCTTCAATGCATGACAGAGTTACAGTCCGGACACGAATTTGTAAGTGGGGACGCACGGACGGACGGACAGACGGTGCGATTTTAATATTGGATTTTATTGCGATTATAAGTGCTCAACAGAATATTGTTGGGGATGTGTTCCCAGCTATTTGCACATTAGAGTGAGACGTAGAAGGCAGGTAACTCTAAAATGTCAAGCTGTAAAATCGGTTTGCCTTCTAACAGACTTCGCGAGATTCGTCAGTCCGACAAACATGTCCGAAAGATTTCGAGTCGGACAGCGCTTTTTTAATCGGAATACGGACCAACTGTCCGGCATATATTCAATGTCAATATTTGGATTGCTTCGGTCAAAATGGCGTCCTTGCCATTCTATGAAAGAACAGAAGCGGGAAAAATAGAAAAATGACTCCCCATGAACGCTTGGTCCAGAAAAACAGTATGAAACTAGAGCTATCACTAAATGTGATTAATACCCCCAAAAGACTGCTTTATAAACAGGGCTTCCACTAAGTTTCAAATTAAGGAAGTCCAGACTCCAAGGCAACTGGATTTGGAAGTCCCTGTGAAAATTTTATGGAGTCCCCAGTACGCGAACCTATTGGACAGTGTGGGACATCATCATTTCATCATCATCATCAATCACCATCATCATCATCATCAAATACCTTACTTAATGTTAAAAAAATGAAAATGAAGAACCTGTCTGTAAAATAAACTTTCATTTTGACCAAAGATCTGAATTATTCAATGCATAAGATAACAGTTTAAGTACTTAATACAAACATTTACAAAGCAACATTATCATTATCATTTTTATTGTAATTTATTTGGCCATATTCCTCTCCAAAATTAATATATATTTTTCACCATTTTTTACAAAAAAAATCCCCTCAAAATGTTGAAACAAATCTGTACTTTATTTAAGAGTTGGCCAAAACTGTTTAAAAACGTAAGTTTTCATAAATTCAAACGCTTCAGAATTATTTCTTTCAACTATTTGATACCTTACATATGAAATAGTCGGCCGAATATCGCCGATTTTTCGTTTGTCACATATTTTCGCGACCCCGATTTTTGTTATTTTTTCAACGAAAACGGTGTTCAAAGGATTTAAAAAGAATGATAATTGGCAAAAGAATAATGTCATTAACATACTTGATAGATTTTGTTCTTTATTACATTTTACACTATATTTTATTCATTTTCTAAAAATTTCCCTCCGAAAAGGCCCCGCCACCTTTCCCCTCAGACTGAAAAAAACACTGTTTGATAACACATCTTTTCAACCTTAAAGTGTTTGGGTTTTTTTGGGGGGGGGATTCTGTGCTTTCAGTCTTCTCATTACGCTTTCGTTTGTTAGATTCGGCCGGCGCCGAAACGACGAAATGAAGCAAAGTACGTTGAACCATATCAGCACAATTTGACGATTTTTTTTCAATCCATTTTAGACCAAAACTTGCATTTACTCATTTACTTGAACACCTGCATTACCGACGAGACATTAAAATCAAGTTCTAAAATCGCCGATTCACAGTTTTGAAAGGACGTCCATTTTCGGCAATAGAGTAGACAAAATTACCGCTAGATGTTGGGAATTTCAAACAACACCGTGTCATATTAATTGTTTACACTTGCCGGTAATTGAAGTAAAATCATGCCGTCACAAGATGTTGTTAATTGGCCCTAATTATCGCATCATTTCAAAATAATCTGACAAACACGGCATCTGTCAATCATAGCCCACGATAATTGCTGGGGGCGGAGTTTACGTCGTTCCAGAGCGAATTGAATACTGCCGATTGTGAGCGCATAGCGTGACTAATTACGCGTGGGCGGTCCCGAATTAGAGAAAATGTTTCATTTTAATTTTGTTTGGACGCTATGGGTCGGCGATTTTGTCGTCCTCGGAAATTTAAGGAAGTCAAGCGTACGCCGGGGGTCTTGTGTATTGGCGTACTGGTCCAATTTTATGGCGTATTTTACGGCCGGACGCCGCTTAACGGAAGCCCTGTATAAACTGAGAAAGTTCGTAGTAACAGAATACCTTGCAAACAAACTAAAAAGAGATATTGTTCTTGGCAATAACTCTGTAATTTGTCAAGATAGAGTTATGGTTCTTGTACACTGCACTTCCTCTCATTGTGCTTGACCATTGTATGAAGTTGTATTGAATTCCAACCAATAGTTTTCGAATAATGCTCCGGACAAGTAAAAGTAACAAAGGGCAATAACTCTGAAATGAGTCAAGATAGAGTTATGGTTCTTGTACACTGCACTTCCTCTCATTGTGCTTCATCATTGTATGAAATTGTATTGAATTCCAACCAGTAGTTTTCAAGTTATGCTCCGGACAAGGAAAACTAACAAAGGGCAATAACTCTGTAATTAGTCAAGATGGAGTTATAGTTCTTGTGCACTGCACTTCCTCTCAATGTGCTTGATCATTGTATGAAGTTGTATTGAATTCCAACCAGTAGTTTTCAAGTTATGCTCCGGACAAGGAAAAGTAACAAAGGGCAATAACTCTGTAATTAGTCAAGATGGAGTTATAGTTCTTGTGCACTGCACTTCCTCTCAATGTGCTTGACCATTGTATGAAATTGTATTGAATTCCAACCAGTAGTTTTCAAGTAATGCTCCGGACAAGGAAAAGTAACAAAGGGCAATAACTCTGTAATTAGTCAAGATGGAGTTATAGTTCTTGTGCACTGCACTTCCTCTCAATGTGCTTGATCATTGTATGAAGTTGTATTGAATTCCAACAAGTAGTTTTCAAGTTATGCTCCGGACAAGGAAAAGCAACAAAGGGCAATAACTCTGTAATTAGTCAAGATGGAGTTATAGTTCTTGTGCACTGCACTTCCTCTCAATGTGCTTGACCATTGTATGAAGTTGTATTGAATTCCAACCAGTAGTTTTCAAGTTATGCTCCGGACAAGGAAAAGTAACAAAGGGCAATAACTCTGTAATTAGTCAAGATGGAGTTATAGTTCTTGTGCACTGCACTTCCTCTCAATGTGCTTGATCATTGTATGAAGTTGTATTGAATTCCAACAAGTAGTTTTCAAGTTATGCTCCGGACAAGGAAAATGCAACAGACCGACCGACCGACCGACCAACCACCGGGTGACTCCTATATACCCCCCTAAACTTCGTTTTGGGGGTATAAAAAGGAAGTTGAAAGAACATTTAAAACAAGAGCTGTCCCTCACAAGTGACGAATGCCCCCGAAAGAGGTGCCTCACAGTCTGTGTCCTCTCCATGTGCTCAATAAATGTGCTATGTAATTTTAAAATCCTTCCATGCATGACAGAGTAATCATGCATACAGTATTCCATTACTTTAAACACTAAGTGTGACCTTGACCTTTGAGGTAGGGACTTGGGTCTTGCACACGACACATCCGCTTGATGTGCTAGACATTTGTGCCAAGTTATTTTAAAATCCTTCAAAGCATAATAAAGTTATAGTCCGGACACAAATGTATGCATATATACAGGATTCCATTACCTATAAACTCTAAGTGTGACCTTGACCTTTGTGGTAGGGATGTGGGTCTTGCACGCGACACGTCGTCTTGATGTGCTAGACATGTGTGCCATATTATTTTAAAATCCTTCAAGGCATGACAAAGTTACAGTCCGGACACGAATGTGTGCATATATGCATATATAGAGGAATCCATTACCTTCAAACTCCAAGTGTGACCTTGACCTTTGAGCTAGGGACCTGGGTCTTGCATGCGACACGTCGTCTTGATGTGCTAGACATTTGTGCAAAGTTATTTTAAAATCCTTCAATGCATGACAAAGTTACAGTCCGGACACGAATGTGTGCATATATGCATATATAGAGGAATCCATTACCTTCAAACTCTAAGTATGACCTTGACCTTTGAGCTAGGGACGTGGGTCTTGCACGCGACACGTCGTCTTGATGTGCTAGACATGTGTGCCTAGTTATTTTAAAATCCTTCAATGCATGACAAAGTTACAGTCCGGACACGAATGTGTGCATATATAGAGGATTCCATAACCTTCATACTCCAAGTGTGACCTTCACCTTTGAGGTAGGGATGTGGGTCTTGCACGCGACACGTCGTCTTGATGTGCTAGACATGTGTGCCAAGTTATTTTAAAATCCTTCAATGCATGACAAAGTTACAGTCCGGACACGAATTTGTAAGTGGGGACGCACGGACGGACGGACAGACGGACGGACAGACGGTGCGATTTTAATATGCCACCCTTCGGGGGCATAAAAACCAATTCATCAATTAAAATAATTGATGAATTTGGATTATTTTTACTTTAAACTTTGCTTTTTGATTTTCCGTCCGGAAGATTTGTATTCAGTCCGGCAAATGTTTAGACCTTGCCGGTCCGAATGTCCGGCTATTTTTTTCAACTTTCGCGAAGTCTGTTCTAAGTGGAAATAGTGAGACTACTAAAAGTTAATTGTCACTACGGCTTTGATAATTTTGTCAGGTTACCCAGGATATCATATTTTCATATTCGTCTGTTTTGTAATAATATAAGAACTCTGTTTCAATGTGGATGAGTGGAAGAAATTCGGATAGCAACAGAGATTTTAGTTTGATGCAAAACCTCGCAGTCTTGCAGAGCCTGATAACGTTGTGTTTCGTGTGGGAGATACACGAATTGTCAATCCATGTGTAAATATGTTCGCGTTTTCAACAATTTTTGGGCATCAAACTATCAAAATGTTTACATGTGAAATGCTAACGTTTCGAAAACACATTACAAACAAGGATTATGCACTTTAAGTGCTATAGACAACGGAGATTTAGCGTGAAAAGATATTTGTTGTGCATTTCATTGTATATATCGCACTGATTTACCTTTTGGAAAGTAAAAGAATGAAAAATTCACTGAAAAACACAGCACCATGCGCTACAAACTTGTTTTACGTTAGAGTAGCTTCCCTTGAGTTCCAAAGCTCGAAAAGTATTCAAATGAACCCAATTGATTTAGAGGTATACTATTTGATGGTCTCCGGTCGCCGGTCCAAAGACTGGCCGAGACTAATATATTGATCTATCGGACTTATAGGTTATTTGTGACAAATTAAAAAGTGCAATAATATTATAATAGATCTATTTATAATTAAAATTGAAGACTGGGTCAGTTAAAAAAGGCTTTTCGGATTTCCCCAAAAAGAAATGTTTGATCTATTTCAGATTTTTTTTAAAGATTTGATTCTGTCGAACTTTTTTGTATTAATTAATTTAGCAAAGTTATCATTCCTTAAAAATAATTTAAATTCATTGATATTAGGCAAACAATATTTTCTATATTTTTTAGATCAATCCTGAAGAAAAAAATAGACGAATGCGTGACAATTTAAATATTCACCATTTCTTTTTTAATTGTCTCTATTCCTAATCGGTGAGATAAATCTGAATATGTGTTGGTGTTGGTGTAGGTTTCATACAAGGAAAAATTAATAAACTTTTAAATAGTTCAATATCTTTCGAACCTTTCAAATGTATTAAATATGCGCGGTGTATGTATCATTTAAGTCACTGCTTTCACACAATGAATGCGAAAATAAGGAGGGGATATACCAGGTCTGTTTGACTTTCGATCCGTTTTATTCAGGCAGTTTGTTTACAGAAACTCATCGACCATATCATCATCATCATCATCATCATCATCTATCTTTATTGTAATACTACTCACTACTCATAACAAATTAATCAATACAAGTTTGTTTTCATAATAAGATTTATACAAATTTACATATGGCAAGTTTTGAGTCTAGGGCAGAATCGTCATTATTATCATTTTTTCAGCCAAGTTCTGTTGAGTTTAAATTTTTTTACCACTGTTTTCTTCACTCTGTTCACATGAATATTCTTTATTTCTCATATTAACATTTTCCCAGACAGATTTTGCAGTAGATACAATGTCATCCGGATGTATAGTTTCATTTGTAAAAATGAGCTCAAATAATTCAATCCCATGATGTAAAAATTCTTTTTTATAGTTAAAATTGCCTAAGCGGGCTCTACCACGAAGTACTTCACAAAAAACTGATGCGCTTGGCAAACTTCTTCTACGGCTTTAGTTAAGCAGTTTAGTTTAGTTGCTTGGCAAACTTTTTCTACGGCTTTAGTTAAACAGTTTAGTTTAGTTGCTTGGCAAACATTTTCTACGGCTTTAGTTAAGGCAACCTCCCTGTCTGCTACAAAGTTTTATTTTTGTCTGTTGCATATTTGGGCTTTTTTTCGCGAGAAGGGTTAGGAAGCGATCTTGGAACTTTTGATCTTTCTTTTCGTGGAGCATAAAATTTGCTAAAGGTATAGTGGGTTCACTTTCGAAAAAAACGTTTTTGTAGACAATTGGTGTTACATAAAAGTTGCCACAGTCAAATGTGGTATCTAACGAGAGGAAGAGTCTTTCATCACGTTTAATTGAAAAAAGATTATTGAAATCTGATAAAGTTTTTTTAGTCCCACAATAACAGTTAATGAGGGATACAATTCGATCTGAATAACATAACCATCTAGCTGAAATGCTAATTCAAGACAGTTGTATATTTCGTCTTGAGAAAATCTTTTATTTCTTTGTTTGTTTGCTGACAGATTCTGCACTTGTTACAAATCGCGCGGTGCGCCCGCAGATGCTTGAGGCCCTTGAACCCTATATTTCAAATTATTATATATAGTGCTTTGATTTTTGTCTATTTCCAGTTCCTCTTTTATGGTTTCAATAACTGAAAGGCACTTGCGGGTATATGGTTTAGTACTTTCATCACTTGATATATTACCATGAAGGACATTTTTGTAAATAGTTTCGTCATCCGTGTAATGAAACAAAACATATGGGTCGTTATTCAATAAATAAATTCTTATCCTTACAATGTCAGTTGAACCCTTGGCTCTCCCTTTTCCCTCCTTCACGCATCTTATTTTATGTCAGATGGGGATTTGTTAGGTAGTTTCTTCGAACCTTGGTAGTCATCACATCGCTGCTCAAGTTTATGTGACAGTGATTGGGTGTCCACGATAATAATTTGTCCTGCTTTTGGTTTTAATGGACGTGTTTTAGTCATAAGATTTCCATGTATTTCACTTTTAACACACATTAATAAGATACCGCGGGCATAATCAAAATTTATAGGATTATTAATAATATCTCTGTACATATTATTTGAATACATAACCTGGGCCTTTGCGACATTTGTTTCTTCTGGTAAAGATGGCTGTGATGCTGATTTCTCTGATATCAGAGACGGTTCTGATTCGTTATTATGTCCCGTTTCTGCACGGGTCCCGTGTGCGATGAGTGATGGGTCATCCGATTTTGATGGACTTTTATCAGTTTGGCCACCACCACATTGTTGATTAAAAAATGAGGTTTGTCAGAGTCTCCATTTATCCACATTACTATTGCATTTATATCGATCATTCGAGCGTTCACTTCAGAAGTTTTACGCTCATGGTTCAATTTACTGATTATAACATTTATGGAAACGATGTCGGTTTATATTATGAACATATTATACCAAATCTACTCATTCATTTACTCATTCCAAGGCATGCGCCTCTAATAATGGTATTTCCGATATAAAGTTATTTTAGTCTTGAAAATCAGATGTACGAACCCTTGTCAATGCCGCAGATTTTCACCGAGTTTACAAGTTCACGTCTCTATAGCAACCAGACTGCAAAAGTCATTGACACACAATTGTGGATTTCTTGTAGAAAAATGTTCTCATCTTGCCAAAGAATTAGGAGAATAACTGTTAATTTAAAAACGAATACAGTGCTTTTTGTAAATGGCGGTGAGTAATGGGCTATATTCAAGTAAAACCCCTTGTTTATAATTGTAGTCTGTGAGTGTCACGAGTCTAAATACGGATCCCTATGGTCTCATTAACACCCGTTCTATATAAGATACTAAAACATATACTTAGAAATTTACTTAACCATTTTGAAAAACACTAGGTGT
>JAFMSR010000015.1:5581379-5670274 GCA_022818135.1 Saxidomus purpurata
TGAATCTATCTGTTGGTTTAAACAATATTTTATTCAATACATTGCATATACAATATGTCACATTTATGATAGACTTTTAGGATCGAGTAGAAACTCTATCATAAATGTGATATACTTTCTACTCGATCCTAAAAGTCTATCTGTTTGTACTAGGAGGAAGTTATTTTATTGTGTTCTTCACGCCAGTTTGTTTGGTCATTCATAGCATCAGCCATTGAGCTTTCTTTCAGTTAAAGGCCAAGCATTACCAAACTACAAATGTACTACAACTACATATGCTATTTTGATTTATATTGTCTGGGAGATAAATGAAAAAACAAACCATAGCATGACTGTATTAAAACTGTATATATTATGTTTTGTATATCATGACTAAAGAAATTTCAGACAAATACATTACTGAAAATATTTAGAATTTATAGTCACGGTTAGGAGGTATATTTGCCATGCTATTTTATGTAAGGCATGTATTGTGGTTCTTTGTATGATAAGGCTGTATGTAGCAGAACGATGGCTTTAGCTGAGTGTAAATAACAAGTCCTTGCTCTTTAATCAGTCGTTTTTTATAAGCTTTGTAATCATTGGCATTTAACGTATGTCAAAACCACCTTGCGAACACAATAATTATAATTTCATAATGTAACAATCAGTTTCCACATCTTCCTACACCTTTGTATCTTACTTTCATCGAGATATTTCTTTTTTTATTCACCTCAATATTTCAGATAATAGATTGAGATTAATTACATTCTACTAAAACAACTTTCCTATCGATTCATTTGCTGACACCGGATGGTTGATGAAAACAGTTAAAGTGACACTATGCGTATCTTACTGCACATAGTATTTTTGGTGACAGTGTTATAAAAGCAATTTTCGATTGCTGTGCATTTAAATTAATGATAATGCCGCATCAGTATTTGAAGTTGGTGCTTTAGATAAAAAACAATCGGACTAATAAAATAGTAGTTCCTTTCTTCGCAGTGATCTCCCCTGTGTTGTTGTTGTTTTTGTTGTAAGTAGATATTTCGGCAGTGGAAGGGAAGCAATTCCTGCATGCTGTTGTTTTATTTAAAAAAAATATATATAGAAAAAGACTGCCCCAGTCAAAGTAGGAAAAGTAATATTTGGAAAGTTATTATTTCGTACTGGTAGCAGGAAGAGTTTGGTGTATTGGGGTAAAAGCTATTATTTACTCTACCCTTTTTTACACACACCTATTTACACACACCTATTGAGTGCTATAGTGAATGTGTCGGAAATTCAATACTGTAGACATGCTAATGAGACGGGTCAAATGTCTGTCTGTCCCTGTGTTTTCCTCCCATTTTTGTTACAATGACTGCCCGTCGGTATTACGTTTTTACACCGAAAATCGCTACTGATTGGAAAGAAATGCGGCGATTGACGATCCTAGACATTAGACTAAACCAGTTTCAGAGAGCTAATACCGCTTACAACATTAATGATTCCCTCAAACAAAATTTCGCTTTTTCTTCGTGAACAGCCGAGTCTTGATATTGAGGCTGGGTCAATTGCCAGTGCTATCAGTGTTAGAAGCATTCTGTTCAAGCAATAGTAAAAGCCTAAATTGCACGCACTGCATTTTGATACAAAAACGGGTCTTTCACAGTATAACCTATCGCTAAATCATGTTTGATACGGGACGGGTGATTAGTTGTGATTGGTCTTCCGCAATACAGCACTTTTTCTCTTGAATGTCTGCTATCAGGTTCTCCTATAAGATCAACCCCATGATCACATGTTTTCAAACCATTTTCTTGACTGGGTACAAAATATAGCAACTAGATCGTATACAAGGTAACTGTGGTCAAATAGCAGTCAGACAAAGGATGGACATTAGGCGATCTTTCCATTTCACATCGAACACTTCCTGCACAGGTGCGCTTAAATTCTTGCAAGAGCTACGTCTTGAGTTTTGAAAATCCCTTTAGGAAGTAACGTCCTATTATTGGTACTGTGACACAATAAAGAACATCTACAAGACATTTTGACATGGAAAGTTCAGGTAAATACACACGGATCCTCTACAAGATTGAAAAACTACCTAAATCCTGTGTACAAAATACTGACATGCGTAGTGTCAATAAAAGATGTTTCATATTTGGCCTAGTTGTTTAATGTATTAAATGTAACTGGGATTTAATCAAGAAAAACATTCTAGTGTTATTATCAACAGCACAGAAGGGTCGATCTGGTTATTTTCTTTATGTTAGGGAAAGGTCAGAGGTTTGCTCATTTATGACTGAGTTTTAAATACAAGTTAGCTATTTGGTTTGTAGACTATGAATGCTGAAGTTGTCCGTAAGAAACAATTGTGTGGGAAAAACTCTGACGTTAAGGTTTTAACGTGACCTGCTGCCCAAATGCAACGTCGAGATACGTAAGAAAGACATAGATTATGTACATATAGTTTTAGAGTAAATACAACACATCATTTATAGTAGTAGATTAATTATACTGTATATTAGCAAACTCAAATTGTGACCTTAATTATGTAAAATGATAAATATAAAGATTAGAATGCGATTGCCTTCTTTACAAGGTTAAGCATTTTTACAAATGGACACTTCCAATCTTCTAGAAGTCGAAACCAGATTTTCAAGTTTTCAAGCCGAAGCTTTGGGGAAAATTCAGTTTTATTTCATCAACGTATTATAAGAGTACTAAAAAGCAGACATCGTCTAAATGTAGGACACAATAAACAAAACATGGTTCAAGGGCAACATATATTTGACAAATATCTAATTATATTGACTAATATAAGCCTTAATTCAGTTATTCCTTGTATTATGTGGGTTATGGTGCTAAGGTATTCTAACATGTCTTCCTTCGGATTTTATTTAGCATATTGAAAAGGCAGATTGAAATTGGCAAATTGCTACCATTGAGTGTTAGTAACGTTAAGACCGCATGGTAGCTATTCGTGTTAAACAAAGACAATCTGACAAACAACATTTAATGCACCATCAACGAAAGCAAGCTCACGCAAGCATTTGATGACCTTGGCGTTTCAAAATATCGAGGGGCCTATGGGTTAGCCAAATCACTGTACAAAGAGTAAAGGAGCGACTACAAGGCCACTGGTTTTAAAACAGCTGTTACAATAGCAAATAGAGATGTTTTCTTGACATAATTGTGGTAATAGAACCAAACCACATCTCTACCCGATGTAGGAATTCAAAGGTTATGAAAAACCTGCAATTCCTGTAGAATGCATTCAAATTTTCATTTATATAAAGCGTAAAAAAATGGTTGTAAAATTTCAACCGGTATATTTTAAGCCCTACGGGATTTAGTATGTTTACTTATGTATTTCTTTTACTGTCATCTCTATATTTAAATTAATAAAATGACATAAGTTTGCGAAAGATTGTCTTGATTTCATCAATTTAGGTTCGTTTCATTAGTTTATCACTCTAAAATGCAATATTTATAACAATCCTGCTGATGTAATAGCCTCGTGAGTATATACTGATTTTCTGCATTTGATAATGCTCTAACTTGAAATTAAAAAAAGATTAATTTAAGTACAGTTTTCTCTCATCCCTCTGTACCTCTTCCCAAAACAAGAGTTCATTTCCTACATGTCTTTTATAGTATATACACATCAATTTAAGTTCAATATGTTTTAATATAATACGTTTCATTGTTGAGCTAATGATGAATGAAACAACAAACAGCAAATAGGTGGGTGTTTAACTACACTAAGCAATTTAATTTGTTTCAGAATAACTTATATAACTTATGTATAATAAGAGACAGATAAAGTTAATAAATATCGCTTTGACCTAGGCAGAATAATCTCAGTTGAGCAATCTGTTACAAATTGCATTGATCACCTAAGAATGGATTACAATGTAGCTTGTGTAATGCAAATTTGAATCACATATTCATTGTTAAAGTTTACGATAACATGATTGTACGTATTCTGAGCTTTTAACTATATGGGAAAACAGAACAGTGGGAATGTGCAACTAGTTTTGCACCACGCTTTTGGAACCGAAGATAAATACCATATTAGCTGGACTGCTAGCATAAAACGCTCTTTCTGGCAATCATCATTAAACAGGAACGGCAAGAAAATTATTCTCTCGTGATTTCATGTCGGTTTCCAATACAATTAATTGTTTTGTATGATTTTAGAGCTATAGGAAACTGAAGATTTTTCCTCTTATGCTTGTTTAATTTATAAACCATGAACATGAAACAAAATGTTCAGAACAGTCCCGACAATTTGTATGTCCTATGGACCCTGTATTTCCACAAGATGATACTTTTAAAGGCTGAAAGATCTTAATTATTAATATTTGGCCAATTTCATTAATCGTTTTTTTTTAAAGCAATGAATGTTAAGTTCCAAACTTCATTAACGATTGAAAAACTTCCATAAGACCCATAATAACAAACCTTAACTTTGACTATGTGCTGTAATGTTATGCACTAACAGAGACATGGTTGTCGTCGAAAAGACAGACCATCAAAATGTAAAATTTATATAGATTGTTGGTTTCGGTGTAAGATCACGTAATAATTTCATGGGCACCAAAAGTGATGTTTTCACTACTTTTGATGTTCACGAGTTAAATTATCGTGATAAGACATCGATACCAACAGTTTTTCTGTTTATTTTATGTCTTAAACTCTACTTTTGTTGAGTCTATTTCAATAAAATGTCGAAAATTGCGGGAAACTTCACCAGAAAGTATCGCAAACACAACGTCATTCTTACAACATCATCGTCATATGTTTCCGGCATTCATTACACTCGGTATATTATTTACGTTAATCCGGGTAACAGATTTTGATAATTTTCACAGTGTCGACAAAGAGTTTATCGGAATATAATCCATCGTTATATTTCGATAAACCACGGACAAACATAAAATAATAAGTTATAAACACGTTAACTAGATAGGTTTAACAACTTTTGCACGAAAGGTAGAAATGTACGATGTGTATGTTTTTATTTGCATGATACAGTCGTGTTTAGTTACCTGCCACATTATTATATACATGTACATGTGGGTTGTGCATGTTAAGATTGGTATAAAGTAATTTTCGTGTATCATTTGTTTGTCAAGGCCTTTTCACTATACAATGTATATTCGTTCTTTTCATTTGATGTGATTTTTGTGAACATACAACCACAAATAATAGGTTAATGGACATCAGTTTACAAAATCATTATGTTTTTGTCTGACAGAATGTACAAGATCATACAAGATAAGCATAGTTGTGCCAACTTAAATTAGAACTTTTGCCGTTTTGAATCTTTGTGTCTTACTTTAGAAATTCATCAATTTGCCATCAAGATATGAGTGTAAAAGTAGAAATGTACCTTTGTTGTAGGGTTTCTTGAACTCTCTCTTCATATGTCTAGTGACTTTTAGGTATTCAGTTTTTTGGGAAATGGTTTGCCGATATGTGTAATTAACCCATTAAAGAGCCCCAATATGATATACGCCTACATAATTAACTGTTAACGATCATGATACTTCTGTGCCTGAGAGCTTTTCATTTGCAGACGTCAGTATCGTTCATTAAGTTTGCTTTATTCGAAAACAAAACACCTGCATTATTGTTGAAACCAGAATCACTAACAGTAATAATGAATGTCAGTGATCATTGATTTAATTTAAGCTGTAAGTCTTGAAACCTTGCTGAAAAGACGTCGAATTCTTACAATGTGGGTCGTTACTGTTAATACAAAGAAAAGAAGCACTTTTTAGGCAATATCTAGTGCATAAAACCTTACCATGTTACACGCTTTTGAGAGCTTGTGTTGATAATTTGTCCATTTTGGACTTCACTATAGAAAGAAACCGTAACAAATCGTTTATAGTCTGTAACCGACGTCCAGTGGACGTAGTAGCCCGTTATCGCCGAGACGTTTTCCTTATTGTAACAGAGTGTTATCGGGGCGGCACTGAGGTATGTAATACACTCGACTTTGCATTGGATAACAGTAATGTTATGTAAGATATTGTTATAATTTTTACTGGAATACATACGGGAGCTATCTGTGCACAATTAATTGCTGATTCATTTTACAACTCCTCGCTCTCAGTTGCCGTTGATTTTGTTTTTCAAAAATGGCATACTAATACATAAATATAAATCTAAAGGCTGAACTCAACAATATAAGTAAAATTCTAGGTAGGAATTTGCAAAATTCGATTGAAAATGCTGGTTTTTACGGCACCACTACACTATATATTTTTACTGGAATTTCAAAATTGTTTGCAACGCTTTATTAGTTGGTAGCGTATTATTTCAAATCTACAGATACACTTGACGGGAATTTATACTGGAACCTTTTTATATGACTATATGTTCTAAAATATGTTATTTTCATATAGTTTGAAGAACTTTGTTTTTACCAAAATCTGAGAGCGAGCAGCTTTAATATTGTTATGAAAGATTTTATGTTAGCCTATCGGCTGAATCACCATATAATATTTTAATGCGTTAAGTAATTCAGCAATCATTTAGGACAACATATTTGGATAGCATATCAATCATCAGTTATATCTGCTTTTCTGATGTGGTAAAACAGTATACCCTAAAGAATTAGGGTTAAATACTGTCAATATAAATTATTTTTAGACTTGCATTTAGCACTACTTATAGGGAAATATCTAAGATTTTGACAAGAGAGTCGATTTTACTTTCAACAAAATCAATTATCCACATTTAGATGGCAATGTTCCCAGTGCTATATCATATCGCAACTTTTTTGTTATATTAGGGCATGTTCCATTTTAGAAGATTTCAGTACAAGAAACTTTTAACACGCTACAAGTGTTCACGGCATTAATTATGTCAAGTTTTAAAAAAATAACAACAAATACTAGAATCTGCTGAATAAATACAAATATGTACGCAAATAACCTTAAACATTTCCTATGCTAGGTATTACACACCCCGATTACTTTGAGGATGTTATTTATAAACTCTGTCCAATTAAGAACCATGACCATTTCGTAAACAATACAATGACTACTCAAGTTTAGAGCCGCTTGATATACTTTAACTAAATACTGATTGTACTACTCGAGACAGAGGTTTGGGATGGTTGGAAGTAAAATTATTTGCCCTTGGTTATGTCGTCGTGTTCTTTAATGAGGTCTCTGGTGTTCTAATTTCCAAAATGTTATACAGGAATACATTGGCAAGCAGTTTATCCTATGTTTTGTTTTCAAAGTTTCATTCCAATATATGTTCAAGCATTTTGTTGCTTAAGTTAGAACCTAATTCAGTAGGAATGTATTTCATTATATGATTCGATAATCTATCACTTAATGATAAATTAGTCACTGGTTTATATGATTTATTTATTAGCTCACCCGAGCCCTGTGAGTTAAATGTGATCACCTGATGTTTATCGTCCATCGTTGCTCGACCGTGCGTCAACATTGTTTTAGATTGACATCTCCAAACAAATCTGTCAATTTCAACCAAACTTTACATGAATAATAATTGGGTTCAAAGAAGTATGATTGCTTTGGCAACAAATAGAGAAAACTTTACAAGTCTTCTTCTACTATCGTGTCCCAAAGTTCAAAATTGAATCTGTCAGCTGGTGCCACCTGTTTTAAAAATACTTCATATAGAAAGAAAACTTTAGAAAGATCTTGTTTTAAACCACAAGCGCTAGATTTTAGATACTTGGTTTGTAGCATAGCCCGGTGTACCTCTACCAAGATTGTTTAAATCATGCCCCTATCCATGCAATTAATACAGATCGTCATAGTTATAACAAACAAAAAATCTCGTCTTAAACAGCAAGACCCAGAGCTTACCCAATAATAGAAACACTGTAGTTGTTTATGGCATTGTCAAGTGGCTCTTTTCGACGTTTTGTTCAAGTGTATACACCGGGGTTAAAATTGACGACGCCACGGCGGTGCGTTCTTTTACTAAGACTTATATAAGTAGTACATTTTACATTGTGCAGTGGTCCGCTACCAACTTTATCCAAACATAGTCACGCCCTGTGACCTTCAATGCTTCTCATGTGTTTTGTTTCTGTCTAGAATGTTTAAAGCTGCTCCCTCTCAGGTTTTCGTAAACAATAAAGTTCTTCAAACTGTATGTAAATAACGTATTTTAGAATACCGGTATATGGTCATATAAAAGGCTCCAGTATAAATTCATGTCACGTATATCTCTAAATTTTAAAAAATACGCTACCAAATTCAAAAGCGTTGCAAACGCTTTTGAAATTTCAATATAAACATATAGTGTAGCGGTGCCGTGTAACCGACCTTTTCAATCGATTTCTGCAAATTCCTACCTAGATTTTTTGCTTATTTTTTATTCTAGCCTTTAGTTTTATATTTATGAAATATTTTTTTCAACAGTAACTGAGAGCGAGCAGCTTTAAAGGGACATATCCTATAACTGATGTCAAACTAAATAACCTCCAAAACATAATTAATAGAATAAAAAGGTTTCAGCTATGCATTCCCAGTCATTATCGATAAAATCAGCGGTTGAAAATAAGCTGCTGTACCGAAACCATTCAATAGTCTATGTAGAGTTGTTGTTGTACAATTTGGGTGGATGCTATTTATAACAGAAAGCCTCTATTTGATTAATTGTGGCAAAATGAGGCATTTTCGTTAGAACACATAATCTATGTTTCGAGAATATAATCTGCTAGATGTAGGGAGTGCCCCTTTAAGCTAGCTTCTGTGTCGAATGTTTGGATCAATTAGTATGCAATAACCATAAAATAATTGAAAAAAATATTAACTTTAATAATTTTAGGGTTTTAAAAGTGTTCCATCCTTCTAATTTAACGGACAAGAGTTTGACATTATTCAGTATTAATTGACAAATGTTTGATTCTCCATGTTTTCAGTCTACAGCTTCTGCTTTAAGAGTTTTGGATATCCTGTTTTATGACCTAGGCACGATAAAAGCTTCATGTATGGGAAGCAAGGTTTATCCTGATCAAACTGATTGGTCAAAAGCGGCATTTTAAAAAGAATTATAAGCTTTGTAGCCAGACTAAGTACTATTTAGATAATTCCTATGAAGGTCGTTTAAGAGCGTCAAAGAAGCTAACGGTGATCATTACCATAGATGGATAAATAGTATGCTATCTAGTAATAAACCACTAAATGGATCCTAGAGCAATGTATACGGTACTTAAAATCCTAAGCTTTGGAAAACACAAGGTAATATTGTAGTAATCGAGTCTGTAGAAGAAATCAGCCTATTTAGAAAAATGAATAAACTGTATGTATTAATGACTGTTTTCGTGAATTTCAAACTGAAAATGATATTTTTAGACAAACGAAAGGCTGTACATCAACTGAAGAACATATTTGAGTGCATCCATTTGTCATGGTGAATCATGAATTCACGTAACCTAGTTTCAAACTTGACCTAGAAATCATTGTCACAATAACAGAATAAATGTTTGCTTTTGATCGAGCGAACGGAAGCTGTAAATCAAGTCCTAACTGAATCAATCAAATGATACATGGTATTTTTAAACCCTGATTGCTCTGTGTGGTGCAAATTTGTAACACATATTACATGTAAAATTTAAAAAACGTAAGACTATATGGGAAGCAAAATAGAGTAAATTGCAACCTTTGTCATAAAAGAGTTTTCTTCAACTTTTACCTGGTTTCGAAAAGATTAATATCATAACAACTGGATACTAGCGGAAATCGCTCTTTCCGGCTCTCGTTTTCGTTAGACTGAAATTTCGCAAATCATTTCAAGTTGGTCTTTCAGAATTGGAAAGAAATGCAACTCTTTTTGTTTTCAGGATTATAAGAGCTGTATAATAATGCGGCAGAGAACTTTTCTTTTCAACTTCATACATAACAGCTTATACAAAAAACAAAGTAACAACAAGTCGCACAAATACTTTGTTATTGCTTTACATATTTGTCGTACATGTCCTGTTGTTAGTCATAGTGTGTTTGATGATACCGTGTTGATAGTTTGCAGTATTGTTTTTAATATTTTGTATTCTAACACAAGCGGCTGCTTTTCCTATATAAACATATAGGGAAAAGCCTGTATTTTATTTTACGATAAAATACAGCACGTTTTTCCAAGGACGACGTACCTTTAATGACGTAACGACATGACGTATCTAAACAAGCGCGTTCAATCGTATCTCGCGTTTTAAGGTTACAATGATGTACTACTACGCGCTAAATAAAGTTCGGGATTGTTTCCAAAGAAACTTACGTGTTAGAATCGAAATAATAAATTGTTCCCTATATTTTATCGTTGAATAAAATACAGCCAGTCATTTGGATGCGAAAAATTAAATCACTCGTGCTATGCGCTCGTGATTTAATTACTACGCATCCAAATTCCTGACTATATTTTATTCAACGATAAAATACAGGGAGGCATTTATTATTTCTTAATTAAAACAATAGATGGATTAACGTTTACGTTTTTTCGGTAATTAGTTTGATTTGATTGCTGTAATAGTATGCACCTTTTGCAACTTCCATAAATAACAAGAAGTGTCATGTTACTGACACAATCTTAAACACATAATATACATGTAGGTTAAAGTAATTTATGACACGGTCTTGCTTGCAGTGGTATCAAAACTGTACATCAACATTATGGTATTGCAATAGAACGTTTCTCGTATTTCCATTGAAATACATGTATTAGTTGATTAAACGTTTTTGCCAATATGACATCAGTTCTATATTAAAAGTAATACATTACAATTCATACGGTGAGGAACATTATGAATTTCTACTGCATGCTTCATATATACACAAACGACGTTTTTGCATCAAAATCTTAAACATTCATGACGGTAAATGTATACAAAGAATATGACCAAGAAAACTATTGCTTTATATTAGTACATGTACAAAATGTATCTTGCTTATATAGTCGATGGTATTCCTAACAGGACATGAATGAGTTAAAATATGACATTAATCTGATTACCAGAATCCATCAATGCATACAGAGTAAAAGTATGCATAATGGTTTCAACTTCAACACTTACTAAAAGTCATCTCGCAGGAGAAATTCGTAAATAACCCATGGAGATGAGGTGCATTTTTCCAACTTCCAATAGCCGTCACGTAATATTTCTTACGGTTTTTCTCATGTTTACATCTGAAATTGATGACATTGATCAAGTGTCAAATGTAATATTCGATTTTAGAAATTCTCTCAATAATGTATTCTTCTTAACAAGTTCTTCAATTTGAAGTCAAATCATCTTCTGACTCCTTTGAAATGCAGACTTTCATTTCATGAAAGGAAAATATGAAGGAATATTCCGAATCTCAGTACCACGAACCATTAAAAGGGACAAGAGGAATGAATACTACGATTGTTTTAAGGTACCAACAACATTGCAAATATATTTAAATCTCAGCAATTTACTTCAACTAAAAATAATTACAAGAACTACCTTCAAAAAAAGTCTTCGCACTTTTTAGTATTTATGAAAGCGGTTGTTAGCTAGATTTTTATAGTGGAAATTAATTTTATTCAGTCGGAAGGCGCTAAGAACTTTGACCGGGATTCGAACCCATATACCTCCCCTTGCAAAGTTGTTTTACCTAATGCTCTCCCGACTGAGCTAACCGGCCACTTGTCAAATTTGTCCCCAATAGTAATTAAATGTCTATCGCGTCATGTGTATCAGGAAAACAAACTTAATCCGTGTTATTCTTATAAATATGCTACTCGAATTGTTGACCGTTATTCATTGGCCGAGAAAGTACAAATACTCTACAATTATAATTTACATTTATTTGGAGGTAACAACTATATAGGTCCGTGGATAAATGAGAATTTGTAAATATCGTATTACAAATCTGGTTAAATGACCAAAAGAGACAGAAAAACAAATACTGCCGTCCGAAAACGACTTGTTTTTCTAAAGGTAATATAATATCGCCAGTACTGATTGATTATTCACTATTTACAAATTCATTCATTTATTTAAAACTTAACTTATAAATTATACATTATCTTATGAAAAGAAAGTTGTTTTCGGTATGCATAAACTGTATTTCGGTCATTTTTCAGCATTTTTTTGTTGTTTTAGGTCATTCTATGCACCCGGTATTATCCAATTAGAGGGGGCCTTACTGCGTAAATTTCTCATTTCAAACGGTGTTATACATTCTACTCGTTATTTCATTGGCGGTTGAAAAGTTCCAAACTTCGATTCAAAAGCGAGCTTAATACGGCTGCACCGAATGAAAAAATGTAAAAGATGAAAAAATAGGTTTCTGAGTTGGTTAATCCGAACTATTGATAACTACCTTAGGTAAACAGAACATTGCAATGATTTTTGAGCACACATATAAAACAAAAGTAGTACAGACACTTACAGTGTAAAACGACTAATGTAAACCATAACCAGTTTGATTTTCAAAAGTAAGGCTATTATTTATCTCTACTATAGCTTAAAAGTTGTGAGTCTGATAAAGAGAAATGTAAGGTTTCACGATGTGTTATAGTGCTACGACTGTTAATGGTTCGTATGAATACTTATATAATGGTTTCCATACGTTGCGTGTTATCATTAATGGAAGAGCATATCGAATTCTATAAACTATGCTTGCTTTCCATCATGCATTTGTATTTTCGTATCTCAATACATTGCAATGGCAGTTACTAAATAATAAAAACCTGAAATAAATTAAACTGAAATATCAATAAGATTCAAAGTGATATAAAAAATAAATGTTGTTACAGAATCGTTATGAAATAAAAGCATTAATTTCGAACATCCAAAAATATCTCTACCATTGTTCTATATTTTTTAAGTTCCAACAATATAAAGAAATAGGAGAACAATACTGTATACGTTTGCTTGGTTTCCCCAAAAGAAAAGAAAAAACAATTTGTGTAAAGTTACTTCAGCAGCTTTCAGGAACAAAAGGCTCTTGAGACAACTTTGATCTGTGGCAGATTGCGAGGCATGACATCGTGATCACAATCCTATGTCTCTGAGGATAATATTTGCTTCACACTGAATTGATCGTGATTGGTGTCAGTTTTGCTAGTGACATGTAGCTTTCAAGTGCAAAAGATCAGTCTATACACCTTTAGACAATTGTCTCAATATGCTACGAACATAAAAAGATTCACCGCCATACTTAAATAATACAACATTTGAAATATTATCTGAACAACTGCCTCTTTGATCGACAGATGTAATAGCCCACTCACAAAAGGCGCTTACAAAAAGCTTAATCCTTAATCCCAGTGTGGTCCGTACAAAAGAATTTCAATGACACGGTATACAACATATAGATATAAAGAAACTAATTTTGAAAATTGTCAAACTGTTGCTCAAGCAGAAATGAACATATTTGTAGCATTAGATTTTGAATATTTCCCTTCATGCTCCGTTAACTACGGAAATCAGGTCATCTAACAAAAGTAAATAAAAGCAAATGTTTACATAGCTGATACATAACCCCCCAAACATATGGAAAGCTCAGCACATAGCTGGATAATACTTGATTGCCACAACAATTTCATAGAAAGTATAAACACGTTAATTGAAATTTTATGGAGGAATTGGGGCGGGTGGAGGGAATAGCAACGTGACCCACTTTGATCGATACACAGGGCCGCCTACATTTATCAAACTTTGTTCAGGGGAGACTGATTATATGATTATAATTCAATTCACTATCAACTATTCCGGCAATACTGCTGGAATGGGCTGTAGCCATGACTGAAATTCGTTTTGAAATTTAAAACGAACCAAATGATCAGCCGTTCTGTGTAAATGAAACAATGTATGAGAGCTTAAAATGTGATAATAAATGCTGAATTGTCTACCATTCATGTATGCTTGATTATTAGAAATTAAAGTTTTAACACCCATCAAAATTTCCATATTGAATTATTCTCGAGAATGATGCAGAAAGAACAGTTAATGCTTTGAAAACAAGTAAAAATGAGTAATGATGAATGATTTAACTAATTAAAGTAAAACTAACGGAGAGGATGGATCCTAAATTTTTGTCTACGACATGTTCGATGCAATTAAAACTGTGATATATAGTTATTTATGTATTTTTAATATGTAATGTAACTATTGTTATATTCATTTTTAAAGCAATATGGATCAGTGATTGGGTGTCTTTCTTAAATCATGACGGTCACGTTTAAGGGTACATGTAATACAACTTTATATATTGTGCCATTTTTGCTTAAATGTGAAAAAGTCGCTTTATAAAAGACAAAGTATTCTATATATTGTTATACTCTGCTGTAAAGTTCGTTTGCAAGTGTAATCAAAACAGCGTTGTTGTTTTTGCATTATTTCACAATTCGATAGTCGTACTTCTATTTAGTGAGGCGTTTCTTAATTTACTTGGTCACATTTCATTTGTTTTATTACCAAAACATTCTTCTGAAAAAGGATTTATTGTTTCCCTTCAAGTTTTCCCTATTAAAACATACTGGTTACTGCATTCAAACATGAAAATGCGTTTGTTTGTTGGCTCAAGTGTTCTTATTTCATTTCGTTGTCTAAAATATATTCCATATGTCTAACTTTGTGCTAATTTCTTATGTTACTATGTTGGCCAGATTCCATATAATATACACATTGCGCATTTCAATCAGATGCTATATTGTTTTCTCCCGAGATCACTGCAATATCATAAAATGACGTAAAAGAGCCTGAAAGCTATATTCACCGGATTATGGATACAATAAAATTAATTTCTGTGATATCGGGTTATACCTTTAAATTTCGGATAACTCCATAGAGATCTATTACTCAAATTAATTCAGACTGTCTTCCTAGAATTTCTATCTGCTTTACATTTGTTAGCATAGACATTGGCTCTGCATAGTCGGTAGTTTTGTTTAATTGGCTTCCTGCATGCACATTTTGTGTATCTAACATGCGTTAAAGCTGGACAATCTGATATGTTTTAGTATTTATTAGTATGTATTGATATTTTCTTTAGCATTGAGCATTCTTTAGCACGATGAAACAAGTTGATATATGAACCAGACTAATGTTTAGTTCAACTAGCCGTCGGCCGTCCGTCCATCATTTCCTTTAAACGACATGTCCTCTAAATACCACTTAGCCAATGTTGATGAAACTTGGCAGGGATGTTTTTATGAATCGAAATTCCATTCTAATTCCTAAGAAATCCACACAGAATGGAATGGCAACATGTAGAAATCATTTTTAGAATATTCTTCTCAATAACTGCAAGGCCCAGAGACCTCTGTAAATGATGTTCAAATTATGCTTCTTGAGGCAAAATTATTCCCACCATGGGTTGGTCATACGTTTTGCATATAAATTATACAGTAAAACTTAAAAAGTCTTCTTGTCAGAAACTGCAAGGCACTGTGATAAGATATTTAGTGTGTGACATTGTGCAGTAGTTCTCAATCAAATGTGTTCCTAAATGCTCCTGGGCTCAAAATTAGCCCTGCCCAAAGTGTTTTATATAGATTTGTATCAGGAAATACTTTGAAAATGCTTTTTTTAATAACATTCGGCCAGGAGCATAGCGATTTCATATGTAGAAGTTAGTTGTCATCTACCAAGATTGTCCAACTAAAGAGCCCTTTGGTCCAAAATGGCTCACTTATTTTACATAGACGTATAAAAGGAAATATTTAAACCTCTTTTGCCCCATAAGCATTAAGCCCAGATCTTAGATAGTTGGCGTGTAGCATTGCCTTGTAGTCCTCTGCCAAGAGTTTTAAATTATGCCCCAGGCCTGTGATTTCTTCATTTTTTCCTTCTGAAGCTATGAACTTTTGATCACGTGTAAATTGTTATTTTTTGCATCTTTTTCATTGATGATCGAAAGCTGTTCGATTGCTACACATGTTATTTCTGGTAGAGTGAAACCTCTTAACTTCTGGTTGAGCTACGATGCTTCACCATACCCTTACAATGTGCGTCTTACGAGGACCTTTTAGTATCTCATTATTGGGCAGCACAACTTAATATCTTTAAATAAACAGAAACTCGTTTCTTTCATATTAATTTTCTGTTTGCAATAAAGGTATACTGTTACCGTCAACACTTGTACCCAGGCGTGTCAAAATTTGATATCTTCGTGCTGATGTATTATTAAGAATGAAAGCAAGTACGGTATGAAATTACATGTAGTATTAAATAATGACGAAGAGTGTTGTGAAATCGAAATTCTTTATGTCAGATGTTATGTTAATTGCGTTTTGTCATATTCTATATTCAAATAGTGGTAGCCTGTTAAATTGTTAACTATTCAATAACTCGATGACGCAACCATTTTCAGTTAAGAAAAGGTAACTTGTTGATATCATATCTCAGTAATAGTTTCTAAAATTTTGAGAACGCATAGAATCTGAGATTCTCCTGTATCACATGTTATTATGCATTTCAGTGTGTCCTTGGTAACTGCATGCAACTAGTAAAGGTCATTCAATTCCGAACATCAACTCCTATGCAATGTCTCGGAAGTTGGAAGGCATTGCTATATACTGGTAAATCGTTTTTGTCGGCTGAAATAGCCTGTGTTCGAGTCTTATTTCTGTAGAATTTTGAGAAATATTATTTGCCGATATAAGTCAATACTGGATAATCTTAGTGATATTCGATGTTTTATTTTCATTTCTATCCGCTTATGAGAGGTATATCGCTGACCAATATTTTTGACACGTATTAGGTAACATTATGTTTTACGCATCTCTTTCGGTCGTAATGCAATACTTATTGCAATTGGACCATTGTGACAAGTAATATCATTAAAATTCATTGTTTTCGGATAACAAAATGCAACTTGTTGTGTCATACAATAGGTAACAATTGTTCTGAAAACATATTCAGATTCTAAAGCCAAGTGTCTAGCAATAGTCAACACGCATGGAGTCCCTATAAATTCAGTGAAGGTATATTAAATGACGTAATATCAAATAATTAATGTATTTGTCACGAAGTACAATATGTTCATGACACTTCACATGGGTCACATAAAAGTTTACTAGGGTAAGTTAATGCAATCTCTTTGTGACAGCTTATTGTAGTGCAAATGGTCCATGAGGGTTTACCAGGATCACGTAGTGCAACTGGTCCATGAGAGTTTACCAGGATCACATAGTGCAAATGGTCCATGAGAGTTTACCAGGATCACGTAGTGCAATCAATTTATAAAGAAAAAGTAACACGGGCAGATTGCTAGTAGTTTGAAACACAAGTGACTAAGTGTTGAGTACGAAACATTTGCATTCTAAACTACACGTGAACCCAGGACGCTTCGCTAAAAGTGCCCAAACTTTACCGTCTAGATTGTCCGACCCAATGAAAACATTATCCCATACCTTGTACATGTTTTATCATGGCATACTGCAATAAGTAAAAATAAATCCCACTTTAAACATGATTATTTTTTAGTTTTGAATTTCAGGCATAAACTAAATCATTTTCGTTGAAAGTTAACCATTTATAATGTCTTTCGGCCGTAAAATACGCACCATCTGCATTTCTTCATCGTCAAACAAACGACAAGTAAAACAAACATTTTTAATAACAAAGGATCAACACACTTAAAAATGAAGTTGCATATAAATTTCATCAGACGTAATCGCTATTTTATTCTTTGTTAAAGGATGCACATTTGAATAGTTTAGCTATTGTACAATCATCAATAAAAAACGTCGGTTATAAAATATACTTAAAGTGACGCACGTATCTGAAAATAACATATAATGAGTTTTTTATTGATCGTGAACGCTATTTATTCAGGTTTCTGTATAATTTTGTAGCACATTTGTCGATAAAGAATACTGTTAAATCTATCTGATTTTTGATATATGGGTTTGTACTTCATCTGCACATCTTAAAACGTCATAAAGTAAACCCATTTCTGTCATCTGGTCTGTGCACATAGTATTATTATTATATCAAGACAAACAACATGATTTAACGTCAGTTCCAGAACGCAAAAAAACCTTTAATTGCAAAACTGATTTTCTTCACTTTTCAGTGTATATAATGATGTCTTAGAATATATTAACTGCAATTAAAGCATATACATTCGCATAAAGGACCAATACAGATTACACATGCTTCGCATTTTTTCCATTTTGAACTAATTCGCGAGGTTTTAATTTCGCGACAACATTCTTATACAATCGGCAATTTTTTTTAAAGCGGATATCGACAAAATATTATGAAACAGTTTTCGGATATGATTACATTTCGGATGACAAATAATCCTATCTTTCGTGTGGATTTGAATTCGCGTCCTCATGGGTGCGCGAATATTTGCTGAGGTATTTATTTTGTAATAATATTTATCGTGAGCTTCAACTATGTACATGTAGAAGTGATCGTACTCACGCGAGCCTTTAGAACTATTGTAACCTGACATTATTTCTTCATGTTTTATATTATATCATATTATATAGTGTATATAATAATAAATATGTTATTTGTAGTTCATATTTTGCCATTATACATGTTCATACAGTTTCTTTCTACATTACAAGACCATTCAGATTTACTGCATCCATATTTGCATACATTGTGCCTAACGCGAAACCAAAATGATGGTATTTGATAAGCGAGATCATTTGCTTCTTAATAAACATTGGGTTTATTGCGAACAGAATGTTAATGTTGTTATCGTCTTACATTTGCAGGCACTGCTTTTATCTATACAAGAAAAAAATTAAACCAGTAACATTTAATTTGCAGCAATTTAATGCTTTTTCAATATTGATGTACATGTATCATTGGTTAAAGTCTGATTCGAAGAGCTTGACATTATGTCAGTTGTATGGTGCTTTCGTAAGTTCTGTTTTAGGATATGCTTTAGAAATGAAGGCTAATGCGAAATCTAAGGAGATATAAAGAATTAATTTTTAAATTTTGCGCATAATTGTTGAAAATGAAATCTAATACATTGTTCACGTGTAGAACATTTTGTTAGTCGTTTAATGCTTTTGTAAGTTCTGTTTCTAAATATGCTTAATTTTTTAGGTTTACTCCGAATTAAAAGAGAAAGTAAGATTTTTTTTGGTGAGAAAATTGTTGATGGTAAACACTAACTTTAGTGGGCTTAGCCGTTACCAACTATATTTTCCCAGATATATACTAAACAAAATATACATCTACTTAAACGTTCAGATAATTTCTTATCAAAACGTACATGTAATTGTAAAGCTATTAATTATGCATTTGTGCTTGGTTGAGGAAAAAAATAAAAAATTTGGATTCAAATGAGAAAATTTGACTTTGCCTGCGTATATGTCCATAGCATTGTTTAATCTATTTTCCACAAGTTGAAGGAAGGTGTTGTTGATATTTCTTAACAAAAATAGATATATATAATATTAAAACGACTTTCATTCCTTACTGATTATTATCTTGTTGATATCAAATTTTAAAGGTGTTATGAATTGGTTTTACTAAATTAAATGTATTTTATAGCAATAACACTGTAACCCCTATCTACACCTTATATGTAAATATCTACGTACATGTTATAATGATTTATGGACGAAATACATGAAGACATACTTGTGTTTAAGGTCACCTATGGTACTAAGCACGCAAAACGACTATCTCTGATAAAAAAAATGTCATTATTATTAAATGAAACTATGTCATTAAGAAATATTATGTTGTACTGTCTTAACATATATCTATCACTATGTTAGGTTTCAACTTTATGATGTCTGTATTAACACGTTCCAGCGATTTTTTGGAATTCCAAAATTTTCCAAAAACTACATTGAAAACTATAATATTATAATTATTCTGGAAATAAGTATTTAGCTTTATCGTATTTTACACTGGAATAGATATTTTCTACCTTTCGTTCAATAACTTATAAAGACAAACACAAAAATCAAATTCTAAAATATATTGGAAAATAGATATTCTAATTTGATATCATTTACTAGTTTTTGTAGTTGATTTGTGTCGCTAATATTCACTTGTTTATGTTGTAAAATATGTTTTTCTCTGAAAAAGACGATGCACATAATATTATACGTACGTTTTAGATAAAATGTTCAGTTCTGTTTTTAACTTGTTATCTTACGACAAAATACATCTCTCTCTCTCTCTCTCTCTCTCTCTCTCTCTCTCTCTCTCTCTCTCTCTCTCTCTCTCTCTCTCTCTCTCTCTCTCTCTCTCTCTCCCTTGAAATAAATTAGATATTGAGCTTTGCATTGATGTTACAGCTAAACTTTACATTCGATTTTTTAGGCAAGAAATGCAGAAAAGTAGTAAGTTCTTGTTTACAAATTTCAGGCAAACGTAAAACATTCGTCTAAATATCTGGTATTTAAGAATATGAATATTAGAATTGTAGAAATTACGATTTGTTCAAAAATGTTTCAAACAACTTTCAATTTCATTATGCTGCAAAGGACGATATTGAACACTTTCATCTGTTAGTTCAGTCGTTTGAAATAGCATTAACTAACTCAAATTACACAACAGACAATGCTAAAGTCAATAAGTAGTTATTAAACTACTAAGATATCAAACATTTAGTTTAAACTTACTTGTTTTACATCGTTTGTAGAATTATATTTAATACTTTCGACGACTGCTTCCTGTAGTTCTGACCAGTACTCGCACAGAAAAAAGGGATTGCGAATGCCACTTCCGGGAATGAAGCCGACGACCTCCGGGTTAGCAGTCCGTCGCTCTACTCTTTATCTAATTTATAAAATATTTAACTAGAATATTATGTGTATATGCAGATAGCGATTAAAAAGTCACCTTCAAAATCGAAAGCTACCTTAAAAAAAGATGCCTATGTAAGTCAGTAAACTATATTATGATTCAACTTTACAATATTACACTCTGTATTAGATCAATTGCACACATGATATGAAACAGGTAGAGCTAATACAAAGCATAACTGAGCCAATATGAGAAAAGCAGGGCCAATACGAGAGAAGCAGGGCATATATGGAATTCAAGCATTCTGATTGGTTAAAAAAAGGGCCAATACGGAGAAGTCTCTTCCGTTAGATTTTTAAACGACGCCATTTTGTTTTCAGACTCATGCTGATATCGAAAAATGACTGTAAATTTTTTATTTTTGAAATAAACATAGGGTTATGGGTATTCATTTTCTTAGTTAGATCATTTTCTATCCATCCATAACAGTTTTGAAGTAAAATTCGAGAAAAAGTTGATTTTCATCCCCCTCTTGTATATTTATTTCTTCTTACTTGTGTGAAAATGCGATTCAAACGGTGAGAAAATAAATCTACCTTGTCCATTGAGTTGTGGATAAAAAAAAACTCGGCTGAGCCTCATTTTTGTGACGTATCTCAACCCTCGGATGGGATTGCCTTATCCACAACTCATGAACATGTTAGATTCTCTTTATTTTCTTGTTTATTTAGCCAACATTGTAAAGTTGAATAATAAAATTATCATTAATCAAGTGATTTCATATTGGCCTTGTTATTTGTCCTCGGGCAGTCGTATTGGCCCTCGGCCTTCGGCCTTGGGCCAATACGACCACCCTCGGACAAATAACAAGGCCAATATGAAATCACTTGATTAATAACATTATAACTCAGATCTGCATAGCATTTCCAATGGAAGAGAGCAAGTAATTCATAGTGAAACATCACAAGTGTTAAACCAGGGCTAGCTTAGTGTGACTTAGTGTAAAATCTCATAAAAATTGCATTTATTTATTATATTCATAGGTGTCTAACGTTTATATGGTTCAAGTAGGTGTCTTAGATCGGGGCCGTAGAATGCGTTACAATGTAACATGTTACAGAGTGAATTCCTATACTTTACATGACACGTTTCTGTGACACACTTTCGTATTTTATTTTTCGCTTTCGGCACGTTAAATATTTTCCAAACCCACACTCTCCCATAATCCACCAATCACAGTCTCCTGAAATGCTATCTTGTTTTTTGTATATGCTTATCTCATTCAAGTGTTCTATTGTCAGTCAAAGGATCATTCTAGTCCTGTATTCATGTCTTTCTAAAACCAGATATTGGAAATAATTGAGCACTTTGTCATTTCCATGTAAAGTACACTTATTTGTTTTGGCTCATATTTCTTTGACTTTAATAAATCCTTTGTTTTCAATTCAATATGGTGCTGTTACATTATCTTCCAATACAAAACTCGTGGCATTGACGACATAAATTTAGATGTTTCTAAAAGTAAGGGAGTGCTGTATTAGCTTCAGAAATATTAATAAATTTTTAACACACGGAGAAAGTTTTTTTAATTTAAATTTGAAGTGCAGCTTTTCATTAAAAGCTGATAGATTTTGAGCTTGGATAGTAGTCTGCTGCAGAAAACAATTTTAATTGAAAGGTATATATACATGTACTGAAAGTCTGAAACAAATGTTGGAAGAATATACACACGTACATTCAATTTTCGGTTTTGTGGTTTATGATACTTACAACAATGAGAATAATTCGCATCACGAATCAAAGGGTCAATCAACTACATTCGATAATTAACTTAAACAAAGGGTCAATCAACTACATTCGATAATTAACTTAAACAAAGGGTCAATCAACTACATTCGATAATTAACTTAAACAAAGGTCATAAGAGATAGACAAATGCTTTAGATATTGCATTTTTAGATGTAAGTTGAGAAAAACTGTTGAGTGTATTTCGATAGTACAATTAGCAAGGCTAAGAAAACAACTGATATAACTACAATGCCATAGTCAACGTTAAGACAGCTCCTTTATTTGCGTCTTGACTTGTATTTGATTTGTAGTAACTGTCGGCATGCTATTTGTTTTATGTTCAAACATTTACTTTTACGTCCTCAATATTTTCTAAAGATCATCCCATAAAGTTTCAGTAAATCATCTGCTGGCTCCTACCAAATGCGGATTCAAATGATCTGTTTAATCAATAATAGACCTGGAATCGGTTGGCCAAAAATTTAACCGGCTGTAAAATTAACCATTGGTAAAATTTTGAATCGAAATACTTCTGGATGTGGGAACAACTAGTGTTAGTGTTGTTTTCACTTTATTCTAAAGAGATTTTAGATTTCAACTTACACTAAAACATACACAATATTATAATTGTTTTCAAAATGTTTAAATACAACCCTAAAATGTAATCGACTGTTAGTTTAACTGCTGGTTAAAGTTTCGAACATCCCGATCCTGATAATAAATAACATGTAATTTGGATAAAACAAAAAAGTGGAATATATTCAAACTTTCCGTGACAAATATTATCTGTTGATGATGACTCAACAGACGCAGATTTTCTGTTATTGAATTAATGTCCTGCAGCAGGACATTGATGGACGCTTTTACAGTTAGTTGAGTCACGAACATAGTGTCACATTATATAACACTTCTTGTGATAAAAAGAAAAAAAAAACAGCGAATAAATAGAAGCAATATAATTATCCGTCCATGTATTCCCAAGCCTATGTATTAGTTGTTTAATCAAACAGGTCTTTGTTCCGTTCTGACAATTCAAAATATATTGTAGCTTTTACTTTCCTGGCGTTAATACATAGTTTAGCTAACACAACAATATAATCATAAATAATATAATTGCAGTGGCATTTCTTTACACAATATTTCAGTGACCCGAGTCTCATTATGCCAAATTCAGCCTGCAATGACGGAAATTAATAGACAAATTTGTAAGAATATTTTTGTCATCTTCCATCGTTTCCATAAAAATGCAAACCAATTGTTTTAATACATACACTTTAATAGTAAATTACAATTTTTTAAGGCTTTCATATTTTATAATTCATGATTTTGGTAGGAATGCCCTATTTCAAGTTGGCACTATGTCTAAATTTAACGTCCCTGCAAGACAATATTTCACACCGAAGGATTAAGTGCAAAATGCCTCAGGCCTTCAATCATATGTTCTGCTTTTTTTCGTGTTCTGGTAACAATTAATTCTAAATCGTAAGCAACTACATTGTAGCAATCGGCAAAGGCTATGACGGCTGAACGCTTAAAATTTGGTTTACTTTGTATAGGGGTAAGTAAAATTGATTTTTCACCTAACCCAACAGTGCTTAAAAGTGACAATTGGTGACAATAACTTTTACACATCTTAAAATAAATGCCCTAACGAAGACACAGTGTTTATACTATTGAGAAAATCAAGGTACATTGTAATTTTAAAGTTATTGTCAAATTGCAACGTTACATAACATTTGCTGTAGTCCCTACTTTCAATTAACATGACGCCAGGTGTCAATCAAGTGACCTCAATACCAATCAAAATTCGACTTTACCTACGACAAATGAATGCACGTGGAAAATGTTTGAATGGAATCTTTTGTTACAAATACTTCGACATCAACATAGGGGCGAGCTTATCGCATCATTGGCGTCAGGTCAATTGTCTTGAACAGCTGAAAGTCTTCGCGCTACACTCTATGCACTACATTTGACAATTATGTTGGATTTGGAGAAGTAGCTTCAGGATATGACTTTGATTAAATGTCCTTCCATTAAGCAAAGCGATACACTGAGAGAACTGAATACGGAAAACGATTCTTTTAAATAATTATTTTAAATCAAACGTGATTTCTGCAGGCAAATTTGTGAATTCTACAATTTGTCATACTTCGAATTTTTTATCCATGGCAATCGTTTTTTTCTTTACGGAATTGCGTTTGTTTTATTTAGAATAATAAATTTGAAAAGGCTTGAAATTATCAGAGACTATGTGAAGAAACTTGAAGCTAAAAGATTAAGAATAAACAATATGAATTTCTGCTGTTAAGCTCAAATAATGACAATTTACAATCCAGGACAATCTTGATATTTAATTTGGTATATGTTTGATTTTATTTGCACACTTCTGTTACAGGACATATATATATATTTATATTATAAACTATAATTCTTGAATGTTATTAAAAATATTCCTGTTAATCAGAAAAATAGAGAGCCCCAAAAGTAACATGAAATACATTTTTGTTCAACCGTATTATATTTTATTTCGTAATTACGAAATGTTATTTCATAGAAAAAGTTTGTTAGCCTGGTGATTTGAATGAAGTTTGGTTGCATATGAAATGAAATTATGTGTCAAAAGGTAAAAAATATTCCTTTCTAGCAGTCACTAGGATATTCAAATGAAACCGTGAGAAAATATATATCATACTTTTGGCTTATAATGCCAACTGTATTATCTTTGGCCAATAATGGAGTATCAAGAGAAGACTTACTTATCATATGAAAATCTTATTAATATTGTAGCAGTCATGGTAATTAATATATACACGAACAGTTGTCAATGTCTTAAACTTTTTGAAAGAATCACGGTCAGATGTGATACAAAAGAATATTCAGAAGATATCTTATACCCTTTATGTCTTCAAACAAATACCCATTTAAAAGGCAAAATGATTGAGATCTGAAATTGGTCAATCAAATTATGTCGAATGACTGAAAATAATTATTGACATGTATGAAAGGATTTCTCCGTACGTATAACCAAGAACTGTTCTAATATGCTCGGGAAAATCAAGAATTTGTCGTTCTGACATTTTGGCGTTTTTGCGCCCCCGACAGTACGGTAATTACCTTATTTGTCGTATCGTCGCGCTTGCTTGTTGTTTTGGTGTGTTTGCGTAGCGCCAGTACCTCAGAACGACAAATTTGAGGCGCCAACACGACAATTATGGGGCGCCAGAACGAAATATTTCACTGTCGTGCTGTCGTCCTGTCGTCCTGGCGCGTATGAAAATGTCGTACTGCTGCTCTTGTTTTGTCGTTCTAACGAGCTGGCGTACTTCACACGCGACAACACGCCAACACGTCAACACGCCAGAACGACTATTATCTTAATCGGGCGTATCACCGCGCTTTTTTTGTCGTGTTGGCGTGTTATCTCTTTGACATTGCGCCAACACGACAACGACACATTTGAGGCACCAGCGCTCCAACTACGGGGCGCCAGACCGACAAATTTCAGTGTCGTGTTGTCGTCTTGGCGCGTATAAATATGTAAACACATCAGCACGCCAAAACAACAAGAAACTTGGAGTTGTACGTCCACGGGTCCTTTCACGAGCATTATTGATTTGGTATATACGGAATATTATAACAGTTGGTTGATCTGCAGCGTCGTATCTTTTGAGTTCGCCGTGTGATCCTGATCTATGCAGCCAACGAGCAAGATACACACGTAGATCAATCTACAGTTATAATATACTTTTTATTATATTTTATTATATACCTTTTACCGAATATCATGTTAATTTTTACATAAACGTTAATTTGTGTAATTAATGGCGTAAACATCAACATAACGCGCTATTTCGTGTCACGTTTCATAAGAAGTCAATGACGTCACTTGTGTTTTCCGTGTATAATCAAACAACAGTTATAAAAAGTAAAAGCAAAATGTAAATCATCTTTCTGGTTTATTTAATGCGAAAAAGACATTGTATTCATTTGTCTTCAAATGAGACATTAAAAAATTGTGACGACAATAAAACTAAACGTATTTTACTGCAGCAATGTGGATCTACATGTATTTTCCAACTTTTAGCGTAGGAATATGACATTAATATGCATTTGTGTACAACTTACATGTACACGGTGGACAGATCAGATACGGCTAAATTCATCTGATACGGAAAATTTGATACGGGATGTTGTATTTTACTGCACAAATACTAAAGAAAATTCAGATAAACATTAGTAGGTATATAATAAAATAACATTTCAAATGGTATATAATTTGTATAGGACAAAAAGGCTAAAATTCCATTCATTTTTTATTCTAATATTGATTTTCAATGATCAGATTGAATTACATAATCAGCAACGTTATATATTTAAGACGATTAAGCTTATGAAATTAAATAGACTAACAACAGACATCCACATTCAAAGCTGGAGACTGTTTTGTTCTTTTTGTTTGTGTTTTTATTTTTTCGATTTACTAATATTTACACAAAAGAATAAGCACAAGCCAATAAAACGCCTAAATCAGATTATCAGTAAAGTTTCAACGATGAAGTTGAAGACAAGAATGAATTATAAACCGATCATGATGTTGCAGATACAAGTATTAATTGAAAAGACAATACTCGTTCGTAATAACGACAAAATACATTTATAACTTTCCAATACAGACGAAATCTATTCTACTTTTGCTTCGGACTCAGCACGGGGTTTAAGTAGTTGCTCGCGCAAGTATAAGTTCATAGTTCTTTTATATTAAAGATTGCAGTTGCTTTCAAATATCATTTTTGATACAATATTTGGTGCAGGAAAACTTAACTTCCCAACAAGTGACAATTTATTTTGGGCTTCTATAATTCTAAACTAATTTTAGGCCTGTTTTTATCGATTTTTTACCAGTACGTACTAGTAAGTCTGACATTTGGTACTTACGGTCACCTTCCTTCTTTTTTATAGTTACTACTCAAATAGTGAACTCACTTACCGCACGAAATATAAACTGTCTGGTCTGTTAGTAGATTACATCGCAAGAGGATTTTATCTAAAGTTAAATAATGCACGATTCTGTACAACATGTAATGCATGTGTATATGATAAAACGATCTCCCATTTAATAATGATGGTATGTAATTTGCAAAGATGACAGATTTTGATCCAAGGTAGCACCTAGATATTTGAAAGTTGAAGCAGGATTAATAGGTACACCATTACAAGTGACCTTGAAATTAGGATCTGACTTAAACCTAGTCTTAAATAAGATAGACTGTGTTTCATCTAAGTGTAGGAACAACTTGTTGTCTATTAACCAATGACTTACATAATTCAAGGCATCTGATAACCTTTTGCCCACATCAGATTAGATTTACATTTACCTGACACAACAATTCCTGAGTCATCAGCATACAACAGAAGTTTTTCTTTTATAACTGCTGACATGTCATTCACATGAATTAAAAATAGAAGTGGTCCAAGTATAGTAACTTATCAGGTGATTACGATTAAACATGTCAATAAAAGACTTGAATGCTGTGTATAGAGAACACGGCTTTACAGATGAAATGTTAGTATTAAAGTCACCGAGCAAAATAGTTTCGTACTTAGAAAAGTGGCTGCATGTAGAACACACACCAGTAGAGTATAAAAGTTGAACTACTTAGGAAGTATATATAAAGCACCACACCAAATTGGTTTGGTTTTGGGAAGAAGGATTTCTATCCATGTTGCTTCTAACTCCTCATGTTCAAGATCAGTACGTGTTTTTAATGAAATGTCTCATCGAATATAAATACAAACTCCACCGCCATGACGATTTCTGTCTTTGCGTTGTATACAATAATTTTCTATGGAAATTTCTGAGTTGTTGGCTGAATCATCCAACCATGTTTCTGAGATGAAGATAGAAGCAGCTCTTGATTTTCGAGCGATCAAACGTACTTCATCAATTTTTGGTAACAAACTACGGGTGTCGATGTGAATAAAATGAAGTCCCCGTTTACAAAATACTTTATTATCGTTATCTGTAGATAAATCGTTTATTGGTCCTGGGCAGGGGTGTATATCGCCGCACAACAGACTACATATCGGTAAGAGATTATTACGCCTCTTTACTATAGAATGAAGTTGTAGCTTTTTCTTTGATGAATAAAAGTGTTATAAAAAGTCACTTGTCCATATCATATTTGGGAAAAATCGTTGCCATCCGAAATACTATTCAGATGCAATACACCATCCGGATACTGATATACTTCACGAAGTAGAAATTATGTCCAGTACAGCAACATAATAATTACAGTGACAATAACAGAAATAACTTCAACAGTTCCATTTTACAATACTAAGATTACTTTGTTGTTAAAACTTCTTGTAGGTTACAGGTTTAAAACTAAAAACCAACAATGATAAACAAAGCCTCACACACACCACTAAAACTATAAACTTATAGTTCCTATTTTTCAAAAAAATATGATACATTTACATGAATTCTAAATGGAGAGGGCAATTGAGGTTGCTATAACTCGTGGCCAAATCCTTTGGTTTAATGTATTAAATATGTATCTGTCTAAATGTTATAAATGTATTAATAACTATTTCTAAATGGACAAATAAACTTAATTAACATAATTAATTTATTTCAATAAAAAAACAAAAAGAATTCCCTAATTAGGATATTGTTTCTTATAATATGAAATAAGGCACTGCCTAGAATGGGGATTTATCAACGAGTGTGTTTTCGTCACACTGCAGTTTCGTCTAACTGAATGTTTCGTCTAAGCAAGATTAATGAAAGTTGAACTAAAATCGTAGCCTGTAGAGTTGGCAGTATCGGGTCACTACAACCTTGACCTTTGACCCCAAAAGAATAGGGACCATTTTCATGTTGCAGACAACTTTCTGTCAGAGGAAGTTGAATGAAAATATTGATCTGTAGAATGTTATCTTGGAAACTCCCTTGACCTTGGACCCACTGACTCTAATACATAAGGGATTACCTCAGGTTGCAGGGGGGCCTTCTGAGCAAGTTTCATGAAATTCAAATGAAAATTGTGACCAGTAGACTGTTATCAAGGGAAAGTTTACGGACAGATGGACGGACATATTTGAACCAGTGTCTTCCTAAGATAAAGTTCGAGGACATCAAATATTTTAAGTTCATCAACTATTTGCCAGACTACTTTTACAATGTTTATATTGGTCACAGCATTTTTTTAAGTGACATTAAACAATGATTTAAAAAGCTACTTTTCCTCTTTTTATTTCTGAATATTAACATTTTCTGCAGATCGTATATAAATCAATTTGTAAAAAATTAAATAAAATCAAATTTTATTTCATGTTGGTATATCAATACAATAGACATAAGCAATGCATAGCTTTTGACCGATTAAACAATCAATATGAATTAAACATGTTAATTTCAGCAAAAGAAAACAACAAAAAATCTCACAAGTAAACAAGAAAATGCAGTTGATGAAATTGCAAGTTGGTCTTGGGTCACCACAGTCCAGTATTAAGATGTGGCTGAACTTCACTATTCATTTCAGGATGAGAGTCATGGAAGAACGTTTGATTAAGATCAAAGCTTTATTGTCATTTTTTACAGATTAAATTTATTCATTTATTTATTTCAACTGATTAAGAGTTTATAAATATGTACACTTTCTTAAAACTCAATTGTCATAAAATCTATGAAATGTTGTTGAAACTCAATTTTATTTGAGTGACATCTTTGAAAGGTTGTTCACTATCCATTCTATCCAAGTAAAATCCACAGTTCCATAACCTGAAATTGAAAATACACAAGTACAATTCATAACTTATATTAAGAGTTGCAAATGCAAAAAAATCACAGGCGTGCTGTAAATGACGCAACCCATGTTAACAAGCGTGTCCTATCACATTTCGCATTTGAAAGTTATCATGATGACTGCTATGTGTTCAATAAAGTTCGGGATACTTTTCAAGGAAAATAATGTATAAGAATCAAAGGATAAATTGTTCCATATACATGTAGTACGTGTACTTTATTTACTTCAATAAAAATAAGTTAGTTGTTCGGATACGCACTCGAAATTTAATTGCTACACAGCGGGACTAACTATATTTTACTGAATGATAAAATACAGAGAGACAGTTTATATTTTACTGAATGATAAAATACAGAGAGACAGTTATCATTTCTTAATTAAATACGATTATCATGTACTTTTTGCACAATTTTATAAAATACAAAATCTGGTTTTTTTAAATATCATTTAGGATGTCATGAAAAATCGAACACCACTGCCGGGATTCGAACCGTGGTTCTCTGGATTACCTGTCCAGTGTGCTAACCCCTGCACCAGGCTTCACCTCAAATCTTATATGACAAATTACTTTACTTTTGCACGTGAATGGCTCCTTTTACTCTTCACGTCTCATAGATAGAAGTGCCGAACAGCTAACAATTTACCTGTTTACTAGTTATTTTAGTTAAGGAAATGTAAAATTGAAAGTTGATTATAAGCGTCAAACAAAAACATGTACCGAAGACAGCAGTGGTGGTTCCCGAGAGGTTGCCCTTCATGAACGTGGTCCAGTATACTGTATGCAGAGCTCTACATGTAAGTGTCCGCGTGGATTACGTCGGGATTCAGACCTATTTTTCTTGGCATCTAGTTTCTAAGAACAACACCATCTTGGTAATCAACCAGTTGGTCCTGCAAAAATGAGTCAGAATTAAGAAAATTGGAATGCTAGATCATGAGATCTAAACAAAACAAAGACTTAGCGTAAAGTTGGTGTTACACACCACCTTACATTAATTCATTCTGCTAGAAAACATATCATACACTGACTGATGCAGAAGCTTAGGAATTCTGATCATGCACCAACCATTGCAAATGTGTCAAAGCATTTCACTGAAATTTACAAAATCAGAGTCATATTGATAAACACCCACCTACCATGTATCTGTGGATTATGGCACCATGTGTATGTAGTTGTTCAGGTGATAAGAGCTCGATCTAGGTCTACTGTAATGTTTTCTTTCCAATTTTATCAAATAAACAGACAACAGGAAATACGTCAGTGCGGTCATTATTCACGTGCGATGACGTATAGCCTAGGAGCACTTGCTTTATCTGTTTGACAGTTAAACGCCGGCGCTTCGCGCCGCTATATAACTGTGAAACACTCTTTTTAACTACCTTACCTTTACGTTATCACTGTTTTGTTACTCGTGTTGTAAAGAAAAAAAGAGGAAAACAGTTGGTTATCGATTCTGAGTAATTTCGGATGTACTGTTACACCGGTTTTTCGAGAATAAAAACCCGTCTGCTCAGAACACATAAAGCGGAACCGGATCTCGCGAAAAAAGCTTTCTTAGTGAATGCAGAATAGACTCACAGGCGTTACCGTCTCGGAGATTTCCCCGGCGCTTCGCGCCGGGATAAATCCCCTATAAGTATATATAAATTAATGTAGAACAGATCTACATTGCTCGCAGACAAATGTCCTTATCTAATTAGATAGTTTCTTTTATAATTACTTCATATTCTGTGCTTATTTCCCAACGTGTTCATTTGACATTTTGTCTACGTTTTTGTCCTAGACTTATCGGTCAGCTTCGACAAAATTGAGAAATAGTAATTCTAAAATGCACGATACATCCGACAGATGCACACGTTTAAATGCTTATAGGATTCTAAAGCTTTGTTCTAAATGGAAAACTAAACACGATATGCGTGTTTTATCTAACTTTATCCTCTTGAGAAAGTACAATTGTATATAAGAATAGGCAAACAATAACTTATATAATTTCCCTGACACATGAACCACGTAATTCCTGAAAATCCGAGAAGGCCGCACAAAGATTTTCTACTTTATTTGATCGAGACGACATTCCCACTTCTTGAAAATTTGATCTATTTAACAATTATTTGGTTTGATATAGTTGCAAATCAAATTATTTTTAGTTTGTTGTCACTTTTAGGAAGAAATATCATTTAAAATGAAACAAATAAACAAATAATGTTGAAGGTCTATATATTTATACGTATAATGAAACTCTTGACTTACATTAAATAAGAGTTTCAGTCGTGACATGTATTATAATCGTGACGGCGCTGCAGCAATAAACTGTCCCTGAGGAGGATGGGAGGATTTCCTACACAAGTTAGATACGTTCCTGCTTCTAACAATGTGATATAAAAATTATATTCCTGCATTTTCACATAGAAAATAAATTAAAATGTTATATAATTCACCGTTACCGCTGAATCAGATGTCGATTTTGCTTATAATATTTATTTTGTATTATAGATCAGAGTTAATGAACGGTATTGTCTTAATGGAATTTTCATACCAGACTCCTATTCAATTGATTCAATATAATTCTTGTTTAACACAGGAAACTGAATATTACTCTTAGATAAAAAAGATTCGAATACGTTCAAGAAGAAATCTAAAGTAAATTTTTTATATACAAAACGATCTTAAAGGTGCGAGACAGTGATTGAACATGTCAATTATTTAAACAACACCATGTTACAATGTTTGCAATGTACAGCTGCAATTTGCGCAACAGACACCTGCTATCAAAACACCAAATTGCACAAATCAGGAAAGTTAAGGAACTAATTGAAAATATGTTTTTTTTACATATTTCCTATTTTAATCAGTTTAAAATGACATTTATACATAACGGGATACTTGTAAGTCTAAAGTATTAAATAAATAATAAAAAAGATATTATAAATTGTACATGATCTTATTTGACATGAAAAACAGCGATTTGTGGTCCGAAGTGTCCGTAATTCCTTTTTAACATCTTGCACAACATATTCCACTAGACTGTATGATCTACTAGTGAAGAACATGTAAAAAGTAATGATTAAGGTGCAGTGAATCGGATGCCAACATTTAAAGCTTAACAATAGCTAAGACACCATATTATCCAAAATATTCGATAATGGTATAAATAATGAGAATTCAAACATAACCTGATAAATTGATGCCAGGGCAAATGTGATATTATATGACCGAAATCTCTTTTCATCACAGGAGGAAAAGTAGACATTTTATTTAAACATTAGTGCTTCGTAGACATTAATGAAATGATATATGCCGAGTTAATTCATTAAAAGTATTTATTGATAGCAATGAACATGAACCTAACAATAATTTGATAATCAATTTGGACAAAGACTAGTAAGAAGGAGTTCCAGAGAAGTAACAAGGGTTCATATATCTTGCATATACCTTTGGTGATATAAACTGTCTACGAGTAAAGTGCATTCACCAATGACACCAAATATACCTGAGATGACGTCGTCCGGTTCTGAGTAAGCTTTACCACATAACAGTCATTCTTTTACCGATGGTTACTTTGCACTCTTTAACGTGTACACAAATTGTAAAGTACATGTTTAAATTATCGGTGCAAATAGTACGTTTTTAGTGTCAAATTGCATGTAAAAAGTCATTTAAAGTACATAGAGAAATACAAATAGATGCAGATTTAATATGCCTACAGATAGTGGGTGTTTCTGGCAAATTAAAACTGATGAAAAGCTGAATTCATTTAAAGGACAATGGTATAATATGAGTCCATAGATCAGTTCATTTTATCGGCTTAACGTACCAGTTCATTTTTTTTAATAAAGGCGAGATTTATTGATGCATGTAGTTAGTAAACATGTAGGTTTACAAAAGTATAAAAGATAATGTCGTAGAATATTATAAAAGCAAGTAATTCTAGAAAACTCTTCGAACGATGGTTAAACTTAATGAAGATAAAATAAAAGCTGTCATTTTCATTTTCTGTGGCTAAAATAATGCAAAGATTCAGAAACAAAATACAAAAAAGTTCTTTGTAACATTACATTTAGTGAATCAAACAATTTAGAAAAATTCTGCAACAAATATCAAAAAGATAAATGGATAAAAGTTATCAATTTTTCTTGATTATTGTTTCAGAAAGTTTTGAACAAGATATTGCAGATCGTATGAGTCTAAATTTAAATCTTTTTACTCAAATTTGTCGCTCACATGTTTAAAACAACACTGCCTATAAGACGTCAGGCATGTTCAAGCAAATTTGTTTTGCAGGAAGTCTTTAGATTGGGCAGATGATGTTTAATAAATAGACGATTAAATACAATTTTTAAGCAGGTTTTTGGAAAAAACCCTGCTTATTAGAATGCCGATGTCGTATGTCGGGCGGGCGGGCGGGCGGGCGTCAAACATTGGTTTCCGCTCAATAACTTTAGTTAGGAGTGACCAGTTGCAATTAAACTCGGTGTGTAGGTAGCTTGCATGGAGACAAAGATTGGAATTGCATTTGGGGTCACTAGGATCAAGGTCAAGGTCACTGTTACTAAAAATAGAAAAACTGTTTCCGCTCAATAACTTTAGCTAGGAGTGACCAATTGCAGTAAAACATAGTGTAGCATGCGTGGAGAGAAAGCTTGGAATTGCATTTGGAGTCACTAAGGTCAAAGCCAAGGTCACTGTTACTAGAAATAGAAAAATAGTTTCCGCTCAATAACTCAAGTTCAGAACGAAACTCGGTGTGTAGGTAGCTTTCGTGGAGAGGACGCTTGGGATTGCATTCGAAGTCACTAGGGTTAAGGTCAATGTTACTGTTACTAAAAATAGAAAAATGGTTTCCGCTCAATAACTTTAGTTAGGAGTGACAAATTGTTATGAAACTTGATGTGAAGGTAGCTTGCATGAAGAGAATGTTTGGAATTGCATGTGAGGTCACTAGGGTTACGGTCAAGGTCACTGTTACAAAAAATAGATTAAAAAAAATTTTTTTTTAGTATATAGTTGTCAAAAGCAAAAAAAAAAATTCTGGTCAAGGTTACTGTTCCTAGAAATAGATTATTTTTTTACTTTTTAATATTTTTAAGCAAAATTAGATTTTCGGGTCAAGGTCACTGTTTCTTAAAAAGATTGTTTTTTAAATCTTTTTTTTTTTAGTTTTTTAATTGTTTTAGCAACAAATATATTTTTTTTCTGGTCAAGGTCACTGTTACTAAAAATATATATTTTTTCATTTTTTTCTTCAATTTTTACATTGTTTAAAGCAAAAAAGGGGGAGGGGGGAGGGGGGATCAAGATAACTGTTGGGTTTTTTGTAAGATTTTTTTTTTAATTCTACAATTTCTACAGGCGCCGTTTAAACCTTTTCTTGTTATCGAATGTTATCCTACAAAAATCTTGTAGAGATAATACATCTTCACAACGTTCCTTTCCACAATAATATACACTTTCTTATTCATAAAGAAGTATTTGTTTAATGACTGTGTTTTTTGAGCGAGGAGCGGTGTATATGACAGTGAGAAGGAGGTTTTAATATGTCATAAACCATTTTCGTTTGACAAGCTTGAATGATCGATGTACTGTGACTGTGCTCCATCTGATACATTTGTATCTCAATGCTTTATAATTCCAATGTCATATCCCAGTTATTGGAGCGACCAGAGCTTGTTCTGCTAATTCATGTTAGAGCGTTTTATTTCATAATTCTGCCAACAAAAGCTGCAAATTGGTATTTTATACATTTGTTCTGGGACAACCTTTCATTTGTATGATCATTTCAAACGGTTATTAAATAGAACAAATAGACAAATTGCAAAACTTAAAACAAAAACAAAACATGGCTGCAGTCCTTCTGTACGAATGATTTTGAAATGACATTCATTCATTTATTAGGTCGTTTGTGTTTTAAATCTGGATTGGATGCACTATTTTATGTATTTACAAATACCGTGTGAGCACGAGTGATGGCTAAAGCCCGCACTCTCGAAAATTTAGTATTCGATAAGCAATGGTCAATCGCCTTGGCATTTTATATTACTAAATTTGATATTATAGAACTGATAAATTTGTTGTTTAGTGTAATTTACACAGTCGTTAGTTTTATATTCGGTGGACTGTTTCCTTGAACCGCATGTAAACTTTAAAATGTAATAAAATACAGATGACTTCTTATTTAAGAACGTCAAGCCTATACTACTCCGAAAAAAGACACAAAAAGCACCTAATATAATAGTGGCTATGCGTGTGTTGTAAATAAATATAGCTACCAGGTTTCCATGTGTGCTCTAGCCCTTTTCGCAGGAACTGATGCCGGCTCATAGTACACCAGTATTACGATAAGATTTTACTATGGAAACAACCTTAAACTGCAAACATCTCCAAAGACCAACGGCACATGGCTTCCAACATTATCGGTCCATTCAAGCTAAAGCTTGAAACAAAGATAAACATGGATTGGTATATTCAAGCTGACCAATAAAAGCACGCCGTACAAAACAAATATATTGTAATTATTCCGGGACTTGGCATCATATGGAAAAACTTTTAAGTACCAGCAAATAATAAGAAACCAAAGAGTTAATATTTTGTTATAAATTCAGTTATATTATGCATAGTTTTTGAATAAATAGTGTTCATTTCCAACGTACCTAGGTTTAGTAATTGTTTCGTGTTTGCCGCTTTGTAGATAGCTTTGCAGATGGTGCGCCGGATTTCAAACATGCCTAGCAAATTTTCGTTGTATATCGGCATACAATGTACGTTTAGCACAATCGCTGTCAATAGGTTCAAATCATATACATGCAGTGTTTTCTGTTTATAATATAAAATCGCTGAAGTACATCTATATCTTATTATGATTTCTAATCAAAACTACATGTTAGACATGATGAAAGTTCTGGTTATTTGAGTACATGTATAACATGTTGTGTAAACAACATAATTATATTTGCTAGTAGGCAGGCAAGTATATCCCCACCCACCTTCGTTTCTACTGACTCGTCATTTTTACTCATATAGACCTTTAAATTAATATGGATAAAAATCACCCGTGCAGTGAATCTTTTCAACAGCATTAAACTGAGGAGAAAATATTGCTTGAAAATGGCTTTTAAAAAGAGGAGGACAATGCAGTATATATTGATATGAACTACTTTTGAGTAGACCTTGGAGGAATACCGGAATAATTTGTTCAGTCAAAATCAGTACCTCTTGAATGTTTTAGTTACTATTTACACTGGTACTAATTGTATCAGGAAGACTCGTCCTTTTCAACATGTGTCATCAGATTTTTCACTGCCATAGTTCGTATGAAGACTCCTAATATCTCTATTATATTTTCTGTTATTTTACCCAGATTATTGATCACAATATTTAAGATCCTGAGATTTCAAAATTTAATTATTTCCTGGAAGTTGTCTTAGCTCGATTTTTTTTGCTATTTAAAGCATGTGCAAAAATATACTCCGCGCGTTATAACATGTTTATTTTTCAATAACCAGTCAACACACACTGGGAAACCCTCACACAATTAAGTACATGTAGAATAGGGAACAGCTATTATACTAGTATATTTCTATTCAAGTTACAACCATTTTTCATTCATGACATACAACATTACAGAACAAAATTGAATTTTCCACCTTTATGTGAAGATCTAGTGAAATTTTGTAGACATCTTCTGTAGTAGATTGATATATAGCAGATGAATGACTCTAGTGTGCTAACTCATAAAGTGGTCACTTTTGGATTGTATAAATTGGCAGGAGCTAAAAAATCCCATGCCCAATCCAAACTAAATATAATTATGATCTCCAAACAAGCTTTGACTTAATTTCTTTGAAGATGAATAAATTTTTTTTTGTTTAGTTTACTTTTCAATATATCACATGGCTTACAGTAAATACTAAAAGGTCTGTATTTGCTGCCTTTTTAATCTTATATTTGAGAATATGCTGCCTAGTGACAGGCTGTGGTATAGCGCCCCATGACTCCACAAGCGAATGCTTAAGCTGACTCAGACTTAAGGCTTTAAGGCTTTAGGCTTATTCCTTAGATGGTTAATACATGTATCTTCCGCCCAGTTTATTTCACATACATTTTATTAGATTGGGTGAAGGGATTTCAGGGTAAAATATAGATTTCATTTTCTTATATCAATAGTGTGTTTTAAGCGCGGAGAGCCATATTTCATATAGACCTGTAAAATTTAAACATACAGGTTTAAAATTAGTAAGCTTAAATATACAACACTTAATGCCAAAAATTCATGAATTGAAATCTTTCAGGCTAAGGTTCAACAGATATAATGGGTCTGTGTGAAGCTTTTCTCTCTCTCTCTCTTGAGTAAAATTTAGAAAATCATGATATTGTTAGGTTGTTCAAAGTATCGTTTTACCGCTAATTAAACTTCATAAATGGCATAAATGAGACTCTTGAAACATGCAGTATTCTCAAAATCTTACACCTACGCATTGGGGACTTCTTTGGCTTCAATGTATAAAATTAAACATCAATGTCTGAATACTATTTCGAGAGGGAAATTAATACTTGGCAACCAAATGAAAGCATGTATTGCAAAAAACAATACGCCGTTATTTAGTCCGCTGCTACGTATACAGACCATAAACAGCCGCTATAGTCCAATATGAATTATATCTTAATATACATTATCTCTGACATTTTTACACTGCCAATTTATTGATTCTATATTGAGATGTTCCTAGAAAATCATCCATAAATTACATAGGTCAAGAAAATACATTTATTAACTATTTAGCATAGTTTTACTGAGGAACACTTTAAAACTTCCTCATTACATGCTGTAATTAAGTTAATTGATCTGATGTTAATTAGACGAAGTCCTACGTTGTCTATATGTGTACCATGCTATTTATTTGTCTTTTTATATGGACAGCAACGCCGCAATTTATATGGTATGATTTCTGCTTCAAGTGATACGACAAGGTTTCTTTCGTTTTATATTTGCAGAAAATCAAATAAAAGTATGTACTCCATTTCATTTTTAATCAAAGCCTTGGGTTATCTCTTGCAGTCTCATGCTACAGTTAGGTCTCATCCAAATCGTAATATACTCGTGGACACATAACTTGGTACATGTACTTTTGCATTAAAGGGGAATTTAATTCTTTCGGTATCAACATTTTAAAAACGAATAATTATGTGGCATCGAATTACAAAGCAGTTTTTCTCTTACCCCTGTTAATCCCATCATACTAAATGACCATTGTTCAAACATGCCTTATTTGAAGGGGAGACAGCCGTTTTTGATACGGCACTCCGAAAACAATATTTCTAATTGAAAACAGTAAGGCACGCAGACAGGTGAAAGGTGTATTTTCTAGTGTGAGCCCAGTTCTTCTGCATGTATTGCAATTTGTACTATGCAGTTGGAGAATAATAGTCCTATGCTTGTATAGTTAGCTTTGATGTTGATATATCTCTGTAGGCATAGAATAATTAGTATTGACGAAACCATCTTGTGTGTTATTATCGGATATAATACTAGATCTAGATTATGATCCCATGTGATTCAAGTTCAAACTTGGCCGAGCATTTATCATGATAGTTCAAGGACGGAAAGATGCAAACTTGGGTTCTGGAGTGATCAACAGGTTTATTATTATCTTATCTGGTGACCTATGTTTTGAAAACACGCAGCCCAGTTTCAAGCGTGACCTTCATGCCATCAATACAAACATTCTAACCAATTTTACGGATAATTGGATACAATATGTGACTTCTACAATGTTTACAAGACTTTTCTATTATTTGACAAGGTAATGTAGGATTTGACCCCACGTGACCTGGTTTCAATCTTCATCAAGAAAAGTATTCTTACCAATTTTCATGATGATTGCACTTTAAATGTGGCCTCTAGAGTGTTCAGACGGTAGTGTGGACAGACAGACAACGGATATCGTGTGCATTTTAGTTCTTTGTGCTAGAGCGTGCTAAAATAAAAAATCATCAGTCATCTTCTGTAGTCTCACTGATGTTTGAGCTAGATAGTATTTCTTCATAAATAATCTGACACAAGCACGATAAATCTGTCTTGCAAAAACTGCACCGTTCAAAATGATTTTACTTGATGATTCTTGAGCAACGAATGCTACAATTATCATGCAATTATTTCCATTATTATCTTGCAATATCTTTCCCGTAAGGTTTCAAACAAGCCATACTCGAGTGTTTGTGATTCTGAACGATATTTACGTTTGAAGACTCTGTAACGCACACTTTCTAGATAAACATGCGAATAATAGTACTTAATATAAACAATACTAACGCTTTATAATTCTATATATTAATTATAGTACCTGATATGAAGAAATTAAAACGTTTAGCTAGAAACTATTGTCGCGAGACTACAAAAGATTGCTTCATGTCAGAACAGTATCACACACTGACAGAATATTTAGAGAATAAACAACTCAGCACATACAAGTCAAATGTGTTTGATTACAGTAAGATATTGCGAGAGTTTAACGACTTCAGCTTTATTACATGGTAATTTCGCTTACTAATGAGAACATTAAGTTTTTTTATTGGGAAAGAAAAAATATTGTCATATGATATCAGTTTTCTTGCAGATTTAATATGACTTTTATTTTAGATAAAAAAACTGTATATTTCATACATTATTATCATGTAATATCTTTAATTAAGAAATAATATATGGCATGGAGTGCTTTATCGAAATTGAGGCATTCCCCGGAGGTGATGTGCCTTGCGGAATAATTCACGAGGGCGAAGCCCGAGTGAATTATTAAGCAGGCATATTACCGACGGGAAATGCTTCAATTTCGATAAAGCACTCCAAGACATAGATTATTTCGATTCTTAGAAGCCGATTTTTTGAAAACTATCGTAACTACTACGGACCTTTTATTCAGTTCGGCGGTCATGTGTGAAATAGCATAAATAGTGGCTGTTGGTATTCACTCCCCTATTCGGGCAACCATTCAATATATTAAACATAACTATATTACACAAACTTATTTTAGTTTAATCATCTAATACATAAAATATAAAAATAAATACCTGACTGACATCATGCAGACGACGCCAGAATCAGAACATAACAAAGCAGTCAATCGATTTAAATGCGTACCGTTAATTTGAACTGTACAACGTTTGAACGTGGAGTAATGACGTCAGTGTGATGGCGTAAACGTTTTCATTCATATTTTTGTCTCCCGAAATCAAAACATTGTATGACTGTTAATCCTGAATTTCTTGGGCTTTTTAAGGAAAACAAGGTGAGGGTATTCTAAGGCTTACTTGACGCAATCAAAAATAATATTTAGGTTCTTAAACAAATCTTTATCATGCGACTGATGTATTCATACTGATATTATTTTTATTTCTATATTTTATTTTTGAGCGGGAGTAATTTAATGAAAAACATATATTTAAAACTGTTTAATATCATTTTTGAAAATGGAATTGTTCAACAGACTTGGACAACTGGCATTATTAACCCTATATACAAGAAAAAAGGCGATCCTTCGAAACCTGAAAATTATAGACCGATCACTTTGTTAAGTTGTATAGGATAATTGTTTACATCTGTTATAAATAATCGAATAACTAAATATATAGAATCAAACAATTTGTTAAATAACACTAAAAGCAGGTTTTAGAAAGAGGTTTTCAATTAATGATAATTTATTCGTATTAAACAGCTCGATTAGTATATTAAATAAGTCTAAGAAAAGGCTTTTCTGTGGTTTTATTGATCTAAAACAAGCATTTGATACAGTTTGGAGAGACGGTCTCTGGCAAAAACTAATTTCAACAAACATAAGCGGTAAATGCTTTAGACTTATAAAAAATATGTATCAGAACATTAAGTCTTGTGTTTCAGTAAATTCAACTATTTCGAATTATTTCCCTTGTAATATTAGACAAGAGTAAGACAAGGGGAGAATTTGTCCCCTCTTCTGTTTTCCTGAGTTTTAATTTTACACAGGTTTCAAAGACCCATAGCTCTTGCTGACCCCATTAAATTTACCTCTCTTCTTCATTTTTGAATTCCTTTCCTACAAAACTACTATTATTCAAACAAGAGACATCCGTGTTTAATGCGGCGCTTCGAAATCCATTTTTCATTTTAAACTAGAGCTATCACTAAATGTGATTAATACCCCCAAAAGGATTGCTTTATAAACTGAAGAAGTAACGTAGTAACATAATACCTTGCAAACAAACTAAAAAGAGATATTGTTCTTAGAAGTTCCTCTCATTGTGCTTGACCATTGTATGAAGTTGTATTGAATTCCAACTTGTAGTTTTTCGAAAAATGCTCCAGACAGGGAAAAGTAACAAAGGGCAATAACTCTGTAATTAGTCCAGATGGAGATATGGTTCCTGTGCACTGCACTCCCTCTCACTGTGCTTGACCATTGTATGAAGTTGTATTGAATTCCAACCAGAAGTTTTCAAGTTATGCTCCGGACAAGGAAAAGTAACAAAGGGTTATAACTCTGTAATGAGTCAAGATGGAGTTATGGTTCCTGTGCACTGCACTTCCTCTAAATGTACTTGACCATTGTATGAGGTTGTACTGAATTCCAAATATCAGTTTTCAAGTTATGCTTCGGACAAGGAAAAGTAACAAAGGGCAATAACTCAGTAAATACTCAAGATAGAGTTATAGTTCTTATGCACTGCACTTCCTCTCAATGTGCTTGACCATTGTATGAAGTTGTATTGAATTCCAACTAGTAGTTTTCAAGTTATGCTCCGGACAAGGAAAAGTAACAAAGGGCAATAACTCTGTAATTAGTCAAGATGGAGTTATAGTTCTTGTGCACTGCACTTCCTCTCAATGTGCTTGACCATTGTATGAAGTTGTATTGAATTCCAACTAGTAGTTTTCAAGTTATGCTCCGGACAAGGAAAATGCAACAGACCGACCGACCGACCGCCCGACCGACCGACCGACCGACCAACCGACCGACCAACCACCGGGTGACTCCTATATACCCCCCTAAACTTCGTTTTGGGGGTATAAATACATTGATGCTTTTTTCTCACTCCTGAATGGCGCAGACCAAACATAGTTGATGATATTGCTTTATGACATTGTGTTTATCATTTATCAATTTCGTCGGGCAAAATGAACTTGTCATTGCAAAATATATGCCGTACACCTAGGGTCAAATTTGCTTTTGTTTTCAATGAAAAAAACAGACTTGTAACTGTATTAACGCCTAACATTTGTGAGCATCAAAGAACGTTTAAATTTTTAAATGAAAATTATTTATACGACAGTAAAGTTTTTAATAAAATAAAAACATGGGAAAAGACAAAACAAACAAAATATGTGTTTATACAATTTATATTTAGCGGCGGAGGAAAGACTTTTGTCCCTTATTTGCAATTTCTGCTTACTCTTCAACGTTAAATTCTTTTGTTCTCAGACTCTTGAAAAACATTGCGTACATTTAAATAAGTAGATTTTAGTATACAAATTGTTTCGCGTGTGGTTCATTCTTATTTAAATGTATATTTTTTGAACTCGTAAACTGGCCATGTTGAGTTATGGTCACAAAGCGTGTTTACCTTAATACTACTTTATGCATCTGAAACTGGTTATGAATGAGTTATTGCTCTAAGACTTATAGGCAAGTGTGAATCAAGGTATCCGTTACAGAAAGGGAGGATCTTCTCTTTATTCAATAGGAATAAAACTATTTTACATATAAATATATTTTAATTTAAACTTTTGGCAATGCGCGTTTATCTAGGATTACAATTCTATAATAGTTCTTGATATTATGATAGTTACGTTGAAAGTTAATACCACTTTAAATAAGGAGGAAAAGGGAGATAATTGACAAGGAAAAAATTATACAGGTAGTTTTCGGATCATAGAATAACATAAAATAAAGTATCTATTGTCGAAAAACGGCAAATATCAAGTTATTGGTCACCCACTGATATAGACAATATATGGTATTTAATAAGAACCCCGCACTCAGGTGCGGACGAACATTTCAGCTGTTTAAAGAAGGGGGCCTTTCTCTGGGAATTCACCATAACATTATGAGATAATGATCATATATTTTCAGAAATGAAAGTTATTTATAAAACTTTTCTTTTTGTGAATAGATCTTTGAAAAAATAGGATGAATCCCTCAACTGCGCGTCCTAATAGAGACACTAGAAGGATGTCACTCCCGTAAAAGGTAATGTTTCAAGTACATCTATACATACAAAAGACATACAGACACACGCACACATGTCCAATGTTAATTATTACTTTTGGATAAAAAATAACACCTACTCTTGAAGTCTAGCTACCTATCCGTTTCATATAGTTTACTCGAAACCGCACCGACCTTTTTCTAAAGGTAGTGCTTATTAATAGTATTTTTAATGTAAAAAATCACATACGCGATGTTTTAACGCAGCGATCAAATCCTAAAATAGCTAATCATGAATCTATTATCAATTTAAATAACAAGTAAAAGGATTGTTACCAAATCTGAAAGCCCAGTATACATAAGTAAGACTAGCATGATCATGCGTGTTGTAGTTAGTCGTGATTATGAGCAAAGAAGATACTAATTGCACTATCATCTTTGTTTAATAGAATACCGTGTAAGCTTCATCCATGACCAAAGCTTTTTACATTCTCGTGTAAGCTTTATCGACGACCAAATGTCTATACAGTACTATAAGATTATTTTGTGATTACTTTTTTCAATTTATTTAGCTACATTATGCATAAGGGAATGCTCTCACGTCGGATCCACTCGTGTTGCCTAGATTTGTTATGCATACTACGTCATCTAATAAATACGTCAAGAGCAAATTTCGGAGAATTGAAATCTATGTTGTTGTTTTAAGATCAATAGATCTAGATCTAGGTCATTACTGCCTAAAGCAAAATAAAGGATTTAGAATGGAATATGGAGTGTTCAGGGTTATACTGTGACATGCAATTTGGGCCATTGTTTAATGAATGTGTGTTTTACTTGCATGTTATGATTCTTCATCTGAAATTCAACAAGTGCTTAAGACTTTTGAAAATGTTCAGTGCTGTCATGACTCATGGACTGGAGTAAATCTGAAATGTTTGACGGACTGTCAGTACGACATTAGCCTATTTAAGCGTTACTTTTGTTATTATACACATCATTATTAATAATCATGCATCTATTTGTAATATTTAAATGTTCCCCGAACATTTTGTTGAACAAGAGGGCCAAGATGCCCTATATCGCTCACCTTGGTACAAGTCCACCTGCCTGGTGGAAGATCACTAGATAATGTTATATACCAAACAGGTTTTCCTATATACGCCTTTGTAAAATAAGTGACCCCCAGGCAAGGTCAATTTTGACCCCAGGGGCATAATTTGAACAAACTTTGAAGAAGTCTACTAGGCAATGCTACATACCAAATATCTAAGCTCTAGGCCTTGTGGTTTCAGAGAAAAAGATTTTTAAAGTTTTTCCTATATAAGCCTGTTATGTTAAACTAAGTGACCCCCGGTGTGGGGTCAATTTTGACCCGGGGGTAATAATTTGAACAATCTTGGTAGAGGTCTACTAGCCAATGCTACATGCTAAATATCTAAGCTCTATGCCTTGTGGTTTCAGAGAAGAAGATTTGTAAAGTTTTTCCTATATATGCCTATGCAAAACTAAGTGACCGCCCCGGGCAAGGTCAATTTTGACCCCTGGGGCATAATTTGAACAAACTTTAAAGAGGTCTACTAGGCAATGCTACATGCTAAATATCTAATCTCTAGGCCTTGTGGTTTCAGAGAAGAAGATTTTAAAAGTTTTTCCTATATAAGCCTATGCAAAACTAAGTGACCACCCCCGCGGGGTCAATTTTGACCCGGGGGTCATAATTTGAACAATCTTGGTAGAGATCTACTAGACAATGCTACATGCCAAATATCTTAGCTCTAGGCCTTGTGGTTTCAGAGAAGAAGATTTGTAAAGTTTTTCCTATATATGCCTATGCAAAAACTAAGGGCCCACCCGCACGGGGTCAATTTTGACCCGGGGGTCATAATTTGAACAATCTTGGTAGAGGTCCACTAGACAAAGCTACATGCCAAATATCTAAGCTCTAGGCCTTGTAGTTTCAGAGGAGAAGGAACATTCCTGCATAGTTTTATCAACATTGGCCTAGAGGTTTCAGAGGAGATGTCATTTGAATCAAAATGTTGACGGACGACGGACGACGGACAATCATCGATCAGAAAAGCTCACCCTGACGTGAACTTTGGCGTAACTTCTCTATAACGGAAGAGTAAACGCCAATGACGTCCAATGTAAAAAATGGCTAGTCTCCATAGAAAAAATAAAACTCGGCATCTTTAAAAAATGACGTGATTGCTTCAAACCGCTTAAATTCCCGAGGGTGACTTTTTTGTAGATAACAAAACAGGTAAATTTGTACGAAAACCGCTCAGGTGTTTTCAGTTCAGATCAAAGTAAGGGGTCCGAAGTATAATGAACAGACTTGAGTTACATTTTCTGTTGCCATTTCAACCATAAATTTTGTCAGACAAAAAAAAACGTGCAAAATCTCTATATTGCCAATTATATATACAATCGAAGTTTTATTTGACTTGCATCTGTTTTTTTTTTTTGAGAATTTGCCAGTCGATGACTAATAAGCTAGATAAAAATAGTGGATGTTTATTTCAAACTAATGAAAAGCAGATACTATTTTATTAATTGTTACTGCGTCGTAAAAGGGAAAATCTGTGTCATGTGTTTCATATAGAAATGAAAAAGATATCGCTGTTTTTCGAATTTCAGGCTACACTAAGAATACAACACTTAATTTTTTTAAACACGATCTTTCATTCAAGTCAAATCTGTTCTCTGTTAACAACGACGTCATCAAGCATAAAAAATCAATTTTATAATTATGTATGGCATCCGCTATGGCTTTTTTTCGAAACAACCGCAAAGGGTCACTTCCCTTTGTCGTATGGTTCCCATCAGTAAAGTCATTTCAGAAAGGAAATAAGTCAATCGTGTGAAGTCTATTTACACGTATACCGCCATTCTGGTTTCAAGTTCGGAACAGCGAGTTTTGTAAACAAAGTATGGCGTTAACTGAAAAAGCATATTTTCAGGCAAACAGCGATCTGCAAATGGGAAAGTTACTCTTAGACGTTGCTGTCATGGCAGATGTTGCCCCTTTCATTTTATAAATATTTTTATACAGCTTGTGTATTTCATTAACATAAAAAAACATATAAACATATCAAGATTCATGGGAGTATTATGATCATATGTAAAGAGAAAATAATCATGGTCTTTGTTGATTTTATTTTTGAAAGAATATATTAATGATATATCTGGAAATCGATAACAATTATTAACAATAAAAGTCATACATTTTTTGTAATATTCAATGTTTCAAGTTATATCTTTGACAACAGTATATTATTGTTCCGAGTTTGTTTTTATACCATCAACACGCTGTTGTACAAAAGTTCGCAATTATCATCACGAAATAACACTTTCTATCCAATTGAATGTACACTATTCTTAAAGATATGTAGCTTGTAAATCTTGACCACATGATGAAGTTTCTCTGTCTCTTGTGATCATTTCACTTTCTTCACATTGAACGGATCTTGATCTAAACATGTCGGATCTTTGATTCGTTCCAGCAGTGTTTTGGTTACTTGTATCGGGGTTCCATCTGAGAAATGTAGTTTTGAACACTTTTCGAAAATTGTCTCCAAACGCAATCAATATGAATAGATTCACGGCCATACTTAAATAATAGAACAACTGAGCTATTGTCTGAACAGCTGCCTCTGTGTTTGACAGATGTAATTGTCCACTTACAAAGGCGCTGACAAGAAGTTTAATCCGTACAATGTGGCTCGTTACCGTCAATAAAAAGAATGTCAATGACACGGAAAGTAGCATTTTAGTAACAACAGCTACTCTTGACTTTGATTTACGTGTAACATTTGAATTAACAAGATGACTTGAAGTTTCTGAATTCGATCGCTTTCTCTGTGAGCTAAGCAATTTAACAAGAATAGCAAAGATTAATACCGTTAGCATTATTGAAGGGATAATAAGAGTTAATAGCGTATCAATATATATAAACGCCTGTGTCACTGTGAAAAATTCCGGCACGGGATTGCAGTTTTTGTCATTAACCCAAAGAGAGAAATTGTATATGCACATAGCCGTTAAAACCAACAGAAATATACTTATGTTTGCATTTCTTGTTGAACACAGTCGCTTCACCTCAAAGGGAAGTCGAATCCGTATAAAGTTTTCAATTGTTACGAAGAGAACTGTCCACACACTTAGAAAACCGGACACATATGTGACGAAAATAACAAATTGACATAAATTGTTTGCCGTGTTCAAGTTAAATTCAAAACAGTTGCCGATGTATATACCCAATAAATTTACCAGGAACATAGTATCAGAGATACACTTTGCAATGAGATACCTGCTGCAAGAGTAGTTTCTCAGAGTCTTGTTCAAAAAGGTTTTGACGGCTAGAATATTTGCGATGATTCCTATAGAACATGTGAATGGAACGAAGTAAGTCTCCATCATTCTAGCGAAATGATAATATTGATTGAATTCGGCTTCAAACAGGGTGGCATCTGTACTATTGTTTACGTATTTGCTAACAAGAAGAGAATTGTTTCCGAGCAATGGTAATCCGACTGCTTCCGACTGCGACATTGTGCCAGTGTAACGATAATCTGTGACTGAAATAATAATAAAAAATCATAGTTTACAACATCAAAACAGACATATAATATAGAATGTTCTTTCGTTGCTATTTGACTGGTTAAAGGGAAATATCTGTAATGAGCAAAATCCCAATAATTTGCCTTCACACAAAGTTTAGCAAACGCTGAGAGCTGTGAGCTCACACATGTATCATGTTTTATTGTTATGTTCAGCTAGACTCTTACTAAGGTATTTTATCTTAGCACAGAAACGTTCATCAGAACTATGCTTGTTGATCACCTAATGGACTTGAAAACATTTTCAATATATTTCCCTAATGTGATTTAGGTGCTTGGTATTCAAAGGCTTATATCAAGATATAAAAAGGTATTAGGTCTTTTTCTGATATGATCTCAGGTAATTTCAGTTGTTACTATAAATACGATACGACCATAAGACGTTTTAGACTTTAAGAACTACTCTGAGACGTTTTGTGTTGGTACTGCTGTAAACTTTGAACACGATTATTTTATTGTTTATTTACAGATATACAAAACACACCAAAAATACTTTTAACAACACTTGCAAGTATTATACAAAAGCGCTCACAATGACTTACCAAAAACAAGTAAACAAGGCCGTAATTGGTGTCATGATGATAGTACAAATGTAATTTAAAACAATAACATTGACGATTTGGCATTTATTCAAAGATGTAACTATTTCAGTTTATTTTTCAAGGTGAACACTATAATAATATTATGGCAAGTTCACTAAGATGTATTATCATACTAACGCAAGGAAGATGCTATCTAGATTATTTCAAATAAAAACTGTTAGATAAATGCAAATGCTGTTGTTGTTTTTTTACAACTCTTTAACTCAAATTGTCGGAAATGCTGCCTTTCGTCAAGAAATTTGTCTGCACCTTTACAATTAAATGTTGACCATCTTTATGACGAGTTAAGAAAATAATGAAGATGGTCAATATTTTGATTGTAAAAGTGCAGAGTAACAGTATTACCGCAACTTCGAATTAAAGAGTTGTTTTATACACACAAAAACAGTTCTTCTTATCATTCCCTGAGGTATATTTTTGAAGACTTAAATGCAACTACAATGTAAATGGGTAAAAACAGATTCTGTCGTTTAACGCTGTATTGATAAATATCTATATAGAACGAAATTTAGATAAGACTCTTGGAAATAGTTTCTACATTGAAACAAAAGAACCATTGCATTACAATCTTTCATCAGCTTAATTTTAGTAAAAACTGAACTTGCTAGACATAATTTGTGTAATTAATTTCGATCCGAAAATATAAAAGTTCTTTAAGAGTAATTGGTTTTTGCATTATAAAACACAAGTACATTAGTATTAAGTGCCATCGTTTATGACAATAATGCAGTCTATGAAGTTTGAAATGAATGTAATGTCAAAGATAATAAAATGTTATTATATGATAGTGTGGGTTTATCAAGAGTATAAAAACCTCATTATGGTTCATTTTTGCTTCAATGTTATTTCTATTTCTTTGTAATCTAACCCATAAAACAAAACAAATAAAATAAAATTATCGCATGAATTGAGTGGTTATTGCTTTCACTAATACGGTATTGATGTCGGTTTGTTGAAATAAGTCCACTGTCAGCAGTAAAATACTATGAATTAAGGAAATGTGTTTATATTGCAACGTTGGGTGGTCGAAACGAACCCCGGTTTTATCCGCCGGTTTTAACCGGTTAAAACCACCCGGTCAATTCTCCAAAAGTGGTCAATACTTGTCAATATTGGTCGATTGGTGGACATTTGCCTGTTTTCTGAAAATCTTTAGATATTTTAATGCAAGAAATGAACTACTTCATGTTGATGATAAAGACGACAGTCAGATTAATCCACTGGTCAATAATACCTCAAACATGGCCATTCAATGTCAATGTATATTGGCATTTAGGTCTATTGTGGCCAATACTTGTCGATTTGTCATTCTTGGTGGTCAATTGAGTATGTTCTTGAAGTGTCTAGGTAAACTATCAAATTTAGAAGTCAACTAAATAAAATATAAGAATCTAAATAAATAAATTCAAGGTACTGCTGTGTTAATGCTTCTGTTCCATACAAGTACCTCCATAGTGATGTAAATACATGTATGGGCTGTTCAGGGCCGTCGGCGGCTTTCAAACAGTAATCCGACTGACGGCACATGATGGGGAGAGCACGAGAGAGCAGCATCCCCCTCTAGTAGGGGAGGTTTTTTTTTCGGGGGGGGGTGGGGGTCTCCCCTAAATATTTTTTATCTTTCTACATGCCTTTAGATTCTTTTTTATTGCATCCTCAGTGCTCAGTGTTTGGTCAGTAATGATCAATTGATACAAAACACTCTTTGAACTGAGTGCTGTTTCATGATGAATCAGTGTTGCTTAAACTGTAAACTTACTGTTGACATTGTCTTACTGGAATTACATAAGTGTGAAGTGTGACAGGTTATTGCTGCCGGGCAGCTTAGGTGTAAATAACAACTCTGCAAAGGGGTCCAATTGTTTTGATAGCAAATATATCATTCTTCCTGACAGTCAATCAGTCTCTTAGACCTTTAGTTTTGAATTTAACACAGTACAGTTCCTTTGGACTGAATGAAAAACAGATCTCAAAAAGATATTAAATGGTCAAGACAATTAAGTTATGTTTAAATTAACATGAATAAGCTATAAAGTTATTATGAAAGTTCAGATAGTAACCTAAGAAAGATTGAAGTGTTTAATAGAACTAATTTTTCATTGACCAGTATTTATCGATAATGACCAGTATTGACCGTTTTTAACCGGTATTGACTCATATTGACCGGTCGATTGCCAACACTGTAATAATGCCTGGATAACTGGATGCTAGATACATGGCAGATATATTACAGAGGCCAGGTATACTGTTTAAAGACGATATGGTAATTCCTGTTTCTGGATTGCAAGTAGTACCCTTGTAAAACAATACAGTGAGGTATTTGCTCATATAAACGTTTGATTGTTACCTACATGTATATTAATTGAATAGTAATATCACCAAGAGGTTTCAACTGAGACGACAAAGAGGAGTTATTGTTAGCACATGTCCTTGTTATTTTTGGGACCTCCAGTCCGTCTGCCAACCACAGGAACAATACGATGCTTGGGATGTAAGAAATCTATATCTGCTTTCATCTGAATGATAAAGCATACGGTACGATGAAACTAAATTAGAAAATCAAAATCATGTAAGATTGATACTAATAAAAAATATATTATATAATTAGACCCTTAATGATTAAGCAATGTTTCAAATATTAACTATATCTTTTCAATGAATCAAATACAAGTTTTGAAGGGAATCCATTGTTGAATAAAATGCATCAACGCTCTCTCTGAAGATTAAGACAACCTCACGTTTTAACCAGAAACGCCATTTTGCTAACTTTTAGTATGACTGTTGATATTTTTGGTATAACAGTATTCAGTATGCATTGTAATTTTACAATAAGAGCACAATCAGCCATTTAATTCTTCTAAATAACCCTAATTGAATTATCATGATACATAATTATGATCATTATGTCAACTTTTCTAAGTCTCGACCAGTAAAGCGGTTTAAAGTCGAAGCAAATGCGTATTGTGTGAATGGAACATCAATTTAGCATTAAACAATTTTAAAGATACTATTCTTGACATAATGGCAAACATTCATGAAGCTGTACCGTGCTGATTTTCATACCTTCATATTTGAAATAAGTCATCATCGTTTTTCCTAACCCTTATCTAAAGTTTGCCACGTTTGTTATCCATATATGTTTTACAAGAATAAAACAGATCTTAATGTTTATTAATGGCATTGTATTCATGTTATAAAAGTGAAAAAAGAAAAGAAAAACTTAAGAGAAATAGTGGTACTGGTGGGATTTGAACCAACACCAAAAGATGGCAAGACACTGCTTGACCACTGTGTCAACTGATTGATTGTTATTGCATCATATACAAAGAAACTGAATTGAAGAGTACTCAGATAGATATTATTTATTATGAGTCTTACACCTTCAACTAGTTTAAATGAGGCACTAAGCAACCATATGACTGCTTTCTTTCACGTTCACTGCAATTTAATATACATATGAATACATACGGTGAATAAAACACAACCTTATTTGCTTCCGAAGGATTTTACGACAATTGTTTGTAACAAAACAATTTAAACGTGTAAATACAACGTGAATTAAGAATGTAAGACTGAGTGAGAATAAATACAAAATAGTTTCCTGTTGTTTGAATGTACATGTAGGTTGATTTGAGAGAGTTCAATACTGTTTACTTCGAAAGCAACCTGCATTTAATGTTAATCGTATTGCTGTACAGAGGAAATAACGAAATATATCGGGGCTTGATTTTCAATTAATTTAAAAGTGCTTTCACACATGATACCAGTAAAGAGGTCCAAGTACATGACGGATGCAATTTGCAATTTCTGAATCGTATGTTTTCATAAATTGAAGAAAAAGAAAAACTACATTCTGGAATGAGTCTCGAGAGCGATTGATAGAAGTTGTGACAACTTGTTTCGCAATCGAGAATAAATGAATTAGTATATACTAAACTACATTATAGGTATATTACAACTGTCAAATATGCGCATGTATACATGTCATTTATTTGAAATTTCTTGCAATTAGACTACAGTATACGGTGTATTTTCTACGTGATTATTGAACAATCGGCCAGTATACTTGCTTGGCTTACACATTCATTCAAAAGTGCAAAAATCGTTTCGTATTTTATAATTGTTTTTCATTGGTCTTTAAACTAAAACATATTTTTCTAACCTTAATGTGCTAATATTACATAACTGGGCTACTTTCTCGTAGAAACCCTAATAATTCTGTTTCAGTCTATCTTTATGCTTTTAATCAATTCTTTCGGCGGCAATTTGTCTAACTTTGTTCCCTAAATCTATAGGTCAGAATATGCCCAACAGAACAAAATTATTGTAAATGACAAGAGTACACGCTACAAGTGCCAACGTTGTGGTATATTATATGATTTTTAATGTACGTGAATATTGGCAATATATTTTGTAAATATTTTCCCTTGAACATTCTCTGCTGTTCCAACTCGTAAATGATTCTACAATTTATAAGGATATAAGGAAATAATTCCTCTGATACATGTACCATGTAATTGCCATAACGTACGAGAAAATCCACCTCCGGCATTGGTGCAGACGGCCTTTCCATTTTTAAGTGATTTTCTTTATTTTTTGACAGAAATACCAGTTGTGGTAGATACACTATGATTTTTTCAGGCTAGCTTTCTTAGTACCATAGAATGTTGGTACAAAAATAAAGCTCAATAATCCTGAGTTACCAATTTGATAAAATGTATGACTTTAGATTTGACCAAAGCCTATGTCGTGATTTTCTTATTCTCGTGATACATGTACTGTTGCCTGGTTTGTTACAGAAATAACAGGTATAACGTGTATAATGAAAAGCAAGTTATGAAATCAGATACAATATAATCTTTGTACTTTAACATTTTACTGTTTTCATTTCAGTGATCAAACAAGATGAAATTAGCCTTCTCAGCTCTACAGTTAAAACAGGTGAATAAGCCTTGTCCGCTCTCTAGTTAAACAGGCTTTACAAAAAACTATGAAATGCCGGATACTGAGTTATTCCTCTCTGAAGTGCGTATTTTTTGACAGTTTGGCATTCTTATTTACTATAAAATCTCATTTACCCAAAATAGCGGAGACCATCTTTTTAAAAATACCTGTACTTCTCGTGTAATTGAAATCTACTTGAAATTACCTCGCTGTGCTCTCTCGTTGGTTTTTGATTAAAACAATATGTTTTCTCACCTATGAGATACATATTTCCGCTCATTTACCGGTGATATCTAACCTTATCTCACATCGCTTATCTCACATCGCTGCCGGACTATTTTTACGTTAATTGTAAGCAGACATAAAAATCGAAAAATGACTGTAAAATTGTTATTTTTGAAATAAACATAGGGTTATGGGTATTCATTTTCTCAGTTAGATCATTTTCCATCCATCTATAGCAGTTTTGAAGTAAATTTCGAGAAAAATTTGATTTTCATTTTTCATCCCTATTCTGTATTTACACTTATTTGTTTTTACTTGTGTGAAAATGCGATTAAAACGATGAGAAAATAAATCTACCATGTCCATTGAGTTGTGGATAACAAAATCCCACCCTCGGGTAGAGATATGTAAAAAAAAACTCGTTTTTGGACGTATCTCAACCCTCGGATGGGATTTCCTTTTCTCACCTATGAGATACATATTTCAGCGCATTTACCCACGTGAGATAAACTTATCTCACATCGCTTATCTCACATCGCTGCCGGACTATTTTTACGTTAATTGTATGCAGACATAAATATCGAAATAAACATAGGGTTATCGGTATTCATTTTCTTAGTTAGATCATTTTCTATCCATCTATAGCAGTTTTAAAGTAAAATTCGAGAAATAGTTGATTTTCATTTTTTCATCCCCATCCTGTATTTGCACTTATTCCGTTTTACTTGTGTGAAAATGCGATTTATTTGGTGAGAAAATAAATCTACCATGTCCATTGAGTTGTGGATAAGGAAATCCCACCATTGGGTTGAGATACGTCCAAAAAACTCGGCAGAGCCTCGTTTCTGGACGTATCTCAACCCTCGGGTGGGATTTCCTTATCCACAACTCATGAACATGTTAGTTTCACTTTATCCACAACTTATGAACATGTTAGAATCTATTTATCTCAAATTGACATTTATCTAAAAACCCATGTATTGACTCGATATGAATTTGTCGCAGGCTATAAAATAATGAAAATTAACAAGGACGGAGTTCATTGATACCAAATATACCAAGATTGTTTTCATTTATAAATGCATTACTGTTTTGCTCTAATAACAGTAAGAAGTAATAAATATGCTTTTCCCATTTGGCAACGTCTGGAAACGTTTATCTAATTGATATATCTCCTTAACTTTGCATGCACGGACAAGAATGGAAATACGGTTCTATTTCTGTTTGTGTCGGTCTACAAAATTGCCTGTTCCATTTTACGACTGAATGCGTGATATTAAGCAAGACTGAAGCAGGCTCTTAACGTAATTGTTTTCTAAATGAGTTTAAACACTAGAATCTAGATTTCAATTAAATCGACGTTGAACGAAAATTCAGTTTCATTTCACTCTTTGCTCTTTAAACAATAGAGAGACTTGCACGGATCGCAAGCTTATCTACATTTAAGGTTTAATGCAAATATTTTTTTAATTGATATTTAGGCAAAAATAACGAATAATCTTAGAAAGTAATTCGAACTAAAATTGTCTTAAATACATTTTATTAAGCAAATAACACCAAACTTGAATGATTTTTTCTTGATAGTTCTTGGATATGTCTTCTGCGGAACCATTTTTACGCCAGTGTCTTTTTCATATCCGTAAGAATGATAACATTTAATTGAATTTGTCCAAACACATTTTCCTGGTCAATCGTTTTTGTGTTGCTTTCTACTTGTTTTTTTTTTCGTCAAAATAGCAATACAAAGTCGATTCAACAATGCATTTTGAGAAGCGATTGAAAAGAGTGGTTTAGAAAAACTTTTATGAAATAGTTTTGTTTCCCTGTGTAGTTATAGTTAATACAATTTGTATCTTCGAAATAAAATATTAGCTTTTACCGTATCTAATGTCACAATATCTTGCCTTGAACTATTTCTTATGATTCTGAGGTGGATTTCTAATAAACAGTACATACTCGAATAACAACTAGTCTGTAAACTGATCGTTGAGCACTCCCTGGAATATTTTAAATTAGAAAGTTTCCAACAAGCAGTTTGTAACATGAATTTGAAAGCAAAACGTTGCGAAATAGACCTTATTGCAACTCGTGAAAATTAATATGTCCCCCTAAATGAATGACAGTTATCAAGTTATTGTAAAGCAATCGGGTACATCAGCTGTAAACACAAAAGGGTATGTGAAATATAACCAGCGTACCATAAAAGAGACAGAACAACAACAATTGCCAATTAACTATTGAAAATTTCATTTTAGAATTCAATACCCTAGATTATTGAACATACATGAGTTGCCATCAAATTTTATTTCAAATAAAACATACAGCACGTTAACATTTATTTAATTTTATTTATGTCAACTAGAGCGTTTTTTTGTCAACGGCTCGTTACATAAATGTTTAACGTACAGATGATTTTATTCAAAATTTCATCATGTTTTAGCACGTGACTTTTTAACACAAGATCAAATTACGTTCCTGTTTGTAGCAGACAGAGCTTATTACATTAATCATATCATTAAAGGGTAATTAAAGACAAACTATATAACTTAGCCTGAAATTACAGAGCTTAATAAAAGGAAAGATTTAAATGATATGCAAATAAGATATACTATTAGACACGCCCCTTTTTCAAAATCTAATTTGAACCCCATATACTCTTTTTTTATGATTGTTTTTTTTTTAATTAATATAATATATTTAAGTATATATTTAAAGCTACTGTTTTTAACTTAGTAGTAATACTTGCATGAATATTTGATAACTGCACTATGACATCACAAATTCAAAATGGCCGCCTCCATAAACCTTAATTTTCAGTCTGCAATATCTTCACATTTAATACTCAAAATTTTGAAATTCATTCAACAGTGTATTCCTCTTAACAGGTTCTTTAATTTTAAGTCAATTTATTTTTTGCCTTGCCTTTACCTTTAAGAAAATGAAACTATTGAAACACAGATCGATCAAACAGTGACATTTAGAATTAGAAAGAATTCTATCCTTAAGCACTATTAAATGATAGACATGAAGCATAAACCAATTTAAACATTTTCATCTTTTAATCAAATGATATTGTTGTTTTATAGACGCTTTGTAAAAATATTTCTGTGACGTCCTCTTCTATAACCATTACAATTATTTACGTTGACGCTTAATTGCAAAGTATTAAAATCGCCCCAAGTGAGCACGTTTTGTTAATTTAAAGCAAAAGCATGTTATGGAGGGAAAAGGGAGACAAACAAATGATTCTTTTAACTTATGAACAGCTATATATATCATTATATAACAAATAATGCATTACAACGAAGTAATTTTTATTCCACACTAGGTTTACACAATTTCTTGATAGAAATACAAGACATGAAGCTCACAAGCATACATAGCAAAATTGTGTTTCAGCTCACACAGTAAGCCTTCAATAGTTTGATTTAACGAACTTCTCGGAGACGTTACGTTTGGTGCATAATGTCCGTATTTTCACATATAATTTTATACTTGCTATCTTGTTCCTTTATTTTTCGTTGGATAGCTTTATGTATAGTGAGCCTGTGTACTTTGAAACAAGATAAAAATCAAATACGAAGACGAAGTTTGAACAAATAGCTCAACCACTGTATATATTTAAACGACTATTTCAATCTTGATGTAACAAAAGAATTTTAAAAAAATCTTATCTAAACCGGATTACAACAAACACATTTTTATGTCTGATATTTGTTATCGTTGAGCCCTAAATAAGTTAAGGTATATATCATATTATATAATTTTTTGTATAAAAAGTCTAACACAATTTATGACAATTGTTTATCATGTGAATAATAAGAATTTAAACGATTAAATTTTATACAGTAAAGTTTGTCATGAATTACCGAATATTAACAGGATGAACGACTTTTCAACTATTTTTTCTTCAAATATTACATAACTTAGTTGAGTTAGTAATATCAAATAGTTGTTTTCAACGATAGATATATTATATAGTTTTAATGTCCCTTACTAACACCAAATCGATGTTTTTGTAAATCGGGAATTTTAACATGGAAATTCGGTTTAAAACTTGCTTCTCAAACTTTACAATAGCCTTGGAGAATTTTGCTGTTTGAAATACTGCTGCATAAAAACGAGTGAATGTGTATTTCTTAGATTTACCCGAGTGGTCTTTTAGTCCTACTTTCGCTTTATTGTTGTAAACAGTTAGATATCTACTTTGCACATCATTTGAAGTAAGGATCTTCAATTATAATTCAAAATAGGCATGTTTATACATAAATTTACAGTATCTCTCTCGGAGATTTCTGGAACATTATAGTTATATTTGAAAACTGGAAAACTTACTTTCGATTTTGAAAAGGCAAAATAAAAGTTATCATTTCTTTTGATAAACTCAAATTCTCAACACAATCTGATCACATCCGATGCATTATGTCATGTATTTTCTTCTGCCCGTTACGATTCCGGATTTAAAAGAAAATTCAGCTTGGTGATACTAATGGACCTTTAAAGTAACCAATCGTTCTGAAATACTTTTGCAGATATGTGTTTGGCTTTTTAAATCAGCGGTCAATGACATTTATGATTGTTTATAAACTATACATCACAAAAGATTACATAAAATTACACCATGCATAGCATTGTTTGTATCCACTATGGCCCAATGGGTCAAAATTAAAAATAGACTTTAGTGGGTGATTCTCATGAAAATGTAAAAGTGTTCATTATATTTATGCTGCCATTTGATAGCCATTCGACTTGGGTCCTTTACTATATTATGGATTGTTTTTAAAGTTAAGCACCGATTCGACCTTTAATGCAAAATGTCTTTTTCAATTTTACTTTGTTATGAACCAAGAAAGTCGTAAATAAGTGGCCGCACGTACTTTTCATTAATGTATAAATTGTTGAACTGTATTGTATTTCTATTTTTACTTCACTTTTGATCAAAAGAATTAAACAAGTAGTCACAGATGCAATAATGGTTCATGGAACTACGTCAGCCACACACACCCGGTCATGTTTTTATATCAATAATAAAAAAACATGTATTTAAAATAATTTTATAACGGTTCGTTTATCATCACAATGCTTATATAAGATATAGGGGCATCGATAGTATTTCTAAATGATCTTGTGTTATATACAAAGTCATTTACAGAATTAACGTCACGATTTTCTTTTGCAAGTCCACAGCAATACTTGACCAAAATGATTCATTGTTGGACCTTTCGTAGCTGTGGTAATTTATTTTATGTCACGGAATGACATGCGTAAGTCTCTTTAAACCTTATAAATATAGTTCTAGTGTCTGTAGCACTGTGCAATTTTCAAAACGCATTCACCGTAAAACATACATATTAAATCAATAATTTCAACCTTCAAATAGGGCAAGTCTGGGTTGATATATATCGTTTACGTACAAGTAAAGACATACTATGATGGAAAACGAAATATAGAAAGATTAAGCTAAACCCGTTTAATGAATGTTCATATTTGTTTATGTGCAAATAAGCATATAATTATTATGTCGAAGACAAGAAAGTTTCACGTATTCCTGTCATGCAAAGGAATCTGTTAGTAGTCAATTCTATATTAAATTGCAAGTAATCTGCCCTTTAAAGCTTTGCAATACAGTGCAATGTACATGTAACGCAGTGCTCTGCCCTACTGTTCAAAATCAACACATCAAAGTAATTCTCTGTGACCGTTACTTTTTCAAATATTGACAAAATCAAATTGGTATTTTTTATTTGTACTTTATACGGTTCGCTTTTCTGCCTGAAATAAATATTTTCTGTGTTTTATATATTAATAATTCAGGAGAGTTCTGCTACTTTTGTCCGTTACTAACCTAACTCATAACGTTTTCAAGTATTTCTTGCACTTAGAACACTGAATGTGTTTTCACAACGAGCGAAAGATATAAGTTTATAAACAAAAGAGTAAGTACAATAGATACATTAAATACATTGCAGAATAATTATTTTACAAACAGTGTTTCAAAAAGATGTGAGGCCTCAGATAAAGATATTTTATATTGTGCAGTACTGTAACACACATTTCCAAATTTATCTCAGTAAAACTAATCCTGCCCAAAACGCCAACGCCTGGGAAAGGTAACTGTATTTCTGTTATAATAAACAAGTTTTGAGACTTCAGTTTTAGTACCTTAGGACAGTAAAAGAAGAAAAATGTGTCATTAGGGTGTGGAAAGTTCTGAAAAATTGATTTGCTATCATATCTTGTTCCAACAAATTTATCAAAATACTTTCGTGTCCATTTATATATACTTTTAATGCTTTTTGGAGAAATGTATTAAGTACAGGTTTTCGTTTCATATCCTTTCTCGTTAATGATAAAACCACTACTTCTGCATTTGTTTCCCAATTTTTAAACTAACAAACGTATTATTGACATTGTGATTGTGCCTACACAAAGATCAGTTGCTCGACGATTCGTTTTGAAATGAACACAAATGAACACAACAACCAACAACAACCAAGGCTTTACTACAGCAGAAAAAAGTAAAACGCATTAATGTAAAAAAAATTATAATAAAAATATAAAATTGCTTCTCTCGATACAAGGATAGATACATCAAAGAGTAAAACACTGTAGCTTTGAATGCCTACTTCTTTGTCTGTACTATAAAACCAGAAAAGATCATATTAATTGTTAAAGCACAAGGTTTTTATGTTTACAAGGATTGCTACAAAAATAAGTTTAAAAGCTTTTACGAAGCCTTAATACTTTCCCAAAGATAAAACTGTAATCGGTGACGGCTGTGAAAAGCTTTAGTGCATAGTGATGCGCTGTAAAGGATTGTCTTTGAACTCAAGTTCTATATTCGATAAAAACTAGTTTCCCACCTGCTGTCCGTTTACTTTGGCTAACTATCTGAATACTCTTCTAAAGCTACAAGTTCTAAATGTCGTGCATTGAAATAAATGAATAAAGACAACTATATATGTTTATTATATTTAATACGTGGTGAGTAAAAGATGCATGGAGACTTAAGCACTAGATCGAATATATACGTATCTCTTCGTTGAAAAATTGAGGTACTTCTGAGATGAAATCTGTAGACACCGTCTATTTTTCTAGAAATGCAAGAGTTGTCGTTCTTATATAGATTTATATAAGGTTTCTAGAAATGCAAGAGTTGTCGTTCTTTATATAAATTTATATAAGGTTAAGTTTTATCAGCGCCTAAGTAAGCGATCGTAGTAGTGTAATTGGTTACGGCGTCTGCGCTGCAATTTTACGAGAGGAGTTCAAATCCCATCCGAACCGAATTTTTTTAAAAACTTTTTTTCTTCTGTTTTACTTATCATTTTCAGCTTTTAAACCATTTTTAAAAGATTTACGGCAACTGATCATAAAATTTTTTTTTTTTTTTTTTTTTTTTTTTTTTTTTTTTTTTTTTTTTTTTTTTTTTTTTTTTTTTTTTTTTTTTTTTTTTTGGGGGGGGGGTTGTTGGGTTTTTTTTTTTTTTTTTTTTTATTAAAATTTTTTTTTTATTAAAAAAAAAAAAAAAAAAAAAAAATTTTTTTTTTTTTTTAAAAAAATTTTTTTTAATTTTTATAATAAAAATTTTTTTTTTTTTTTTTTTTTTTTTTTTTTTTTTTTATTGTTGTCACCAATCAGAAACGACGTTACATCGGTACTGCGTTAGAAATCTTTATTCATGCGAAACTTATAAGGATAATGGCTGAATTTAGATCAGGTTATTTTAAAATCTAGACGGTAAAAGTTCCTAATTGTTTGCCATTTTACTAAAAATAGCATACAGACAAGATTTGTCAGTCTGAGAGTGGAATGGATGCCCCATTGATAAAATTTGCATGTTCTTTCAATTTAAACCCCTTTACCTTTTTATCATTCTTTTTTAAGTTTGTAAACACATCTGCATCACTTTCATTTGGGCAGGCTCATAAGTGGGATGTGTTGTTAATGTATTTCTACAGTGTTTACTGAGCCGCCGAGGAGCAGTGGTAGCGCGTTCGACTCAGGATCGAAGGGCTCCAGGTTCGATCCCTGCCATCGCCATGTCGGTAGTGTCCTTAGGCAAGACACAATTAATTCCACATTGCCACTCTCTCTTCGAGGTTGATTCCATCTGGAATGAGTCTCGAGAGCGATTAATATAGTTTAATTATATAGTATAAGTTGTATAAACCTGTTGCGCAATCGAAAATAAATACTTTATTACCAAAATTATGTTGAATTGTTATATAATGGTTACTGAATATTGACAAATTATTCTTTCTGGTATACCGTTCAGTTAGTTATTTGCAAGATGAGGCTAGGGGTATAAATTCCTTATATCTTTTTAATTAGACGGTAAATTTCTTTCAGAATTTGTTCATTGAAAGGATATAGTTAATGAAAATAACAATTGAAAAATTGACCTTTATGGGCTGGAAACCTTAGGTTTTCCTTTCAGCATATCAAACATGATATCAGATGTACTCCGTATAGGCATTTGCTTAAGGTATAAGAAGGATTCATAGATTATATAAGATCCCCGGTATAAGTTAAGCTTGATCTCCTTGAATCCTTTGGCGCCATGCCTCAACATCAACCGTCAGCAATTTCCAAAATATGTACATGTCAGTTTTGTCTGTGGGCCCGCTGTGATACTTTGTATCACGGATTTTCTTGTTTACAGATAAAAACAAAAATAATCAGGGAGCCACGTCCAAACGCAGCCCCCAAAACGAACCCCACAGCACCCAGGTGCACACCACCAAACACACACACACACACACCCCACACACACCACAACAACCACGCACACACACACACACACCCACCAACACACCTAGCATACAAAGCAAACACACGAGGACAAAAGAACAATAAAAAGGAACACAGTGGGGCACCGCCTTGGAACGGTCAGTGGAAAAACACCACTGGGGGCTTAAACCGGTTTATGGTGCGCACCCAACCTCACTCTTACCCCCACCATGTTCCAAAGTCACAGGACAGTGTAAATAAAAGATAAAACAAGTGCCTCTTGTCACTATACACAGTGTTGCAACAAATAGCTAAATTATGATAACAAGCCAAGATACAGTTTCGTCTGTTTTAACCTTTGTATGAAGAAAAACAAAGATGCTTACTTTGAACAATTAATAACTAAAATATAAATTAAACTAAATTTAAGTAAATGAAGACAATTTCTAAAATGCCATTTGTTGTTATGCTGTAAGACAAACAAGCAGATATTGTCTGGTTTAAACATTGCACTGCATCCAAAATGTGAATAGGCTGACGAAATAATCTATTTAAGATATGAACATTTTAAAGGGTGTGATACTGAAAATCTCAAACGAAGCAGTTTACTTTAAATGTGTCATCATAAATGTGTTAAAACAATGCAATGCAAATATCCCTATTGTGCAAAATAGTACAAGTATACGCCGTACGCAACGCTGATTACTAAGGTGGCGGTGCCCATATTATGACCATATCAGGGACATAGTTAAAATTGCAAACGCTGCAAGATAAAATTGTATCACGTATTTCTGTCATGTAAATTATATCTCTAAATGTTCACCTTAACCTCTCCTAATCCACATTTACATTATAAGAGAATTGTTTTGAAAATAGACAGTTTGTCCTCATCCGTTCCCTGATACTTTGATGTCAATGTATATGCTACTTTTACGTTAATTGTCAGTGAAAACAATTTACTTTGATGTTAGTTTTACCTGTAGAAAACACAACCGGAAAAGGACCACCCCGACTTCTAATTCCATTGGTTACATTATCTCAATATACATTTATATCTCTATATAGTTTAGCAGATTTAGGAAGCCCTATACGAAGATACGGCACACACAAAGAGGGGCTTAGATAGAGGTAATATATAACATGCATTGAGACAGGATTGCTTTACATAATTTAACTGTGTGTTTATTTTGATTGGTTAACTGTATTATATTTTGAAAGAATACGGAGAACTAACACACATTCTCTCTATATTTAACTTTTATTCACGTTGTAAGGAACGTAATTTAACAGGGCATGACTGGTTAAATATAACCCGAAACTTCGACTTTGACGATACGTTAGTACCGGTATAACGCATTTAAAAATAAATTTGTCTTTGACCGACATCATTTACAATTTCGTAATGTTACAACGTTACATACAGAAGCGGAAAAACTGGACACCACTCGTAACTTTGATCTGTAGCTACGTAAAACGATACAAGCCTAAGACTGTTTCTACGTTTCATTCCGGACTTTCTGAAGGGAATAAGTAAGCTGTTGATTTCGGAGAAGTTCACTCAAAGTTCATGCACACATTTGCAGTGCCATGGACATATCACAAAGACTAGACTAGGTAATCGCTGTCTGAAAAGCAGATAATTGAAGACACGTAATTGTTTAAGTTCAAGAGAAATCGGCTCGGCATATGGTCCTGAAGCTATGGACAGTATATGTTCTCTTAAGGTTGGCATGATGCAGGTAAGCGGTTTCTGTTAATAACTTAGCAATGATGAAGTTACGGCTTCTTTAACTTAATTGACAGGTTGCTGTTTGCCCCCTAATAGTACTCTTTAATTTTGTGCTCAGTGCTTGGTTTCAACTCGTTGTAAGTGTTTCATATCTACACCTCAGTTAGAGTGACATGACCCCATATTTATTTATAAAACTGGTCAAGCCCTTTAAATTACCCATAAATAAACCCCATTAAGGGATTGAGTTTATGTTTTCACAGAACATCTTATGTAACCTTCAGCTTAAGTATGTATACTTACATGTATCAGAAACGTATAAAAACAATTAATAGCACAGACACGATGTTTAAAAACCAATGCACGTTGTGAATAATAAATGTTCCGTAGAAGTGCTAAATTGCATACCGTACATTGATTAGATCATTCATTACTGTAACTGGACTTATCGCATGTCAATACACTTAAAAGAATAGAACTTCAGAATGCGTATCTGTAAGGCGAAACTGTAAATTCCTTTCATTAAGGGAATTTACTACAATCGTAAAATAGCCAAATATCATGAATACTTGATGCATGAGATCTACAACAGAAACGCAATACTTTTATGACAAATACTGAAAACTAGATGTTTGTTGCAGAACATAATCATCCATAGTGGAATCTAGCTTATTTTAGAACACTGCCCTGTTACAAAAATGTTAAGCCATTACCTCTCTACCTTACATGTGCACTAAAGAATGTTAAACGTTGCTGTACATAACATTATCTAGTTGAGAATGTGGCGCGTGTGTGCAGAAGTTGCCTCCTTTTCTGATACCGCTGATTGGCCTGGGGACTCATAGTCCTCTAGGCCTAAGTTAGCATACCACATTTCAAACACTGCAGACAATTTAACTGTGCTATGTGCGAATAACAACTGTAAACATGCGCTATGCGAAAGTAGTGCAAGACAGACCAGATCAATCGTCTGTTTGAATGTCGCATATGATAAGAACATATTACAAATAAAAAGAGTACATACAACTTCAAACGATTGCAGAAAGGTATATAGCTTACGAGCTGCATTACACATTTTTTTCTGTTTTAGAAATTAATGCGCTGTTAGCTGATTACGGAAGATAATCATATGCATATCACGGAAAAGTACGGATATTTACGGAAATTTACGGAAACGTACGGAGCTCGATATAAGAGTTTGTAGTTTGATTTTCAAATTTCCGATGTTATTTCATTGACAACTTTGTTATTTACGAACAATTACATAATTATATATTTACCTAAAAATAAATTTCTCTAAAAAAAAGATATAATTTACGTACATTCCCGAGAAGGAACTCACGTGAACAAAAACACCCGCCATTTATCGAGGACACTGCATGTCAAGGCCCAGTGAACGGTTTCACCGATTACAACTACAAGGTAACCAGGAATCATTTTTTGGTTTTCTCTGTCATACACATTGTACAGTACTGTATTTATATTTCATTGCTGGTATTGCTTTGTTTATTTCTGTTTCAAGGTCTTGTCCTTGGTACACAATAATTTTCGATCCACATCATCAGATCATATCGCTTGAAGTTGTACAAAGCGCAGATCGAATTATTTTTATCCGCTTAAACAATTTATAACGTTGACTATGTGATTATTTTTCATTTAACGTACGTTTTATAATAAAACAAACTTCCCTGCCACCCATATATTTGTGAATCATTCATTCTGTGTTATATATTGAACTTCGTCCTCTGCACATTTGACCCGCGCTTTAGGTAAGGTTCAACACGTAGGTCAAAAGTTGTTTTTCGGGGAGTTAACCTATAGCCCCAGGCTTTCAGCACTCACAGCGCTTTGATTTTTATTTACTCTTTAATTGCGAAATAGCCTTTAATAAGATGGACGCCATGGACCTTAACTTTCCTATTTCAGTGATTTTCCGGGAGAATCCGCGTCTGTTCTTTTAATTTACCAAGCTAAGTAGTTAAAATTCCTGTTAAGTTTGATCTTTATGCAATAAGAAGGCGCCAAATGTCACAGGGTGAGAAAATTGTGACCCTGACCGGGAGGGCAAATGCTCTCCCGACTGAGCTTACCGGCCACTGACATTTTTATTCCCAAATTGTGATTAAGTCTGTACCGTTACGCGTGCATCAGGAAACAAACTTAATCCTAGTTTTGCTTTTCAGATATGTTATTCGAAGTATTGGCCGTTAAAGGTCCATTACTAAGACCAGATCAATTCTTTTTAAATCTGGAATTATAAAGGGTGTCTTCTTAGAAGAAAAAATATGAAACTCTGCATCGAATGTGGCCATTATTGTGTTGAAAGTTAGGGTTTAACAAAAGACTTGATAAATTATATTTTGCCTTTTCGAAAACGAAAGTGGGTTTTCCAGTTATCAAATATCTTTGTAATTTTCCAGAAGTCTCCTAGAAATAAGCTGTAAATAGGTTGAACATGAATAAGCATGCCTATTTTGAATCATAGTTGAAAGAACTATACTTCCAATGATGTGCAACACACATTTCTGACTGTTTACAACATGCAATAGAGCGAAAGTAGGACAAAACGACCACTCAGGTCAATCTTAGAAAAACCAAAAACATAGACTTGTTTTTCTGCAGCAGTATTTCAAATAGGGAAATACTCCGCGGCTATTGTAAAGTTTTTGAAGCCAGTTTCAAACTGTATTTCCCTGTTACAATTCCATGTTAAAAAGAAACTTTGATTTGGTCTCAGTAACTGATCGACAAAGTATAATTACTCTACACTTATGACCTTCCACCTCAAAGGCTGACATTGACATTGTGTAAGCGCCACTATTTCTTCCCCTGTAGCAGCAGTAACATGTGGGTTTCGCAACACGGAAGTGTTCAGGTGTTAGGATAAATCCCCGTTCTGTGCAGTGCTTTATTTCATATTATCTATACAAATCTCGATAACCAGTCTAGACAGTGAACGAAAACTTTAGTAAAAAAGATACAAAATAGATACAACAATACAGAGATGTGAATAAGATTGATATAATTTTCATTGAGCGAATGTTAATGTCACGCATAAGTAAAATCAACTACGACTACCACTGGTATTCATCAATTTCGATCTTTCGTCGAAAGAAAATTGCCTCAGACACAATTTATGTGTATTTTTCATTGATATGGCATTTGTTTATGTCACAAAAATCGAAAGTAACTGTATTTTTTATTTTAAAAAAATAACCATATTGCTGTGGGTATTTACCCCCTTAGTTCGATCATTTTCGGCCGATACAGCAATTTCGAAGAAAACTCTGAGAAAGATGTTTTTGATTATTTGTGCCCCAATCTAATATTTGCATTTGTAAAACATGTACTATTTTCTTGCAAAATATGGCTTTGTAAAACAATTCAGCGAACAAAATATCAAAAGAGATATAAGATAACGACAATTTTCAATAGATGACCACATGGAAGTATTACTGTCTATGTTTACATTTCACTGTAAGTATTAAGAACCAACAGTACAAAAATGTTGTCTTTGTTATATTTTACATGTAAGTATTTGCTATATTTTCCTGTTGGCCTTTCTTTGTCGCCGGATTTAATTTTGTGTCAATTACGGCAACAATTGTACAACACTTTCCAGGTTCAATTGTTTTGCTGTTTTCTTACTGTTTTAAGACAACCCAACACATTTATGTATAGCACAGCCAATTAAGCAAATTATATCAGCAAGACAGTAATTGTAACAAAAGCTGTCAAAATGCTCTCTAGGGACAAATCGTGACTTTAACCGTGTTGCTCACTGACATCCATGTACATGTAATACTATTCTATTACATGCGGCGCCGAAGACGCCAGGTGTGATGTGTTCCACTTATTCCGTTCTGCATCTAAAGTATCCAGTAATAATCATATTGTTGCTAAATGAATGAAAAATATTATAAATGTGTACGATGTAACAATTCAGTCAACTCCGTATATAACGACACCAGATATAGCGAAAATCCGGATATAAGAAACACATTTTCTCTGCCCGATTTTTTTTCCTTTAGTTTTTATGAAAATGTTATTTGGATATAATGAACAAATTTAAATAATACAGAGACGTTCGTTATAAAACGGAGTTTACTGCATTAATAAATCTTTCGTTGAAATACTTATTTCTAAGGACATCAAATGATATTTTCATTTATTACAATTGCCGTGACGCAGGCATAATGAAATAATTAAGTGAAGTGCGCTATAATTTTACTTGATTAATATCATTGATGAGTAGACTGACATCATATAATGTGAAACAAGGCACTGAATAGCATGGCCGGTTATCCTTTCACCTAAGCACTTCTTTTCTTTTTGTGGAACCTAAGTACTGATAAGAGGGAAAAATAATGGGTGTTACTGAAAGTCTGTGCAATGACTGGCTGTCAGAATGTTTTTTTATTAAAAAATATATTTGTACATTTTTTTCTGCTCGTGCATTGAAAACTGTTGGTTAGATTTACTAGTCTTCGATTTAGTATAGAAATATGATCACGCAAATTTTCAATTTGATTTGTAACGTGTTTGTTGTGACACGGGAGATAGAACAACCTCATAAAAGTTTATTTATCGTGTATGCTAAAGCATCACTGTCAGTACTAAGAACAACAATACAAAATGTTGTGTATCTGTATTTGAGTATTTGCTTTATTTAGTTTCTTGTTAACTACGGTAACAACATTTTTAAACACTTTCGGGCTTCAATTTTCTGAAGTTTTCTTACCGTTTGAAGACAGCCCAACGAATGTTATATTAGAGCAAAACTGCGAGTTATGTTAGCAAGAGTAAAAGTTGTGCCAAAAGCTTGTTTCTAAATGCTCTCTAGGGAACAATAGTGACTTTCGGCGGTATTGTGCTATATCATATATTAAAAATGCAGTGGAATATTGATGTCAACCAATACATTTCAAATCTCAAAAAAAATATTCTGCAAAAGTATATGCATCTTTTTCTAAATCTAAAACATGTTAAGGTTGATCACTGCTGAAATTCAAAACAACAAGAAATTCTATTGACCCTGTTTTATGGAGACTTAGATATTGCTAGTTAATTTCTGGAATAAGAATGAGGGGTCAATGACTTTTAACTTTTTCGCAATAGTAATCTTTAGTGATATACTATCAGATCAAGGTGCTAAATGCAGAATCAACTAGAATTTTGGTATTGTAAACGTTTATGTATGTGGTGTATTTTTTAGAATGGGTATCACTTTTCAACCTTTTCTAATGTACATATAGTATGCCATACTTTAGGATGAAAAGTTAGAGATAGTCGTATTTCTATCATCTGAATAGATATAATACATGTACTCCTTTTTATTACCCAACGCAATTTACTAAAAATCATTTTTACAATTTCTGTAAATGAATATTGTCATGATAAAGGAATATCAAGGTATTTCAGATATTTTGTCTACAGTTTGATTACAACCTTTGCTTAAGAATGCAAAAATAAAAAATGGGGGTCAATGTGCATATAAGAAAGAAATTCAATAAAAACTGACAAAAAAGAGTTTTTTTGATTTCGACGAGCTTTGAGATATGACGACATAGGCCTGTAAAAAAACTGTAAAAGGAAAAAGTTATTAATGTATTTTTATATCTTAATAACTCTTATTGTAATGAAGTTTTAATTAAGTAAATATCTGTTTTCGTTTTTCGTTTTTGCAAAATGGCCTTTTGTACCACTACCCCCATTTTATAATATTGCAAAATTAGTCAATTTAGTCACAAAATGTAAGGTCATAATTTTTTTCTCAAAAATGTTCATTTTTTTGCACTAAAATATCCCAATTGTGCCTAAGTTTACTACTGCATAATTGCTCTTTCCAGTTAAATCATCATTTTTGAAATATAACAAATATAAATTTCCTGAAGTGCAAAAAATCAAAACCTCACTAGTGACCCCCCTAAATGAAGAATCCAGTAACAATTGTATCATTGCTAAATTAATAAAAACAATCATAAAATTTAATGTGTACGATTTAACAATAGCCAGTCTGTTAACCTATTGATGCTTTAACATATCATAATGTAAATTAATGCGATTTTGAGTACATTCTCTGTAGTGTTCTTCTAATAAATTTGTAGATCAAAAGATGTTATGCAACGGAACTTAACTATCGACTCAAACATACACAAATGTATTGAAAGCATTCATTTAATTTGGAATAAAGCTGAAGCTTATATGTAAAATTCAACTTTCCTGTCTAAAATACATCTTTGAAACCATAGTAAATCTTTAGTGAGATATATGCTATTTTAGCTCAGTCTTGTGTTACACTTATTTGAAACTCTTGAAATTCAATGAACAATTATGAATATTTCCAATGTGCAAAAGAGTTTTACATGAACTATTTACTGTACAGTAATGATTAAGGCGGCATCGATTGAATCATAATTCTATATTGGAATGCCAAATAGTAATAGTTAGGATGACATGTGTTATTGTAATAGCATCCGGTTGCCTTACACCTGTTGTTATGGTTTATATAGCATATATGTTGCATAAGATGCACTATGATTTCATATATGTATATGTTAGACGGGGACGTTTCGTTTAAATATGAAACAGGAATACGGCTACCAGTTGTTCATCTTATCGTTGGGAGTGGTTTTGGCATGATAAATTTGTATACGTGCAAATAATAACAAGCTATGCAAACATACATTATGAGTAGGTATTTCAAATCAACATATTCTGAATTGACGATGAAACGAAAGCGTGACGTACAATCATTATGTGGCCGAATTTAGAAATCACAGACTTCTGCGGATAATGGTAAATGACAAAATTACCATGTTTATTACAGAGGATGCAATTACTTCACGAAGAAAAACGCTGACTAAATAACGATTTTCTTTACTGTAATCTTGACAACCGTTTTGATAAATATAGCTGAATATTCTGCATTTGAAATATTTGAGCCAGAGAAAATGGAAGGTCTATGTATGTACAACACTTGTCATATAGAAAATGCTACTACAAGTAAACCCTTTCGACAACTGTATCGTAATAAACCGTAAGGATTTGAACTTTCATGAAAGCAACAGCTACATGTACCGCATGGAACACGTTTTGTTTGCATACAGTTGAAGCCTATGCCGACAGTTCCTAAATACATGTATTGAAACATCATACGTCTGACACTTTTAGGCAACCACGAACCATGACCTTTGGAACAATTGTACGATTACAAGGTTTGAAACTTTTCGTTGAAACCATGTTCACTGACAGGCCCCAGCGGGATTATGGAGAGACCGCGAGCAAATATTTCTTCATAGACATAAAGTGGACATGTCGTGCTCAAACCCAGGTACACATGTACAGCGACATCTTATCAACAAAAAATATCCATGGGTAGATTAGTTGACAGGGTGACCTCTGTATGTTATGGTTTAATCTAAAACCCTTATTGGAGATAATCCGAAATAGAATAAGAATGTTACAAAAAGAAATGTCTCGAAATCATATTGTACATACCCTTAATACAGAATAATATCATACAGTTTGTTCATACATATGTTTGCTGACACTGAATGGGCTATTCTTAATTTGCATTCTGATCTACAAAGGTATTTTGAAATTTAAAATAAAAAGACGCTCAAACATCATTGAATGAACAACAGGATACGCTTATGTCTACTAACATATTTCGGAACAATTAAAGAAGTCGTTACTTTTTTATTGAAATATGTTTTAACTCTGCACACTTCTAGATGATGATTATTATAAATGAAGTTTATCTGTAAGTCATTTACCAAGTAAAGATAAATAGATGAATAAATATTAATTGAAACCTTGTTAAACGTTGCTTTAGTAATTGTTATGGATTTCAGCCGCAGATAAATCACACTTTGCCAGGAATTAGCAATATTAACTAATACTATCATAAGACACAAATTTTGAAAAGAATGCAAAATATATTCCATAAGTTCAAAAGAGACTTTTTATTAAATTTAATAAGTTAACATACATCAAAATGTTCTGAACACCCGTGGAATAAGTGAACGTATATCTGTGAACAAATGGGTAACCTTTACGACCATAATATCTGTAAACATACAAAGTTCGTAGGGATTGTTTGAAAGTAAAATACCTTATCCCTGTATTTAAAATCATGCATCATATATCTTTAATTTGTATTACATAAATCATTTTAGTCTAACTTTGTTCAAGTTGTATTGTAATTTTCTTCCACTCTTATTTATCAAATATATTCAAATTAATGTGTTTCTAAATAAAAAATATAAGTGTTTTGGGTACATTTGTATTTTTGTCCTTTCTTAAAGTCATTCAAAAATGCATCGATATTTTACACAATCGTAGCATAACGACTTAACACTAGATACAACGTGCATGACTTCTAGATACCTAACGAGAAGTTTCAACGTGCTCTACCTTTGAGTAAATGTGACAGCTGTCTACTGTATCGATCACCAATAATCACCGACATTTGCACATTTTCAAAATCACGCGCAAACGGACTTGTTTGTGAACATAAAAAATATTTCAGTTACAGAAACATATGAATAAACATGTATGAATGCGAATAATATATAGATATCGAGAAGTGATTCAATTGTATTATCATCACTCTATATTTCACTGATATAACACAGTGTTTCATTAGTTATCATGAAATAAAATACAGAATGCTTCACATTTAAATCAAGTGACCAGGAAAAGATATTTACAAATATAAAGATATAATTTGTTCGTCACTGAGAACTAGGAATCTGATGTGCGATATAGGTTAAAATCCGGTATTCATTATTCTTTTGTCTCCACATTTTTCAGTTCATTGAAACAGGCAAGTCAGAATTTATTTCTGCAAATTTGAAAACGACAATCAAATAACAGATGTGGTTGGTGTGAAGAAAAGTACCGTACAACTACATGTACTACCCGCAACCCCTATTGAAAACTTGAGTAGGAGCAACATAACGTTTCATGGAGAGTGAGATACCTTATCGCCTATTTAGTTTATACATACATAGGGGACTAATATGTTATATTGCATGACAATACCTCATTAACTTGTTTCGTTACTGCTACTCTTTGGGAAGCAAAATTAGAAATAAGTACCTAATGCTGAAGGTTATTAACGTATAGGGTATACATTTATTTGATTAGACCGATTGATTTTATCAAAATCGTAGTAAATGTCTTTACAATATGCCTTTTTCATTTACGATATTATTTACGCATCGAACATTATTTTTTCGCAACAAAATTCAACGGAGGTTGACCTTTTTAATTACTATTTTCAAAGACAGTCAAGTATAATTAACAATAGCTTTTTGTATACTCAAAATAATAAACAATAACCTTTAGATTGTTTCTACGGAGCTTCAGATTGCGAAAAACACCGGTAGTAACAATGCAGTATATATTCTATATTAAACGGGGTATAGGTGGAAAGGTGAAATAAAAACATAAATGATGGCACCTGCTTATACGTCAACTATTAGGTATCGGGGAAAATGTATTCCGTAAAAAATAGTTACCTTTTCACATTTTGGACAATATTTAATACTTAAAGAATTAACTTTACTCTCCTTCTAAGAGCATTTTGATTTTTAGAAAATTTAGTCAACTATCCTGATATATGAAGGACTGTGAAATATCGATTCAATTTTACAAGTAACAAACAAAACTTAATACTTTCACTAGTGAAAATGTCATTTTTTGTATTCACGAGTGAAATCAATTTATTTTAGGCGAAATAAAAAAATGGAATTATAGTTTTTTTTTATTCCCCATGGAGAACCCCATAATGATAACTACCATTACTACTGAAAACGCAACAACAAACATAGTTCAAAATATTTTGATTTATTAGAAAAGAGAAAATCAATGTTAACAACACTATATTTATTTCAATTTTACAGTCATTTTTCAATTTTATGTAATGTTCTATCACCAGTACATAACGAGAAATATGTTTCTTGCATACCAGATGGTGATATGTGTAGTTTTTACCAGTGCTGAAAAATCTCATCTTACACCCCCCTCCCCCTGTAATACGACTCGAGTGAATTACTTGTGACGTAACGTTATTAACAATGTGACGTCACTTTCCAAAACACAGCATCTGAATAATGTTTGTTTTTATATTAAAATGCATCATTTTGATAGGTTTCTATTTAAATATCTATTTTAAAGTTCAAGACGGCATGCAAGAAAAAGTTTCTAAAATGAGGTACTTGGTTCAGATGGAAATATCCGTCACTTCGGGTAACTGTTTCGCGGGAACTCGGCAGAGCCTCGTTCCCGCCAAAACAGTTACACTCAGTGACGGATATTTCGATCTGAACCTCGTTCTCATGTAAGAAACTAATAATCTCATAGTGAGAAATTGGATAAAGCTAAGTATTTAAGCGTAATTTATCACTCACTGTCAATCGTGTGTATGCTACTTTTGAATGGAGAATGAGCTGGAGATTCTGGTGTGAAATTAGGGGACTTCTGTTTAGTATTGGAAATTATTGTTTTGATCATTTATTGTAGTTAAAAAGTAGTTCGGCAAAAACAGTGAAAATAATATGATAGGTTCATTGCTTTGAAACAGTGATATACCAAATATTATATCACCGACATATTTTAGTATTTCATTGAAAAGCATAAAAAAGGAAATTAAACACATTTTGAAAGACGCTCATTTAAGCTATTAGCTTTCAATAAAGAATTTTAAAAAATGCAAAATGCATGTTTGAAATTTGGGCAAAAAAACGATTTTTGTATTTTATACCAAATATTACTTACCTTTAAAGTAAATTATGTATTATGCAAGTGAATTTTTTCCTCTATTTACCAAGTACTCGAATAAATTCATATAAAAAATATAAGGATTCATTGCACATGTTTTAAGCACATTAAGAAATGAATAGTGATACACATTATTAAATCCTTTACACGAAGATAAGTTTATATTATTTAGGGTATAAACATAAAGGTAAACTTTGATAATGAATACACATTGTACATCCAGTCAATGTTAGAATAAAAATATATTCCTGAGCAATGTGTCTCATGAAAGTTGTATGTTCATGTTTATGATGGTAAAATAGTTGTTCCTTGGTGAAGGGAAGTTTAACACCGTTTCAACATTTTCACTTCTTCGAAGGCTTTGTGACTTTTTTATAATTTTGAATTGTTCATCGGCTGTTTGTCATCTGTACAAAAACTGGTATCTCAAGTCCAGGCCCATGATGTAAAGTGCTCAGAAAAGCTTAAACCTTGCAGTTTATAACTGGAATGAAAATTTAAATCGACCGAAAACATCAGGGAAGAAAGTCCCAAATAAAAAAGATCTGAGCACAAATGACTAAGTACCAGTCAGAAAAAAGAAAACAATTAATTTTTGATACAACATTTGGAATAGTTGGCTTGGCCATTTCTATAAAATATAGTAGTGTGTTTAAAACCATGGTCTGCTCAGATCAGCTGTTTGTTTACATTTCTCTATTGCATGTTAAATATAGAACACTGAGTGTAACTGACAGGTGCATACTAGTAGTCTAGACAGTTTAACAATAGCGTCTCCCCACAGTTTAAGGTGAATAGTCAAGTCGGCATTGGGTCAACAAAACAAAGCTTAGGATTAGATAGTACTGTCTTGGTAGGAATGCGGACTATGTCAAATGAATGACAATCATGTATGATTGTTTAAGAGGTCATGATGACCGTGAAAAGACAATAAACTGGGAAATATCGTGAGCGTAAACTTTGTAGTGGTTAGTCATATTCAAAAGTTGGACATTATCTATCATTTGCACAGTAGGTATCGGTTACTGTCACCATGATGGTTCTGTCTAACGTTTATGTCTTGGTTGCCAAGATAAAATGTTTATATTACGGTCAAAATTAAAGGTCATTGTGTTTTGGATATTGACTGGAGTCAATATAACAATATATATAGATTATAGCGCGGTTATGTATCGTGTTTGACTCTGGAGTGTCCCGGGTACGATCTCCACCAGGGCAAAGCAGGTAGTGTTCCTGGGCAAAAAGTATGTTCAACTTACCCTTCCGACCTATCTGTGTGTGTGTGTGTGTTTGTGTCCCTATCTGTCTCTGTCTGTCTCTCTGTCTCTGTCTGTCTCTCTCTCTCTCTCTCTCTCTCTCTCTCTCTCTCTGTCTCTCTCTCTCTGTCTCTGTCTCTCTCTCTGTCTCTCTCTCTCTCTCTCTCTCTCTCTTCGAAGTTAATTCAAACTGAAGTAAATTTCCATATCAATCGATTGTTTACGTTTTAAATCTCAAAGTTTGTCACATAATGATTTGTTTTCAAGTTTCTGTTTGGAAAAAGTAACTTGTTAAATGATTTTGACAACAAATTATATCCAATGTGCTTTTGCTTTATTGTGTACAAATGAGAAATAAATGTATACAAATGTATTAGACGAATTGAAAGTATATATACACCATAAACATAAAATAACAAAAACAAACTAGAAATTTGAAATAGAATTAAAACTAAGTAACAAATTAAAGTGAACACACAAAAGTTTGGTCATGTTCTATGCTTGACCTTTGAGTATGTACATGAGCTACAACAAATTTACACACAGTGCAAACATGAAAAAAAAACTCGCTCTGATTAGGCTGCTTTGTCCTCGTGTGTTTGCCTTGTATGCTAGTGTGTGTTGGTAGTGTATGTATGTGTATGTATGTGTGTGTACATGATTGTGTGTGTGTGTGTGTGTGTGTGTGTGTGTGTGTGTGTGTGTGTGTGTGTGTGTGTGTGTGTGTGTGTGTGTGTGTGTGTGTGTGTGTGTGTGTGTGTGTGTGTGTGTGTGTGTGTGTGTGTGTGTGTGTGTGTGTGTGTGTGTGTGTGTGTGTGTGTGTGTGTGTGTGTGTGTGTGTGTGTGTGTGTGTGTGTGTGTGTGTGTGTGTGTGTGTGTGTGTGTGTGTGTGTGTGTGTGTGTGTGTGTGTGTGTGTGTGTGTGTGTTGGTGGTGGTGTGCACTTCTGGGTGCTATGGGGCTCGTTTTGGGGAGGCTGCGTTTTTGGTATGTGGCATTCCCTGTTTGATATTATTTTTGTTTTTAAGTCAATTATGCTGCTTCTTTTAAAGCAACGAACATATGTTTTATTTTACATTGCTCGTTATTATCAACACAGTTGTTAGCATGCCCTTAAGAATCATAGCAGCTGTACCATAAATGTCATTTCCGCCTTAATCACAAACTGTCTTCAGTAAAATCAGCTAAATTGGTTTTGTCAAAGTGAGCTATTTGATCCGCTGACGTTATCGAGTTGTCATAGTCGAGTAACTGGTTTAAGTTATATGATGTTAATTGAAGAATCCAGTAATAACTTTGTTGCTGCTTAATTAACGAAAAATATAAAATATGCGTTCGATGTAACTTTTATTTGTTACAATTGAGTGTTGAAGTTGCCCGTGTGGCTGTCATTTTAGTCATGATCGTTTGAAATCCACCATTGTTTTACTTGATTAATATGATTGATAAGTAGACTAATACTAAACAGTAAGAAAAATAGTTTTGTAGAGAACAGAAATCTAAAATTAGCAATGAAAATGTGTTGAAAGAAATTAAAATACAATAACTTGTTATGGAATATAATCTTTGAATTAGTGAAACTGTTACGAATGTAAATTATGCCAGAAAAACTTAGAATTATTTTTAACGATCAGCTAACTTCTTACCTTTCAAATTAAATACAATGCACATGTACATGTAGGTAAGGGGTACACATATGTTAATCGTTTACTGTGCAATTACAATGCCATTATAGAAAAAAACTATTAATATAGGGATGGCAACGAATACCAAAATTGATATTCGAGTACTCGGTCCTTCTTTCGATGAAGTACCCGAGTACTCAGAATGAATAAAATGAATCAATACATATTAGATAAATGGACTATCTTTCATTCTTATTCTATTTCAGGTATTCACTCTTGTTTACCATGCAACCGTGTATGCGTCCGGCGTATGGTCTAAGTAACCTAATAGTAAAATGAACTAAGGTTAACGACAGACATACGTGAATTTCAAACGTGTTTTTGTCTTTTTAATCCAAGTATATTGAAAAATCCATCGCTACCAAAATAAGCATTTATTGAGAAACCAGCGCTAAGGGAGGTTACTCTAAGTGGGTTACTGTCGCATCAAATTACTGTACTATTTATATGATCAGAATTATAAAAATTATCTTTTCTCCGCACACGTGTTTATCAGCTTTATTAATAAGTCGTTTAGACTTCTTATTACAAGGCCTGCATTTTCAGTTTCTGGAACAAACGCAGAGGCGACATAGTGTTATTGTGTAATAGCTGTTATACACTTTATTTTAAACAAACTGCGAAAGCTACAATCCAATACCATTTTTCACACGTCTATATCGTTTTGTTAAGATCATAAGCGGCATATAAACATAACAGTACCTGCATGTCAAACGGTCAAGTCGTAAATTGCATTTCGGGGCCTACCTAGCTGACTAAACAATATACTTTATGCACATCACCTGGCATGTTTTAATAACAATCCGGAATTAGAATAATGACAAGGTAAGGCTGTTAGTTGGAGGGGCCAAAGAGCGAAAAATTATGATTTAAGATCTATGTCTATAAAGCAATTTTCGAGAAAAAAAATCCGAGTACTCTAATACTGTTTTGCTAATCAAGTCGGACGTTTGATCGAGTACTCGAGTAATCGATGCCATCCCTATTAAATATATCACATATTTGTGTCATCTATTCCAGACAAAGAGAGAATCATAACTCTGCCAAGATACAATCCCTAGTAGCAGAAAAAAACCATTAGCAGGATACATAAAACTTTCTAAACATCAAATTTATAAACCTCTCAAATCTTTACTTTATTCTTTATATCTTCTATTCTATTCAAGAACTATCTGACAGGCAATCGTTAGACATACTTTGGGTAAGACCTACTACTTCTTACCCCTTAGCAGAACTTAGGTTCCGCAAATTTATAGCGTTAGGTGTAAGGATAAAAGGTCATACTATGCAGTGCTTTGTTTCATATCATATATATACGATGTTTCGATTACTAGCCTTGCCATTGGGAGAGAACACAAGTAAAAAGAAACAACGATTTACACTGTACAGGTGTTTTTGGCATAAAAAGAGATTTTTCTTACTGAACGAGTGTTGTTTTAGGCATCAGTATAACAACAACAATGTATATGTGCTGTACAAGTATTCCGTGTATTCCAAGTTTTCGAACTTTTGCATAAAAAATTACCAGAGACACATTAGTGTGGATATTTCAGTAATTGCACATATTGCTATAGGTATTCAGTATCTTACATCTATCTGAGTGTGACAATACTGAAGCAAATTGTAAGAACGTTGATTTTCAATTTTTTCATCCAATATTACATTTGGATTTGAATGGATCCACTTCTTGATATATATTATTATTTATTAATTATACAACTTAATGTCTACTTTATATAAAAATGAACTAAACTATGCATCAAATTAACATAGATAGTCCAAAGGAATTATGTCTTTATCGGCAGACTGCAGTTTTTGTTTACGGCAAAACTCGTGACCATCCACTATCATACGCAAATGATATCAGAAATTGCATAAATCTTTTATATTGTCAACGTTACGGCATTCCTGAGTAAATATCTGCTATCTAAGAATATCTAATATTTCATTGTAATCAGTACATGTATTGAATTTGCTACTGAGCTTACAATATTTTGTTACATTTGCATATGTAAGAAATGTATATTCCCTGTTTGATATTATTTTTGTTTTGATTTCTGCAAATGGTGTCTGAGTAGAAAAGGCAGCCCGCAAAACTTAAAAGAGAAGTATGATAACGAAACATTTCAATTTGATATGTAACATGTAAGTTGTGATACAGGAGATGAATATTATTATTTTCTATGCTTAAGCATCACTGTAAGTATTAAAAACAACAGTACAAAAAAGTTGTCTATATGTGCTATATTTCTGTGGCTGATTTAGTAACCTGTTACTTACAGTAGCAACTTCTTTAAACTCTTTCCGCCTTAAATAAACCGTTTCTTTTGCGACTATCGATTCAAACATATACCGTTCGTTTCGTTTGCATACACTAACAAGCTCGGTGAAACATTTTTACCGAGTCCCCGAGTCTTCCACAAGTTCAAAAGTCCGCACGATGCTCGCGAGAGTGAACGTTGTCCGTATGGACGATTTGCGATTTTGCAAAATTTCGACCAAAAACCTACTCATGCTTGAATAGCTTATGTGACCAGGATATTACCCTTTTCTTTACACTATCTGAAATTCTTTAAATTAATCATACATATTTATGAATATTGCGAAAGTGCGCAAGAGTTTAACATGGACCAATGAAGCTAAATAGTAATAATTAGGATGATATTTGTATTTGTACGAAAATTGTTCAAATATGAATGCATCTAGAACTTTATTGCTTTTTGCTTTGTTTGCTAGTGTGTGTTGGTAGTGTTTGTGTGTGTGTGTACATGATTGTGTGTGTGTGTGTGTGTTGTGTGTGTGTGTGTGTGTGTGTTGGTGGTGTGCACTTCTGGGTGCTATGGGGCTCGTTTTGGGGAGGCTGCGTTTTTGGTACGTGGCATTCCCTGTTTGATATTATTTTTGTTTTTATCTCGAAATGCGAAAATCAGGAGGAAATGAAGATTATTGGGTAGATAAATATGTTAGCTTTAAATTGATACCACACCCAATCTAATACAAACATGGTCGGAAGAAATTCAGCGTCCGCCGTTTGAAAAACGTTCCTATATTAAGAATCGTTGTATTCTTGGCATAGGGTGTAAAGACATTTTTGATGAAATATGTTCTGTTTGTGGGCTTAATTAAATGTCTTTTTCGACAGTTATTCGTTGGTTTAAAAATTCAAATGTGGGTAAGTTTCAACAGAAGATGCACCACATGGCCGTTGGCAGAAAACAGCAACGTCTGCCAAGATGGTTGCTAGAGTGAAAGAAATAGTTGCTACTGCTCCTGATGCAAGATACACCGCCAGGCAAATATATAGTATGGTTGGCATCTAATTAGGAGCAGCTCATGCAATTCTGAAACGTAGTTTGAAAATGAGAAAGAGCTGTGCTAGATGGATTCCCAATCTGTTGACCAATTAGCAGAAAAAAGCACGCGTGCAATGCGCGAAAACGTAACTTAAACAGTTTCCAAATTATAATGCATGGTATTTTGCAAATGTCGACACTGCTGACGAGACATGGGTTCGCTTTTTTGAGCCCAAACGAAAAATTCAGAATACAATATGGGCAACAAAGTCTGTCAGAAGACCATGCATTGCAAAGCGGACCATGAGTGTCAAGAAGGTAATGTATGCCATATTCTTCACAAATCAGGGTCCTGCCATTCAGGTTGCTGCACCTAAAGGCAAATCCGTAAATGCGAAGTTTTACACGACTAAAGTATTTCGAAAAACTGAAGAAATATTTTAAAAATCGAAGACCTGCAACTGGTTTGGCCAATGTCAAATTGCTACATGACAATGCGTCATCGCACAAGGCGTCTATTGTACAGGACTTTCTAGAGCAGGAAAACGTTGTTGTGCTCCCAATTCGCCTGACATTGCCCCGTGTCACTTCTTTTTGTTCCAAAGGCTCAGAAAATACCTTTCTGGTCGAAAATTTGTCCAACGCAAACACCTCGGTTCTGCAATATTCTAATGTCTTCATAGTATACCTAAGAAAGACTATGAAAATGCCTCCAAGGATTGGATTAGAAGACTGAAACTTTGCATATCTGTTGCAGGTGAATAATTCGAGGGGACAAAATAAAATGTTTATTGAAATCTATCAAGGATACATTTTTATGTGCTTGCATGCATTTATATTTGAACATTCCTCGTATGGGCATCAGATTGCTTTACAGTTGTTGTTATGGTTTATATATTATAAAGTTTACATAGGATTCACTATGTTTCAAATATATATAGGTAAGACAGGGACGTTTCGTTTAAATATGAAACAGGAATAATGATACCAGTTTCTTTCATTTTATCGGTGAAAATGTACTTGGCATGATATACATATATAATAAAACATGCTGTGCAAACATACATTAGAAGTAAGTCTTTCAAATCAACCTATTGTGAATTAACCAGGAAACGAAAGCGCGACGAACAATTATTAACTAGCCGAATTAAGAAATCACAGACTAATGCCAAATTACAAAATTACCATGCTTATTACAGAGGATGCAATTATTGCACGAAGAAAAGCACTGGCTAAATGAATAAAGATAATATATTTCAACTTTAATCTTTTTCTTGAATATAATCTTGACAACCCTTTTGGTAAATTAACAGCCGAAATATCTCCATTTGAAAAAAATTGAGCCAGAGAAAATGGATGGTCTCAGTTTTTACAACACTTGTCATATAGAAAATGCAACTACAATACCTTTTCTACAACTGTATCGTAATAAAACGTAAACGCGGTTTAAGACAGGTTTGACCTATCATAGAAGCAACAGCTTCCGTATGGAATACGTTTGTATAAAGTTAAAGGCTATGCCGGCAGCTCCTGAAAATTGGAAGCTCAGTCGTCTGAGGCAAATGTTGACACTTTTAGGCAACAATGAAAGTAACGTTTTGCACTATTTTTCAAGGTTTGAAAATAGTCTTTGTAACCTCGATCGCTGACTAGCCACAGTGAGATTGTGTTTTGACCGCGTTCAAACACTTCTTCATAGACACGAAGCAGACATGTCGTGCTCAAACCAAGGTCCACATATATGTGTGCTTTTGAAAGCAGGCTAATGAAAATTCTACCTGAGTGTACGTTACAGCTCAGTCTGTCCGATGACATATACAACACATGCGATGAAACCGAAAGTAGCATAATGTGATGCACAGTGTGTGTCCGCCCAATGTGTATTCAAATATGTCCGTTGTGTGAATGATATACTATTTTTGTAATGAAATGCATTATCATTTGCCAAGCATGTATTACGAAAATGCATTTGAAAATGTCATTAATTGTTCTTATGTCACCAAACATTTCAAATGAAGGAAGCATGACTCAACGTCTGTACGTCCGTTTGTATGCCTGTCCTGCAAATACTCAGAATTGTTGAAAAAAACGATCGCATTTTGGCACAAGTTATCTAGCACTAGAAATTAAAGGACATATCGTATGGTTCAAGCTAAAACATTGAGATAACCCTACATAGAATTAAAATGTTAGAGAAAAAAAATCTGTTTTGTGATCATGTTGTACATTTCCTTTATGTATCCTGGTCTTTTAGTCTTAATGTTAACATTTGCTATTTTGTTGAATGTTACTTGTGGTAATATTAATTAAGAAGTTTGACAGATGCTGCATTAATATGTTCTACATTGTAGGGATGATCTAGACGTATTACATTTTTTTTGTTTCAAGTAACGGTGTGATGTATTTGAGATTAAATGAACTGACATTTACCCTGTAGCAAATATAGCTTCACTTTAACGCTCATTTTTCACAATTTGCTTTTTCCTCTGTCATTGTGCGATATTATTCTATGATAAAGCAATCTAGACCCGTGACAAAAACTGTTCGCTTAAAACGCTTAAATATCTTAACATTGGTCAACATTTTTAAATGTAAGCGTATATGCGAGTGAATTTGTTAGCAAACATTAGTGTCAGGTCGCGTTCATTGTGCGCATGCGTAGAAGGTGTTCTACCACAATGAAAACAAAGGCCGGGGACAGTGTTCTTTATTTTGAAAAACGAAGCAATTTTGATATCTTTATTTGATTCTTCTGTCAATGAGAGTGACACACCGCTTTTACTTTCTATTACTTCCTCCATGAAAATAGTTGAAAGAATGTTTTAAAAGCATCACAGCAAGAATAATACCAAGAGTAATATTGTAGCTATGCTTGCATGCTTTAATGACGTCATTTACTCTCCGCAAAACCGCGAGTGTAGTAGTTTGCGTCAAAAACGCAGAAAACGCGGAAAAACTAAATTAGTGTCTCCGGTCTGACTAGAAAACTGTTGTGATCAAAACCGCGTAGGAAAATAGTTCTATACAGAACAGATACCTCGTTGATTATTAGTAACAAAATATAAGAAATACAACAATATAATTATGCTATTCTGAAATGTTTTGATATTATTTAGATATGTTACTATATAATTTGTTAAAACAAAAGACAGTTTAATTCGTAACAACTGGATATATGGAACTACTTGTTTGTATGTAAAGCGTTCGGCCGTAAGGAAGCTATACTCTGTTAAAAACATTGGATCCGATTGAAAACCTAATCGACCCAAAAAGCAACATTTGCATTCTGATCCAAAAGGGTATTTGATATTTAAAAAAACTAAGAATCTTAAATATCGATGGAATGCACAACTGGGTACACGTACGTCGGAACAAGTTCAGATGTCCTTTGTTTTTTAATATGTTTTATCATTTCACTCACAAGTTTATATATAAATCATTTTCTTAGTATGAATAAATATATCTATATACACGAGACCTAGTCACACGTTGCTTAAGGTCCATTACTAAGGGAAAGTGAGGTGGCATTTTTTCATAGCCAGGAATAGACTTAGGCAAGACACTAAATAATGAAGATTGGCAGGTCAAAATTTACAGAAGGTCTTATGAACTTAAAGAAATGTATGTGTATTATGTTGAAATTTCAGTGAATCGACAGAATGATCACCCAGGTCTTCTTAACTTTCTTCATAATTCATAGAAAAATAATACATTTATTGTGATTTATTTCGAATTTCTACATACCAACTTTCTTTTTCCAATAAAATGAAATAGTTTCTGTGCTTTTTAAAAGATATTCAAATTTTCACTTTCCTTAGTATTGGACCTTTAAGTTACTGCTAAGGATTTCAGCCGCAGATAAATCACACTTTGTCAGCCCTGGGGTGTTTTAATTATAATATTTATCAAAGTTCAGAAGAAAGATCATCAAAAATCTAAGCAAACGTTGCATGATAAAAAATATTTACGAATACTTTAATAAGACTCACATTTAGAAAAAGAATGTTAAAAATCTTCCGTAAGTCAAAGTTCACCTTTCTGACAACCAAAAGTTAAATTGGATATGTGAACAAATGTATAACATTAGCGACTATAATATCTTTAAACAAAACCAATACGTACGAGGTGTTTGTATTCTAGCTTACTATTTAATTCATGTATTCAAAAACATGAATAACATCTTGTCATACTTACCTTAAAACTATGTTCAAGTTGTATAGTAATATTCTTCCACTCGAATATATAGAATATATTCAAATTAATGTGTTTCTAAAAAAAGTATAAATGTTTCGAAAATTCTACTCCTTTTTATACAGTCATTCAGAGAAAAACATCAACATTTACACAATCGTAGCATCACCAAATAACACTAGAAACAACGTGCATGAAGTCTAGATACCTAACGAGACAGCTCTACCTTTGAGTAAATGTGACTGCTGTCTACTTTATCGATAACCAATAGTTATAATGTGTAGTTATAGTGATAATGTTAACTTTTATGAAAATCACGCGCTAAACTCATCTATGCTAGTTTGTGAACATAAGAAATATTTTAGTAACTTAAATTTCATAAACGTATATATATGTGAACATATAAATATTGTATTTTACAGACATACAAAAATGTTGTACAAACAACAAAAATGAGAAGACACGTTTTGCTTCGTTACTATTACTATTCAATTGTTTTTCAAGTGTCCCACACACAGTATGTGCTGATACAAAAATTTAATTTCTTCGTCAATGAAAATATGGAATTTGATGTGCTAGAAAGGTTAAGATGCATCAACCTGTTATTTATTTCCTCAGTACTTTTCAAATTTTATAAATCATTCAACCTGCAACTTTAAAAAAAATAATCAAATAACACAAAGCGGTTGATGGGAAGAACATTTACATAAAACTTCTATCCGAGTCCCTCCTCTGATAATTTGAGTTGGAGAAACGGGAAGTTTCAGTAAATTTGGCAGAGTGAGATACATTGTCGTCTATCTAGTTTATACACTGAACCGAATTTCTAAACGTCTATTTTTTAAGATTCAGTTATAAGTAGAGTATTTTATGAAAGGACTTAAAATTTAGAACTCCAGAGTTATTCATAGATATCGCGCATGCTAATCCGACACAAAGACTTAACGTTAAAATCGCGATTTTCAACGTCAAATTGAAACTGTAAAATCAATAGCTGTGTACTCATCATCTTTTTTAAAAAATGCGGGAACGGATGCTTGTAATTTTTTTTACCTGGTCTTATAGAGCTCCTTTTTACTAGCTGACCACTGTCCTCTGTGTTTTTCTCGTACCCTGGCTTTTATCAAAAGAGTTTCTGATACCAAGAATTAACATATAAAATCGAATGTTATAAACGTCAAAATGAGCAGGCGGGACATTTTTCTCAACAACGATAAATTTCGAATTAGAATACTAGTTGTAATGCGATTTGCTTCAAATTTACAATGCTTAAATTTCAAAACAATACTATAATGCCATTTTATTCATAAGTCAATATCGTACATATTTCGTACATTTTAAAGACTATGAACTATTGGCATAACGATTTCAAGCGCACATTGTTACAAAACGGGACATTTTTTCTCCACACGTAATTTCAGTTATGAAATAACAAGTTTACAGGCAAATTCTACAAATCTGTGTTTACGCATAGAAGACAAAAACACTATAAAAGATTTTAAAATTTCATACTGTTTGAAATTAAATTTAAACAGATTAAGGAACATACCATCTCCGTGTTTATGTTTTCGGAACGTTATTTTAAAGATCTTACGCAATTTCGATAAATACTTAAATAAGCATTACGGTCAGGACGTCATTTCATGTCATATGGTCTTTTCCCGGTCAAAAGTACAAGTGGTTTCTGAATATCATTTACAAATATAAGGAAATTAGATTTTCATGTTACATCTTACGCAACGATATGTTCAGGTATTTCGTTAGTTTTTGCATCCTCTGTCACATCTTGTATATAATTTGAACACAAAACCAAATAGTATACCACAGGAATCAGGCATTTATTATGAACAAACTCGTATATACTTTTATGCATTTATGTTTTTAAAATAGCACTATGTAAGCTGATACTTTCCGACAGGTAGTGTATTTTACGTTGTGCTGGGTTAGCATGCGCGACGTCAAAGTGCTCTATCGAAATTTACCAAAAAAGTGATATTTTACTGTCAAGGTTGACCGCGCGAGACGATGACTACGATCTGCGACTTTTGGCACGCGAATCACGTGTATCGTGAATTTAGCGCTAAACATTAGTTCAATGTTCTAAACTCCGAATGTCCAACTCGAAACAAAAGAAAAAACGGCAAGAATGGTCACTGAATAGCGGGCGGGCTAGAGCCGTCGGCATTACCTCGATTTACTGATTTTGTAAATTAAATATCAAATTCGACAGAATGTGAAAGATAATACACTGAACAGAATTTCTAATCGTCCACTTGATGTTTGATTTAGATATAAGAATAAAATATTTAACATATTATTATATTTAATATCTTTTCTCACATTCTGCCGAAATTGATGAATTGATTTACAAAATCAGTCATACATG